>JAWZYU010000016.1:65661132-66261132 GCA_038380435.1 Ryuthela nishihirai | reverse complement strand
TATTTTAAAAGATCTCAGGAGTCACCTCGCGTTAATTTATCTATTGGAAATAAACCATTGCAATGGATAAATGCATCAGAAAAGGATCGGCATTAACTGAAACAGATTTCTTGCATTGCGTTTTCTTGAATAATATATGTGATTTCATTTAAAACTAGAAAATGATACAAAAATAAAAAAAAAATGGAACATTCCATTTAATTAGTGTTGCTCAAACTGTGGTAAATTACGTGGACATATTTCACTTTGCGAATTCCTTTTAAAATATTCGGAAATTTTTCTAAAAATATATATATAGGAATGACGAAATGGGGAAAAAATTAATTTGTAAACAATTATTTAGAGCATATTGACCTAATTTTTGCCTAAAGGTCTTCCCTGTATTTCTAGGTGGGATTTACTGCTAAGCTGACTAAGCTGCCACTTAGGGCTCTGGGTAGTGACGACACCCAAGTCGTTCTCTGAACTTATAATTATTCGTTTCTTAAGAAACGATAAGGTCCCTAAATGTTGTTCCGCTTAGGGCCCTTGGATTTTTAAAGAGTTTTCCGAAATATATCTGTTGACGATTAGAAGCAAAGTACATTGATTTAAATTATTAAATTATTAAAGAAACACAATTGTTTTGCCCCAATCTTGTTCCCTCTCCGAAAAACACCTTTCGCCCCAGAGAGAAGAGATGTTTAACAGTTGTTGAAAATAAGCAGTTACATCTAAAATGAAAGTCTTTTGCTTGGGAAGTATCATGAGATACCACAAATTATGTTCTTTCCTTTTTGCCCAAAAGAGAGCGAAGAAAATTTCACCGTGACTGTTTCGCAACAGTTATATATCAAATGAAAACTTGTGCCGTGGGGAGTGTGATCTACTACGTAATAGTTTAGAAAGTATAATCCAATGAAGCTAAAGAAGGATTAATTTGTTAGATGTAACATTTTATATTTGCTTAATTAAATGGCGATTTTAAAAATGCTAATAGTAGATCTATTTTCCTATGGATAGCCCATACATATGGATTTTGCTTAATCTTTTAATCTGTTTCTTGAATTTCACGGCATTGACGTTCGTAATTTCTGCAAAGAGATGTTAATGCACTGTTTTTGAACGTGTCATTTTGTTGTTCATAGGAGAAAAAAAAATCCATTTATTATATAGGGATCCCTAAATACCAGGCATTAAGAGACACTACGTTTTGTTCAGAGCCAAATTACAGAAATGCCAATAATGTAACTTCACGGTAATTTTTATTCAAAATTCAAATGCATTAATTTAGTCTGATTAGTTCATTCTACATCCTCTCTCCCATGAAAACAAAACGGCACATTTAAAAATAGTGCATTTACACGTTTTTGTAGACTGACGAAAGCCATCGTGAACTCTAGAAACTAGAGATTAAAAGATTAAGTATATTCCATATGCATGTGCTGTCCATAATAGACAGAGCACAATATAAAGGTAAAGGACTATTCGACCATTGTATCCAGAATTACAAGCATCCATGATCGATTTGTATTCTTGATTATTCTCTGCAGGGAAGCTTTTTTTTGTTTCTCCATGAAGAATAATAAATTTATAAAAGGTTTACTCGTGAACACCTGTATCGAAATTAAAACATCACAGTACTGGCGAATGAATACATGTTAAGTGAGTTTCGTATTATTAAAGAAAGTTCAGGAAAGAAAGCAGCAGAGTAATATTAAAATTAAATGATAAGCAGATTGCAAGGCAAAGGAGACAAGAAGCGGAAAAATTTAATGATATTGAAAAATGCGCCGAAAGCAATTTAGCAACGATTTTTTCAAATATCCAACAGCTCGCTCCCACTAATAGTGTTATACAGACGCTTAGAAAATCTAAAACGCGGGAATTTTTATTTGCTTCTATGGATTGTGACAAAATTGTAAATGAAGGTCAGTACAAAAGAGTAGCTTCTACTTGAACGGGCTGCACCAATTCGAAATGTCCAAGGACACTAGAAGAATGATTGCTTTCATCGTAAGGAATAATTTCAATTAGCGATGCTGTTGTAATGATATTTTGTGAAATCGCATTTTATTTACTGCGTTGAAGTTGCCTAATGAAATTATTTTCAACTGTGGTTTAATCACGGATAAAGGGTATTGTTAATAGTGAGCCTATATTTTTGGTTACTGAACATAGGTTAGATTAAATTTTTACATTTCTCATAAATATCACAAATGGGATTAATCCTGTAATCAATATTCTCCACTTTTAAAAAATATCGTTTAGTGGACGCAATTGGAAGTTGTAGAATATTTTAACAGTTTTACTTATTTTAACCGAATTACACAGTAAGCCGTTATTGAAATTAAATAAAATTTGGTTTATATAAATCAAACATTATTTAATTAATAATATTTTAGTTTAATAAAACCAAAGAAACAATACGGTAAGCCTAATAAACATTAAGTTTTCCTTATGGTTGCTCATACGTTATATGTTCACCAATAGTGAAAGGGTCACTTAAAACTGTATTTGTCTTAACATGAAATTAATGATATGCAAAGTTTACATTTATTGTTCCAATACACTCATCGTCCTACTAGACACTTAATATACTTAATATACTTTACTCAACTCACTTAACCTGATTTGATGCTGAGGTGGTTTAAGGTAGCAATTTATTCGTTACACTAACTGCACTCAAAAGCCCACGTTTGAGTTTGAGGTGGAACTCCCTATGACCAAATGTTCAAATTTCAATTATATTTGAAAAAGGATTGAGGCATATTTTGCATAACAGGTATATAGATTTCACTTTCCATCTTCATCATACTCAATCATAAAAAGATATGAGTAACGAATAGAAAATCAATTTGTGAAACTTCTACAGAGATACAGCTTCGATTTCAATAAACCTTTCCATTCTCACTTTTAGCTTGGCAGTTGTCAACGATGAATTGTTTTCTCTGTTTGGACAGTTTTTAACAATGAATTCTGCGCTGTTTCCTATTTGCTTTCGAAATGTCACATCTGATTTTTACATAGGAAGTGTATGATACTCTAAAATTTTAATAGGGAAAAAGAGGAAATTGAAAACTTTGGGATTATGCTTCTATCTTTCTAAAATATTTTTTGCCTTTCAGAAAATCTATACTTAGGAAAACATTAGGAAAACATGCCTAGGAATACCTATTAATTTCTAGGGCTTATTTTGTCATAGGAGAAAATATATTTCAATTTCTGTGAAATTCAGGATATGTTTTTAAATGTCTACCAAGTATACAGCTTTTAGATACTTTTGTAATAACCTATTCCTAATTCAAGTTGGTATGTATGGTCAGCAGGAGGACCCTGTGTTTTTTACCATTCGTTAGAAATGTATAAAAAAAGAAACGTAGCAACAGTAGTCCAAATCAGTAGGAGACACTGATCTGGCAGCCCTCCTCTTTCGTTCCCTTCCACAAGAGAGTATCTCTTTTGAAAGGTACTAAAGGTCTACACCATAAGAAGACGGAGTCGGACTTTAGGTGCTAGGCCTGGCCGGTTCTGTGGACCATCAGAGGATTACAGACCATTGGACTTCCAGTGACCTTTTTAGCTACCATTTATAGACCATTACAGACAGATCAAAATAACCTTCGTCATTCTCACTTTTAAACTGTGAAGAGGCGAAATTATTTTATTAATAAGGAATTGGAGCTTCTTTTTGAAAAACAAAACTGCAGAAACATCCTTAATCAACACCCTACTAGTCCAAAAAATAGTGTTACCAAAAAAAAAATAAAAAAATACCCCCTGAAGCAGCTGCTTGCCACAGAGGTCTGACAGGAGTCTGTCAGTTTTATGCCATAGTAAAAGGTCTGAGAGGATGGGAGGACCTCAGCAGAAAAACGACACATACAACCATTCTTTACCCGGGGATCGAACCCAGGTCCCTTATATCAGTCTGAATAAACATGTGAAGGATGAGTTAACCCTCGTAAGAATCTGTGGCTTTTTAGTGTGCTGACAAAGCTGAGGAAGCAGCTATACAGCGTAATAGCAGAGAGCTGTACCAGATAGCTAACGTTTCGTGTGAGAAGGAATTGACAGATAGGCAGGGATTGAAGGATAAATATGGTAAGGCCATTGAAGGTGAGAATACTTTCATGACTAGATGGGCTGAGCATTTCAGTGATGTTCCAAACAATGTCAATAACTCTACTCCTATTGTTTGTAATGATGATAGATGCATTACTGGTTTTAAGGTTGACCCTATATCTCAGTCTGAAGCTATTTTGGCTGTTTCTAAAACTTAAACTACATAGATCCCCAGAGGTAGATGAAATTACTACTTAAATGCTTACAGCTGGGAATGTTTCTGTTACCACATGGCTGACTGAAAATTTGAACATCTGTTTTGATAAAGGCATTGTTTTTAAGCATTTTACCAGAGCAAAAAATATCTCTATTTTTAAAAATGGTGATTGCAGCTGTTATGATAACTATACAGATATCAGCCTACTTTCTGTTCCAGGTAAAGTTCTGTGGATGATATTGCTTAATAGAATTGAGAATATGGTTGACGGAAAATTGGGTGATGAGCAGTGGAGATTCAGATGTGGGTAGAGGATGTTTAAATCAAATATTTTGTTTTCGGGAGATTGTTACGAAATGTTTAGATTTTAAAAACCTGTGGTTACTTATTTTGTAGATTTCAAAAGGGCTTTTGACTCTGTTCATCGTCATATTTTGTGGTTAATCGTGATATCGTATGGCAACCATCCCCTTTCGTATATTAAAGTTAGTTAATATAATGGGTTGGGTTGTTTTACCTCTGAGAGGCACTTTTTGTACACCATGGGTTAAATGGCCAGGTCACAAGAACCCCGAAGGCTCAGAGAAGGTTGACGGGAGGGGACCCAGTGGAACAGCTGTTGGGAGACAGATGGTAGTCTCCCGTCAAGGCCATCCAACGTGTTCTTTAACTTGCACAGGGTATGACTCTCCCGCACGCCGAGCAACGGCTTAAGGTCCCATCTGACGGACGGCGGTCTTTCCAAGCCCATCGGTGTCCCCTACTGACCGTAGGCAGGGCGGGGAATTTTGCGGAGATAAATCTCAACGCTGACCCACCTGGAACTCGAACCTGGGAACTACAGATTATGAGCCTGGCGCGCTACCGACTGAGCCACCCCCGCCCCGGTTAACATAATGAAAGCTCCCCATTATAACATTGAGTAGCGTGTGAGATTTGCAGCCATTGGTTTAGCATTGCTTCTGGTGTTCGACAAGTGAGCATTTTGCTTCCTCTTCTCTTTAGTTTGATTATTAATTATGGTATGGGAAATTCATTGCAAGAGGAAGATTTTGGACATAAAAAGCTTAGAAAACTGAAAATTTCTGATTTAGATTATGCTTATGATTTGGCCTTTTTGGCAAATGATGTTAATGACATGAATCGGTTCATTAGAGCTGTTTAAATACTGATAGCACACTTGGTTGGGTGATAAACAGAGAGAACACTAAACTGGTGAAAATGGTCAGGTATATTGTTGTTCAGTTAATCTGAATGGTTAGACCCTTGAGCAGATGTCTCAGGTTAATTTTCTGGGTAGTTATGTAACAGATACTCGTGATGTGCAGCATGATATTAACAGGCTAATATGGATTGCCTCTGGGACTTTTAAGGAATCTATGGAGAGTGTAGAGAAATAGGCATATACACCTAAAGACGAAAATTAGACTGTAAAATAGTTTGTTTCTTTCTAGGGTTAGTTATAGTAGTGAAACTGGGATGCTTTGCAAACAAGATAGTAGGAAATTTGATACTTTTGATTCTAATAGTATCTTTGGGATTCGGTGGTTCAACTTTGTTAGTAACGATGAGGTTAAGCAAAGGAAGCGGCAACATCCTTTGAGTTTCATATTATGTAGAGAGAGACTCTGTTGGTTTGGACATGTTGCCCGTATATATATGCTATACTGTAGGTTATCGAATAGGGTTATGAACAGTGTGCCTAAATAAAGCACATTGTTCATAACCCTAAATAATCTAAAGGCCTTAGATAGAGGGGGAGACCTAGGATGCGGTGCGGTGAGTAGACAATTTCAAACAGGACCTCATTAGAATTAGTCTACAGTTGCCAGGTGCAGCAGATGCAGCTCAGGGCAGACGTATTTAGAGAAATAAATTGCCAAATCTGGTTGGACCTCTGCAGGCCACGCCAGCTTGAGGATGATGATGATCCCTAATACCGTTGAAAGAATGGATTTCACCACCACTGGGCTAGAAAAGAGTTGTTAAACTGTGGCTGTTGTGCACGTTAAAATTCTCACTGCACAAAACTTAAAGGGGTGTTTCCATCTCCAGTTCAACAGCTGTCCAGTAATCTTTATCCCATCTCTCCCTGTTCTGATATCATATATATTATCAAGGGCGGTTCGTCGTTAGGGTCCCAAGGGGCCAAGCCCCACCAATATTTCTGTAATATACGTATGTTACAATATTAAATTCGGAATTAGAACGAATTATATAGTTAATAATTTATATGAATATTTGTATTCTAAACACTTTCTCGTTTTATTTCTATTCAATATGCATTTGGAGAAGTAATATATTCGAAACTTCTTTTCATCGCCTTAATTGGAAATGCGAATAAGAGCGGGGTATTACCAGCAAACTTAAAGTGTGCCCAGAAATGTCCGTAATTTATTATTCTAGTATCAATTATTTGCCACACGGAAGGGGTGAGCAACAATTTGCAAGTTAATTCTGGACAAATTCCCAGAGCAATGCGATAGATAATTATCATTGAATACAACACCACCTCTAGATGATTATTGGAAACTTTAATGTTATAAATATATCACGGAAGCTTCCTTCGGACAAGTTATTTTTATAGTAAAAATATTACTAATTAACTAATATAATCAAACATCATTATATTAGTTTATGAAATGCTATTATTATCTGCTCGATTAACATTAATGAGAGTATTACTATGCAGCAAGAATATTCAAATTATTTTAAAAACGTCAGTGCATTATTAAGGAATCAGTGGAAATATGGCTTTCCAATAAGAGCTCTCTAAAATAATATGTATTATTTTAATATGTATTATATGTATTATTTTAATCAAGCTTGCATTTATTTTTTCATTATTATTATTATACGGTATAGGGTTGTAGGTTGTAGGGACATAATTATTATACGGTATAGGGTTGTAGGTTGTAGGAACACAGAGATTTTAGTATTCTAGAAATTATATATTGGTATTTCAGGGAAATGCTACTAACAAAACCATCTTGTTCGTTGCTTATTAATAAGTTGGCCTGAAGGGGAAAGTGACTTTCGAATCACAAAATTACGTTGACTGTCGATAAGAATTCAATGTGATGTTCAATGTGATGTCTACTTAATCGGAATTTCTACGAGTCGGACAGAAATTTAAAAGTGAATTTTTCTGTCAGAATCGTAGACAGGCGTTCAAGAAATAAAAGCTGAATACTGAGTTAAATAATACTGTAGATGAATGTATAAATTTATATTAGCCATCTAATGCTATGTATAAGTATATATGTATGTGTAATACTATGGATCCAATGTCTAATGTGGAATGTATATATGCATTTCATTAATATCGCGTGAATGTTTTATTTATAGCAAGCTGTTTTTTTTTTAACTTTATAAGTGCTGGTTGCTAAATTCTTTCATTATCTTGTAAACACTGCACTGACATGTAAGCTTTGACATTAAATCAATTATTTGTACTTGGTTATGGAAAGTATTTTTCTCCTGATTCATGCATAAGGATTCAAACAGGCTCAAATACCATAATATTTTGTACGTAATTGCAGCAGAAGTAAAATGCAATAAAATCTAATCATTATTTAAATAAAATCTCAGTTTATTTTATATTAATAACACTCATATTTAAAATAGTGTAACGAAAGAAAAATTTTGTAATTCTTTTAGAATAATGAAATTTTCCAGTGGATTTTGATAAGTTCGTATTATGGTAAATCGGTATATTTCAGAGAGGTCAATGTGGATAAAGGAACTCTTATATGGTTTAATATTAGTTATTTAATTAAGAAAATTTTGCAAATGGATTCTTCATCGCTGTAAAATACTATTAATTCCATGCGTAGTCTAGAATTCTGCTTGTTATTTGCTGGTTGTTGTAGACGCACTAACATGGGTATTGAGCACCGATACAGTTGCTTGAGTTATGTTGCTAACTGAATTCTGTAAAATTTGTGTTCATTGTCCACAATGACATGAACATTTATTCGGTAAAAAATTTTATTCCAGAAAAACATCAATAAGTCTTGTAATTCGATTGTTCAGTCATGGTGATATTCTTAACTGGCGAAAACAACGCGTTTTGTCACGAATTTGCATCGCTTGGAATAGTTATCTCTGATTGGATTTTTCTGATATGATAACGTCGCAAGGCAGCCCCGTTCCATATTTAAAATAACCGAAACTAAATAATTCAATCTCTACGTCTTACTAACGATTATCTGGAATAAACAATAACAAAAAGTAAGAACCCTTTAAGTAATTGCGGACAATCAATATAAATTTAGAGATTTTCGTTAGTTACTAACTCAGCCAATTGTATAACTACGCAATCCTGTAAAAATCACATTCATGCGCTTATAATGATCCAAATTCGAAGCATCAGCAGTATTTGTGTTTAATTTCTTTAAATTTAAGCTTTATATTTATAACAGGGTTAACAATAGAAATGATTTGACAACAGCGAGGTGTTAGGAGTACCAAATATCTGCACAAGAAGGCCACTCCAGGATTATTCCCCCCACCCCCCTGTTGCGCAGATGTTCACTATCAAATAGGACCTTCAATAGCCCCCACCCCCAACAAAATGAGTGTAGAAATAAAATTGGTTTTAAATTCGAATCTGTTTTGTCATTGGTACAAATTCGAATTTTTAACGCACACGGGGTGCACAGTGCAAAACTGCGTGAGAAATATGGAAGCAATATAGTATTTTGATAATTTCACCTATCTAATACTTTTACTTTAGTTTATTCAATTTCACCCATGCCAAATTTGGATAAAAATAAATATCACAATTGGATTTTGAAGGTTATCCCGTCAGCAGATTCCTTCATAATTAATCCCTCAAGGGTAGAAAGCATTATAATTAATAGCAAAAGGCAAATGAAGCTCTAAGAATGAATATATATATATTTTTTTTCTTTGAAAAATTAATGCATAATTGGCAGATTCCTTTCTCTTTTGAATTTAAATTGTATAATAAATACTATAAATTAATAAATTGAATAAACTAAGATACAAAGGTTGGTGTATGTAGCCGTTTCTGCTTAGGAACTTAAACATATATATATATAAAGGAACTCACAGAATATAAAGCAGGATGTCAGAGTGGGGAAATAGGGGAGAAAATCAGAGTTCAGGCTCAGTGTGGAACTCGAACGTGCAAACAACGGATTGCGCACGCGGCGTACTATGGCTGAGCCACCACCACCCCTATACAGTTATTTCTCTATATATATTGTATATGCATGTTTATATATATATGTGTGTGTGTGTGTGTGTGTGTGTGTGTGTACACCTAAGAGCCAAAAAATTATGACCACCTGTCTAATATGATGTTGGTCCTCCACGTGCCGCCAAAACAGCTATTACCCGGCGAGGCATGGATGCTACAAGATTTCTAAAGGTGTTATGTGGTATCTGGTACCAACACGATACCAGCAGATCCTTTAACTCTTGTAAGTTACGCGGGTTCAGCCACCGCAGATCGCATATGCAGTTCTAACACAAACCACAGATGCTCGATTGGATTGATATCTGGGGAATTTGGAGGCCAGGACAATACTTGGAAGTCTTCCTCATGTTCCGCAAACCATTCTTGAATGATCGGGGCAGTTTGACGTGGCGCATGATCCTGCTGAAAGAAGGTACTACTAGAGGGGTATATCATTGTCATGAAAGGATGTACCTGTTTGCAATGATGTTTAGGTAGCTGGTAGACGTCATAGGTTCCTGCACATGAATGACTGGACCCAAGGATTCCCAGCAGAACATTGCACAAAGCATTACACTTCCTCCACCGGCTTGTTTCCATCCTACGGTGCATCCTGGTGCCAACACTTCTCCATGTATACAACACACACGTATATCTAGTGGTCCACATGGCCCAACAGGAAACAAGATTCATCGAACCAGACGACTTTCTTCCAAACATTCAAGGTCCAGTTTGGATGCTCGCGTGCCCATTGTAGATGCTTTCGACAGTGAACAGAGGCTAGCATGGGCACTCTGAGAGGCATGCGGCTACGCAGCCTCATTTTCAGCAGTGTTCGATGTACTGTGTCTTGTGACACATTACTCTCGTCCCTAGCATTCAAAATACAGGCGAGTTGCGTCACAATATCTCTTCTGTTAGCTCGTACCGTACGGGAAACCTTCGCTTACCTCTAGCATCGATAAGCAGTGGTCGGCCCTCACCTTGCCGGCGGTTCGGTTTTGCTCTCCTCGAACCACTTTCTGAAGGTACTAACCACTGATGACCGTGAGCACCCCACAAGCCATGGCGTTTTGGGAATGCTCTGACCCAATCATCTGGTCATTACAATTTCGCCTTTGTCAAACTCACTTAAGTCCGCTGTCTTTGTCATCTGAAGAACAAGAATAACACTGATTAACAGAGTTCAGTATCAGGTGTTATTTACATGACCTTCACAAGCGTTTATCTGCGGATTTGCATAAACACGCGATGGTCATAATGTTTTATCTCTTCGGTGTATATAGGAAGTAATCAAACCCAACGATGCTGATAATCAATTCACCCTGTATTATTAATGAATCAAATTCTGATGATGAAATGATCAGTTCAAAGAACCAGCTGTGTTATTAAAATCATATTTGAACAACTGCTTCGTAATTAATCCCTCAAGGGAAGAAAGCATTATAATTAATAGTAAAAGGCAAATAAAGCTCTAAAAACGAATATATTTATTTATTTTTTTTTTGAAAAATTAATGCATAATTGGCAGATTCCTTTCACTTTTGAATTTAATAGGAAAGAAAAATTAATTTCAATTATTTAAAAATTGTTTAGCTTTTATTTTATCTTATGTAACCATAAAGTAAATGAAAAAAAAATATGAAACCAAATTGCCAAAGATTAAATCAATAACTCAAATGATATTAACCTAATTGGAAGATATTATCGAAACGATTGTTTTCGAACGATAAAATAAAAAAATTAAGGCATACCGTATTCCTTTTTTCTTCATTTGCAAAATACAGGACTGAGAAAGGTCCTAGAAACTATCTGTAGTTTATACAGGCCTTCTTACACAAGGGCATGACTCACTAAGAACGAAGTCACTGATGACTATTGCTTCAGTTAGAGATACGAGCACACAAATAAACCAAATTATCCAGCCGTGATTCGGTACAGAAACCTGGTAGTTGCAAATGTCACTGAGAACCAATGTCATAACCACTACGTTTGAGATGCGGCTTTTTAAAAAAAATGTGAATTTATTAATTTTTAAACCATTGATAATTTCGTTACATTTTTAATATTTATATTACATGGTTCAAATAAGGATATATACATATATATTTTAATTCTTAATTTATTTTCCCTTTATTTCTTTTAGTGATAACTTTACAGGGATTTCGTTTCTTTCACAGGGGTTTTTTTCTTTGTCATTAAAACATCTTTTGCTCAATGCGGTTCATGTGGATTTTTTTCTATAACTCTTCCCATGTCACAAGTTTCTTTTAGTGTACATAATATCAGGTAAAAGAGTTGCATTGTTTATAACTAACGAGTAATTTGAGGTAAAATATCGTACAAAATTCACTCATCATTGCGTTGAGGTAGAACCAAAAGAATATTTGTGTCCCCCATCTACTCCACATGTATGAAATCTGTGGTGCTGTTACTCAACTGAAACCTCTGCCGAAAACCATTTGAACTGAACATTACAATTGCTATTAAACTGTATAAATAATTTCCTTTTCTCGCTTCCTAACTTTAGTCCCCTCATTCATTCCTGGTCCATTACTTCAACGGTCACTTACAGCCAGAGGCAGGGTGAAGAACAAAATGAATCATATATCGCGATTATCAAATTTTCCGCTGTAAAATGAGATTCTGAAGTTTTTTCTTGTTTTGAATAGGTTTCAACAGTGCAACTAGTCTTCGGCAAACTTTTAAAATGAAGTATACAGACACGTTCTGTGTAGTTTTCACAGTTGGGTTTTTTGGAAATGTATGGGAAATGTGAGAAACTCAAAGGTTGGTTTTATTCCTCCTGGACAAAATATGACACCTTCTTCGTCATAAAACATTTATTTCACAATGGACGATTATGATCAGTGCCGTTTTTAGAGCGGTTTAAAAATTTGCAAGCTATACCACTTTTTGGGAGGGAAAAAAAACCCTTCAAAGAAAATTCATTTATAGTCCGAGATTACATTGAATTAACCGTTATTTGAACTAATTAACCGTTGTTTTCATCCTTAATCATATGTAAATAATCATTGCAAAATATTATTTTCTGCTGTAAAAGTGGTCTTGATATAATTTATTATCAATCCCTTTCAAAAGGTTAAAGAAGTCGTAAAAGAAAGATTGAATCTCATTTATTAAATTTTACAGCAGGCTTATACAATCTCCGGTCTACAGACCAATCGCCCCATTTAGCAAATAATAATAATCTGGCTCTACTAAAGTGAATAGTGCTTTAATAAGAGGAAAGAAGAAAATTTGAATAACATCATACAACTTGCTACGTCATCATTGAAGCCGAATGTTCACCAGTTCATCATTGAAGTCGAATGTTCACCAGTTCATTTCTAGTCTCATCCGTCAGATACTTCTTCGAAAAGTCAGTTTCAGTTTTGAAGTTAAAACGAATTTTATATTAATATTAATTTTTTGTCCTTATAATTTTGTACCTATAAGTATGACAAGTAAATTGTAATAAGCAAAGTTTTTGCTCCTCTCAACTCTTGGCCCACAGCAAATAGGTATTTTTCTGTTCGACCCGATCCAAAAACTTTGTACACCCCTGCTGTATAGCATCTTAAAAACGGAACAATTTCATGTCTCAGTTTCAAATAACCTTGGAAAATCAAGTTGAAATGATTCATGAATATAAATTAAGTAAAATGAAATATCATCTAAAACTCTTCCACTTGTCTGCATTCATTTGTAATTTTCTCTGTTTCTCAGATTTGTTCAAAACAATTTTAAAAATCTCTTTAATCTACAACGTAGTTCATATTTAAATTTTTTAAGAAACTATTATATTTTCATACTTTACATCTCATTTTTGAAAAGAAACGGGATAATGTTCACTTTGGCGTATGTCCGTATGTAGAGAGCAAACTTTTATATTTATAAAGATAAGTTATTTTTTTTATTCCTATAGTCCGAATTTCCCATAAGCTATAATTGCACCCTCTAACGGTGGAAAGGGTTTAAAATTCCAAAATTTTAAATGAATATTGCAAACGATGTATTCATGCTAAAATTTGAAATTTTTGTAGTTGAATGTGAATATCACGATGTTTACTTAGGCAAGAATGAGTTAACCACTTAGACCAAGGGGGTGGTAAAAATGCAACTTTTTTTGTTTTCAGAGATAATTGTTTTTAGAGCTAAATTAAAAATTCTTTTTGTGCTGGAGAGATATCATTTTTGTTTACTGATACAATTTCCAGAATATTTATCATATGACTACAGTGAAACTTTGAAGTAATCTAACATGCACGAAGTTGTCCTTACCCCAATGCTGGTGTCAGTTTAGTTTGCACAACTTGTGTTTTCAGTTTACATCTCTGGGTTAGCTTACTGAAAGCTTCCTATCCTCTTATGAATATCATAAGTAGCGAAGCCTTTAAGACATCTCCTTCTTCATACCGTTTTTGCACAAAAATTACAATTTTTAAGATGAAGGCTTTTGCTTTGCGATATTTATTTTTAAACAGTTACGAAAACTGTTTCCATTTTCTGTTGCAATGTTTTTTTAATGAAACGTTCAATTTGCTCGAATGAAATCCCTGTTCAGATACAGTCCCCACCCAAATTTATTAGTATTCTCGTGTATGATGTCCAAAAATCTAAATAATTCAAGCAGTAGCAATTCCCTGATAAGTAGTACTGAATACGTAGTGAAGCTTGCTGCTTGATAGAAATATTTTACTGCTTCAGAGAGTAACACTAATGAAATCTCATTTCGTTCACGATTTATGAAAGTTTGGATAAATTTAAGAATTTTTTTTGTTTATTTGTAATTTCTATCTATATTTTGCAATGCAGTTGTTAACACACTGGTGTAGAATTCCTGTTTTTAAATAAATATAATATATTTGTTTCATTGATTGTCTCATTTAGAGATCTTATAATTTTACAAATATAATTCTTTATATGTAGATAGGGCAGCTAATGCTTATACGATTTCTGTCTGGAGACTCCAGAGTTCATCTATCTCCAGACTCCGTTTTTTAAAAGCATATTTCCAGTTATGGTTTCATTGGTGAAGCGTCCGTGGAAGAATGTTTCCCTTAAAATTCTCATAAACAAAAAACAAAATTATAAATGATATATACAGGATGTCTCTGAATTCATGGCCCAAACGTGAAGGGATGGCTTTCAGGTTTGCCTTCACGTGGAAGGGATGGTCTGGATGAAGAACTTGCTGCATCGCTGTTACGTTACTTATAGTATCGCCCAACGGAAGTCCAATTTTCCATATTCACTCAGCGGAAAATTTTTTCCTGGTCGCTACTTGCATTATCGCTTTGTAGAATTACGTTCATATTTCATTATTTTCATACCTTTCTCACTAACCGCTAGAGGGCGCTGGAGGCAGACCTTTCCTAGAGGTCCTGTATAGTTAGAGGCTGGCCATGTCGGTGATTCACTGCCATTGGTCGATTGAGTCACGTGGTTTTTGAGCGCCATGTTTTCTCGTACCTTGAGACGAAAGCCTACGACTTAGTGTATGTACCAAGTTAAAATTTCTCAGTTGTTATAGTTTTATACATTTCTACCATTTTTTTATCTATAAAAGCTGTCATATTTTATGAATGCCTCACTACACTCCATTTGAGTGTAAAAAAGTTCACTCAAAGAAATAAATTAATAATTATATTTTTCCGAGAAACTCCATCAGAAATCGGCAATCGGCTGCAAAAATGAAAACCAACAAAATATTTCTTTTAACGTTCGTTTGAAAAACGAGCTAATGTTTTACTTTGTCGTCTGCCTATGCCAATATTTGTTCGTCTGTCTGTCGTCTCTCTCTTAACTGCTGTCTGTACATTTGTCTTTCCACCTGTCTGTTCGTCTATAGACAATCAAGTTTTTTTTTTTTACTTTTAGAGCTAAATGAAAAATTCTTTTTGGGTTGGATAAGTGTAGAACAAATATTGCGATTCGCTATTTTAAAAATTTTGAGTAGCTTTAATACCACCCTCTAGAGGTGAAAAAGATGGAAAACGCTAAAATTTCAAACGAATATTGCAAACAAACTATTTACACTGGAAATTTGAAATTTTGGTAGTATAGTGTTATGGTCAGATGGTTTACAATGACAACAAGGATTTTAAGAAATAAACGAAATATATACAGGGGGATTCAATACAAACTTCTGGGAGGGGTAGCAGGGTCGGTAACGACATCAACATGTGCTAGTGTACAGAGAGGACGTGAATGAAATAGCAGCATGTAAGTGAACAAAGTACTTTTTTATTAATCACAATAGGTACATTTGCGAAATGCATAGAGGTCACAGAAGGTGTTCGAAGTGACCACGAGCTGTAACACAGGCCTGACATCATCGGCGCATGGAATCACATACATTCTGGAAGGTTGCTGGCGTATCTCGGACTTGAGAGGCAGCTACAGAGATGCGTGCGACAAGGTTCTCAGCACTTTCAACTTTGGTGGCGAACACCAGTCCTTTGATGTAACCCCAGAAGAAGTAATCAAGGCATGATAGGTCCGGCGATCTTGCAGGCCAGTGAACGGGACCACCACGCCCGATTCACTGTTGTCCCAATGTCAAGTTTAAGTGTTGACGAACTTCATGACTGAAATGGGAGGGGGCCCCATCGTGCTGGAATCACATTGCACAGCGCAGCGATTGACGGATCTGTTGTTCATCCAAAAGTTTTGGCAAGACATTATCCATAAATATCCGGTAACCCCTTCTGTCCAGACGAACAGGCATGAGGTAGGGGTATATTAAGTGATCCCCGACAATGCCGGATCAAACATTTACAGCAAAACGGTTTTGTGCTGCACATGTTCGTGTAGCGTGGGGGTTCGTCCAGCGCCCATTCATGCGCGTTATGTGCTTACACGGGAAGTTATGTACTACCTTCCCGTGTAAAGCTTGCCTCGTCTGTGAACAGCGCAGGAAATTGGGGTTCTGCCGCACTCTTCTGCAGGTATCATTGCGCAAATGCAATCACCGTGCGTAATCCTCAGGCTTCAGTGTCTGGACGTGCTGCACATGATAGGGATGCAATTGGTTATCGTGCATGATCCTCCATATGGTGGATTAGGAAAGATCGACCCGGTGGGCGATTGCTCGAGTACTAGCACTTGGAGTCTCTTCTGTATGATGTAACACATTCTACTCCATGTCAGGGGTTTGTGCCCATCGTTCCCGAATCCTGGTAGGTCTCTGGAACGAACCAGTGTCACATAACCTCTGATGCAGCCGTGGAAAGCATCTGGTGGTTGGGAGTACGCCTCATCAGGTACCGTTCCTGGTACACGCGTACATGACTCGCCCATTGCAGTCCGCAGCCCCGTATGCGAGATGCATATCAGCCAACTCCCGCGTTTCGTAATCGACCATCCTACTACCTCTTTGGGCAGTTCGCGAATGACGGTTACCTGCGAGGACATTATGCAGTCCCGCGGCAGTACAATGCCATCTACCGCATTGAATAACGCTATGTACCACGTGAAGATGCCCTTACCGACCCTGCATTGCTATCATTCTGATTTGTCTTTGTGCAAACTATCCCTCCCAGAAGTTTGTACACACTTAACTAAATCACCCTATAGATATATATATACGTAGATTATTTTTTATTTTGTTTTACAGGCACTAACAAAATATTAAGGATTTGAACAATATTTAGGTTGAAAATTAATTGTAAAATCAATATATTTTTTCGTGGAAAAAATTTCGCTGACATACGGGATTTGAAGCCGCAACTCTCCAGAATCATGCCAGAGTATTCTAACCTGTTGAACTAAAGACATCGCAGTCTTTTTTCCACAAATAATGACTATCACTCTTCCCGTAAATTTTGGGCGCCTTCTTATGGCGCCATCTATGATCTCGGGTGGCAACTGTTTCTTTTTTAGTGCTCTGAGTAAGATGAAATTAAATAATGAAATCACATCACGCTATTTAGCGTGATTAATGATTTAAGCAATATTTGATAATCTCAGCGTTAGTTCTCAACGTTCTCAACGTCTATAAATAAATAAATGTTTTTGGTGAAGAGAGCCGGCGTTAGTTTAACAGGTTAGAATATTCTGATATGTTTCTGTAGAGATGAGGGTTCGAATTCCGTATGCCGGCGAAATTTTTTAAACAAAAATATTAATATTTACATTTTTCGAATCTCCATCAGTTGATATTTCCAGTGTTAGAGAGTGCTAAAGGAGATAAATAAAAACTCGAAAGGCAAACTCTAGCGACGGGAAAAAAAAGCTGGAAAATACCAAATATTTAAATAAATATTGCAAACGATCTATTTGCTGGAATCTTAAATTTTTGGTCATAGAGTGTAGGGTCCAGTGGTTTACACTAATAGTAATGATTTGTCCCATTAGTAAAATGGATCTTTTCTGCTTTAAGAGATAAATGAAAACTTTTTTTTTACACATTACAGGTAATAATAAAATATTAATAGTTTATTTTCTCAATTATACAGTAGTTCGAATTTTCATTGTCAGAGGGTACTGAAAGTGTAAAATAACTAGGAGAACGTATAGCGCCTATGGCGCATATGGGAATCTCATTTTCAAAGAGAATGAAGTTCTTCCTTTGCCTACTTTTTCACTCCTTAAAAGTTTTAATTATGGATGTTCGTGTTGTATTTTTTTCTCTGATGCCCCGCCATCCTCATGGACCTTCTACTATGGCATATAAACTTACAGTCTCCTTACAGACCTCTGTGACAAGCAGCTGCTTGAGGGGGTATTTATTTATGTTTAATGTATGATGGGGGAAATGCACATAGTAGTATTTTTTAGCAATTATAAAACATAAAAAGTATTTGTCTTTTAGTTCTTAAATTTAAAAAGTTGCTTTTCTCTCGCTCCTCTGAAAGTAGTGGGTAGATCATTACTGTCAGTGGAATTTCTATCATAACGGAGCTCTACACGCCGAAATTTCTACCATAAACAGATCACTTGAAACATTTGTTAAAAGAGTGCAGTTTTGATATTTAGTGATCTCTAATGATATAAATTAAAACTACCTTTGAAAATGCGAATTACATTTCATTAGAAACCAACTAAAAAGAGATTTCCAATTATCTCTTAAAACAAAACCGTTCCGTTTCTTACCTACCTTGGGC
Source organism: Ryuthela nishihirai (assembly GCA_038380435.1). Taxonomy (NCBI): domain Eukaryota; kingdom Metazoa; phylum Arthropoda; class Arachnida; order Araneae; family Heptathelidae; genus Ryuthela; species Ryuthela nishihirai. Next base: position 66,242,555 of record JAWZYU010000016.1, on the reverse strand, counting down.
TTAGGGTGAACTCATTGTGGTCAAGGGAATTTTCAAGACTTTCACATTCCACGACCAAAATTTCAAATTACTAGCATAACTACATCGTTTGCAAAATTCCTTTTAAATTTTGGGGTTTTTTCGATTTTTTTCCACCGTTAGAGGGCGCAATTACAGCTTTTGGGATATTTGCAAAATGAAAATTGTAATATTTCATCAATGCCTGTCCAACCCAAAAAAGAATTTTTAATTTATCTCTAAAAACATACACTTTTCTGTTAAAAAATTGCATACACTCTCCCCCCCCCTGGAGCTAAAGGGTCAAGCCATTGTTGCCAATGGTAATTTCGTAACCTACACATTTCAACACCAAATTTCAAACTTCTAACATAACTACATCGTTTGTAATATTCGTTTGATATTTTGGAATTTATTAATTTTTCCATCGTTAGAGGGAGCAGTTATAACTTTTGGTAGATTCGAAAAATGCAAATCGTAATATATCATTAATATCTATCTAACACAAAAGGAATTTTTAATTTTTCTGTATAAACAAAAAAGTTCGATGTCTACATACGGACAGACCAAAAAATTAAATATCTTTTTTTCTTTAATATCCCTAAAATTTACTTTTCCTTTTTTAGCCGTTTCCTAAAATGATCGAATCATGAACACTGAAATCTGTATCAAATATTACCCTACCCTTTTTTGGAATCCATAAGTACCGTGCAATACCATTCAGCTATGCACGCTAAGAAATCCGAGCGACAACAAAATATGGCGTCCAATTTTGAAATGGCCAACTCGACCTATATAGGGCCTCTAACCGTTCCCTCAATCATTGGTTGCTGCTAATATAGGCAGTAGCGTTAAAGACCTAAGGAGCAGTAATGGTTATCAAACGTAAGTGTAATTTTTTAGAAAAATGAAGAGTAATCCTCCTTTTTTTCTTAATTGCCCTATGTCCGGCATTCACTAATTCCAAATTATAAAAGAATTTCTTATTTAGTAATGCTCTGCCGGCGAAAGTAATCATGAATTCCCCGATCAGATACTGTCTAAACCTAACAACTATCGATGCACATTTTGCTGAAGTGACTTATAACTTTATTACTACGTTTTATTCTTCTCTAGAATAACTTACTAATACTACAATTCGTCAAGGTTATACTCAGGGGCGTAGCGAAGGACTATCGTCAAAAGTTGGAAAATCAAACATTTTCCAACTCGAAATTCAAATTTTGCCAATCTGAGCAAATTTACTTACATTTTCGCTCCGTGGGTTTGCCATTTAACTTCCAATTTTGCCAACTAACCGTAATTTGTCATTTAACTTCCTATTATGCCTACTAGCCATAATTTCATAGAAATAATTCCACTATTTACTATTTACATCTCGTCTGAATTGTAACAATTCTGTGTGCATTTTCCCTTGATTTGGCTAACTCTCCTTAATTTCACGAAACTAATCTCAATCTTTACATCTCTCCCAAATTTTCCCAAATCACTTCAAACTTTTCAAACTCCCCAAGATTTTGCCAAGTTTTCTCGATTTATAGTCAATTATCCTGAATTTCACAAACCCTATCCCAATTGTCACAACTCGCACGTATTTTCCAATTGGATTCAAATTTTGCAAACTGCCCTACATTTTGTTAAGTTTCCTCAATTTGACCAACACTCCTTAATTTCACAAAACAAATCTTAATTTTCACAACTCGCCTATATTTTGCCAAGTGGATTCGAATTTTGCCAGCTCGCCGAAATTTTACAGAAAAAATCGCAATTTTTGCATGTTCCCTGAATTTGCCAAGTCACTTCGAATTTTATCAACTATCTTTAATTGCTCAAGAAAGGCACAATTTTCACAACTCCCCTGTATTTTACCAAGTGGCTTTGAATTTTGCCAACTACCCTAGATTTTGCCAAGAGTTCTTGGTTTTTCCAACTCTCCTTAATTTCACAAATCCAATTCCAATTTTCACAACTCGTCCGTATTTTACCAAGAGGATTCGAATTTTGCCAACTGCCCTAGATTTTGCCAAGTTTCCTGAATTTTGCCATCTCGCCACAATTTTACAGAAAAAAATCCCATTTTTACACCACACCTGATTTTTGCAAAGCCACTCTGAATTTTGCCAACTCCCCCAAGATTTGCCAACTCTCCTAGATATTGCGAAGTTGCCTCGATTTTTCCAACACGCCATAATTTTACAGAAAAAAGATTGCAATTTTTACATCTCACCTGAATTTTGTCAACTCTCCATGATTTTGTGAAGTCACTCCGAATTTTGCCAACTGCCCTTACTTTTTCCACTACCCCTAAATTTTGCCAACTCTGCTAAATTTTACCAACTCGCCATAATTTTAGAGAAAAAATCCTAATTTTTACATCTCACCTGAATTTTGCCAACTCCCTACAATTTTGCCAAGTCACTCCGAATATTGTCAAGTCCCCAAGATTTTGTCAAGGCACTCCGAATTTTGCCAACTGCCCTAGATTTTGCCAATCTCCTAGATTTTTCCAACTCGCCATAATTTTACAGGAAAAAAATCAAATTATCACATCTCACTTGAATTTTGCCAAGACCCCACGATTTTGCCAAGTCACTCCGAATTTTGCCAACTGTTCCTAGATTTTGCCAACTCCCTAAATTTTGCCAACTCGCCATAATTTTACAGAATAAAATCTTAATTTTTACATCTCACCTGAATTTTGTCAACTCTCCATGATTTTGTCAAGTCACTCCGAATTTTTCCAACTGCCCTTACTTTTTCCACTACTCCTAGATTTTGCCAACTCTGCTGGATTTTGCCAACTAGCCATAATTTTTACAGAAAAAAATCCAAGTTTTCACATCTCACCTGAATTTTGTCAACTCTCCACGATTTTGCCAAGTCACTCCGAATTTTGCCAACTGCCCCTAGATTTTCCCAACTCGCCATAATTTTAGAGAAAAAAATCCTAATTTTTACATCTCACCTGAATTTTGCCAACTCCTTACAATTTTGCCAAGTCACTCGGAATATTGTCAAGTCCCCAAGATTTTGTCAAGTCACTCCGAATTTTGCCAACTGCCCCTAGATTTTGCCAACTCTCCTAGATTTTGCCAACTCGCCATAATTTTAAAGAAAAAAAAATTCAAATTATCACATCTCACCTGAATTTTGCCAACTCCCCATGATTTTGCCAAGTCACTCCGAATTTTGCCAACTGTTCTTAGATTTTGCGAACTCCCTAAGTTTTGCCAACTCGCCATAATTTTGCAGAATAAAATCTTAATTTTTACATCTCACCTGAATTTTGCCAACTCTCCACGATTTTGCCAAGTCACTCCGAATATTGTCAACTCCCTAAGATTTTGTAAAGCCATTCTGAATATTGTCAACTCCCCAAGATTTTACCAAATCACTCCGAATTTTGCCAACTCCCTAAGATTTTGCAAGTTGTCTCGATTTTGCCAACTCACCTGTATTTTACTAAGTGGCTTCGAATTTTGACAACTACTCTAAATTTTGCCGTCTCTCCGTTTTCTAAACTGCCTTAGATTTGCCAAGTTTCCCCGATTTTGACAACTTCCCTTAATTTTCCTAAAAAAAAATTACAAATTTTCACACCTCACCTAGATTTTACGAAATCGCTTCGAATTTTGCCAACTCCGAGTTACTTTGGGGGGTAAGCCTTCCCCATCCCCCCATGGCTACGCCACTGGTTATACAGTATAATATGGAAATATAATTTTTGAAACATTTCACTCATCAAGATTATATCCAATGAATTATCGTTCGCTACGTTTAATGTATAGCTGTACGAACTATATTGCACTACATTCAAATGCATGTCATTAGATGCACTGAAAGGTTTTGAAAGTGTAATAGAAGCCTATGAAAATAAATTTGAAACTCGAAAGTTATGTAACTAAGAGTTTAAATTTTTGAAAATGAACTACATACAGGATGTGCTCTGATATAAATTGATTAACAAACGATTCTCTACAAAAGCAACTTTTCATTTTAACATAGGAAAACATGAAACGCTTGTAGTGAATATTTTCATGTGTACAATCAGGCCTGAACTATTTCGACATAGTTGTTATTACTGAAATGTATCACGCTCTGGCTGAAACCAGAAGTATATGCCAGATATTAAGTGTATGTGGAAACTTTTGCTCCTTGGGTAAGTAACAAATTTATAGCAAGAACTGTGCACCGTTTCGCTTTTTACTTAAACTTACTTAAACATATAAAGGCAATGTGAAACCCTTGAAAATTTCTGAAAAATCAAACAACAGAATGCTTTAGAAAACGAATATTATTTCGAAATTTTATTCGTTTTCTAGTATATCGAATAAAGTAATCTAGGGGTAGTGGAAAAACTAGGGAAGTTGAAACTTTATTGAAACTTTTAGAAAACGAACTATGGGAAACAAATGGCTGGAAATTGTAAAACATTAAATGGATGTAATTTTATGAAGTGAAAACTGCCGAATCCGCAGCTTATTAATTTCGACTTTTCCATCAATTCATAAATATTTTGGTTTTTTACTATTATGCATTGAAGTCATAATTATTTTGTATTTTTACTATTTGCTTTCAAGGTATAAAACTTTTGGTTTTTTTATTTTATTTAATGATGATTTATACAAGTTTATTCAACGTTAACGACATATTGGTGCTTTTACACAGTAGTTCAATGTATTTAATTTAGAAGATTGAATTTAGGCTAAATTAAATGAAAATCAAAGTAATTCTTCATCATTTCTGCTTAATTTTGCAACAGACACATTTTAAGCTATTACAATGCAAACATTTGTACCGGCGACGGATTCTCTCTCGAACTTTGTCGGCCTGAGCCTGAGGCTAAACGGGATAGGGCTGGCTCGGGCTCAAATAGCACAGACGACTTCGGGCTCAGAGTAATGCAAATTTCAAATATTTCTTATAAATTTGAAAGAAAAGAAGAAATGTAAAATACTTTGGATTATAATTTCAACCTTTTAATTAGTCTTTAGTAATTAAAAACTAGCACCACGCAGCTTTGATTTTTTTACTATTCTCTTAATTTTAATAAATTGATGGCTCTTTGCATTATGATTCTACCGAAGATATTTCAGTTTATGCTGGTATTTCTAACGAGTTTCGCACCAAATAGCATTAATATAAAATTTTTTCGTAAAAAGATTTTAATTAATATTAAAAAAAGAAAATAAAAGTTTAGCGGCATGCATTTCAGTATACGTATATGTTTCATGATGCGTCACAATTTTTTTTTCCCCCAAAACGTGCTCAGGCGGCCACGGACACGAAACATAGAGCCCAAACTCATCTCTACTTACAAAACTCATCTCACTAAACGGTCTCTTTTGATGTTTTTCATATATTTTCTGACTTCCGAATCAAACGTCATCGGAATAGCCTTTCCGTTTCGGCATATGATTGGGGAGGTTAAATTTTTAGCTCACCAGACTAATATTCCCAGGATCGAATTCCAATTGTGATTTATTTCTGTTAACTCAGATCTAGCTCTCGACGAGAAAGGGAACACCAATAAGCTCGGAAAAACAGCCGTCCGTCGGTGGAGCCGTTAAATCTTGACTCCATATACAGGTTGGTTTGCTTTACCTCTGACCGGCACTTTTTTGTACACATTGGGCTAAATGGCCAGGCCACAGGGATTCCGAAGACTCGAGAAGGTTGGGAGGAGAGGAAATACTGGATAGCTGTTAGGAGACAGATGGTAGCCTCCGTCAAGGCCATCCAGCACGTTCTTTAACGTTCTCAGGATATGGTTCCACACATGGGGCTTAACATCCCATCCAATGGATGGCGGGCGTTTCCAAGCCCATTGGTGTCTCCTCCTGACTGTTGCAGGTCGGGGAGTTTTACGGAGATAAATCTCAATGTTAGGCCGAGATGGGATTCGAACCTGGGAACTGCAGATTACGAGCCCAGTGTTCTACCGACTAAGCCATCCCCGCGACCGTATTCAGGAGAGCCCTACTATGATGAGTACAGTGAATGATATGCTAAATTATTTCAGTATGAGATTTCCACCTGTCTCGTAACGGTTATCTAGTGGATTCCCTTCCCTTTATCAACTCTGAGCCATGGGAGAGAGGAAGGGGATGGCAGGCTTTGCTACCTTACCTTTAACCAATTGTGTACCCGAAGGTGCCGCTTAGAGATAAAACGATTCTATCCACCACTAAAATATAAGATTTCTGGGCCGAATAAATCTTTTGTAACATTCTTTTAAAATTTTGAAGATTTCAAAATTTTGAACCATCAAAGGGGGGAATCTGGAGATTCGAAAAGTATGATTCGTAAACGTTTATCATTACCACTACAACCCAAAACGAATTAGTAGTTTATCTCTAAAAGCATACAATTGTATCTTAAAAAAAAATGTTACATTTTTTTTTTCGATTTGCACCATATGGGACATAGATGATTCCTAGAAATTACTTCTAGTTTATACAGGCCTTCTCATATAAGGACATGCACTATTAAAACCGAATGCACTACTGACCACTGTCTGAGGTAGAGTTAATACAACACACAAAGTTTGCTTGCTAGAACAGCTAGCTCCCTAAACACTGTGTTGGAACTTTGCCAAGTTTATAGAACAGCCATAAAAAAAGTGCAGCAAAGTAACAAAATTTTGCATCAGGAACAAACGCAGATTTACAAATATCGCCATTTATAACATGATAGGCATTAGTTGTAGAAAAAAAAAATACGCAATTGATCTGGATAGCATCTTGTCTTTAGAAGGCTTTTCTTTCCTTTTAATTTTTTATCTTCTTTCTTTATCGGTATTTATTTAAATTCCATCCGTGATTTACGTATCAAAATAATAGAAACAGCCTTTAAATAGTTGTTTCCTGGCATATCTGGTAGAGAAAAAGCAAGAATAAATGTGCAAAATTTTATTTCGATGAAACACATTTTTTGTTTTTGAAATCATATAATTAACTGTCCTTTCTTAGGTTTACAGAAATAATTCTTCGTCTGTAAGAAAGCAACTGCTTACTGATCAAGAATTATTTTCCTTCACTTTTTCAAACTGACCTAATTATTTTATCAGTAAATATTCTGACATAATCACTTCAACAAATTTTAAATATTTTCCCTCGTAGATAATGGATTCTGAAATCTCTACTCCCCACTTCCTTTACTGACTGTGCAAGAAGATCAATCCGTATATGCGATGTTTGGTATCGATTCTTCATCGCCGGAGTGCACAGCTCAGAATTCTTGCGAATGTCATTTGCAATTCCTGCTCACCTAATGCCAGTCTTATTTGGTGGACAACGTTCAGCCTTTCTTCTGCAATTCTATGCTTGTGATGTCAGGCATTACGTTTCTCGCCATCATCAAAACAGAACGCAGACTTTTATCGTACTTCTTTAAGAAAAAAATGTCTCTCACGATGTTGGATTTTTTTTTTTTGCACTCTGTTTTATCAAATAAAAAGAGAAATCAATTCCCCTGGTTCGTTCTTCTTTCGTCTTTGTTTATTGACTACGACAGGTCATTAAGATAGATTCATAAATATGATTCCCAGTCTGGTATAGCAAGAATGTTTCAGCATATATTTCATTTGCACAATGTTTCCCAACTTCTTTCAGATTTGAGATCTGTCTCTGCGATGGTCGCGACTGCAATATTTCACTAGGAGAATATAGCATCAGCCCCTCGCCCACCAGTTTCTACTCCGCTCATCATTTTCTAAGGTTCGACCAATTATTTTTATCGCGATGACCTCCACTTATCCGTTCAGCTTGTAAACAGAACGCTGATAACAAAATTGTTTATCGCCATCGTGAGACATTCACGATGGTGGTCATTTTTACTTTCAGGCGCAAATGATTGACACGAGGTGAAAATAAATAAAAAATAAATATCCCCTTAAGCAGATGCTTGCCACAGAGGTCTGACAGGAAATTGTCAGACGCCATAGTAGACCCATAGACGTTTATACGCCATAGTAGAACCATAGACGTTTATACGCCATAGTAGAAGGTCTGTGAGGAAGGAATAACCTCAACAGAAAAACATCACAAACACCATGATTTACCCGGGACTCGAACCCAGGTCTCTTTCCTTTGCTTATTAGCCAAGCAAGAAACCACTTGCTGTGCAGATACGTTTTACTCGTAACATTTAATTGACATCTACTGCTTTATATTGTAGAACTTTATGCAAATGGACCTTTACCAAACAACAATATCTGACGTTCATTCAAATATTAGCACTTTAAGCTCTTCCATTTCTACCTCATTCTGGATCATTCCATGATCCAGAATGAAGACTCAATCGTAAGATTGATATTAATGTCTTACATTAGTGTAATATTTGACATTGTCAGCAGTGTAGAGTGTCTTCATATATCTCACGTATTATGAATTAAATGGGACATGTGTCCATTGCCTTTTAGAATATCAAAAAACTACTTTAGGGAGATCGAACAACAAAACGTTTTATAGTTTTAACTGCTTTAAAATTGTCGAAATGTGCATTAAAATACTTTCACTCTATCGAAATTGCTCAAAATAATATTTGACTTTAAAACTGCAATTTAGATAATTTATTTCTTTTATTCCTTAGAAAGGTTCCTATTTTAATCTTCAATGCGTCTTTATCCCTCTACAACAGGAAGACTAATTGCTGATCGAAGAAAAATAAATTTTGATGATATCTTTTGCTCTTCTAAACTAGTAACTACCGGAAACTGAAAATATCCAATTGGGAAAATTTAACGTTCAGTTTCCCAATTATCTACTATATATATAGGGTCATTATAAAAGGATACCTATATTTTAAATATTATGTTTTATTAAATAATTAAGTTATAAAACTAAATGTGTATGCAAAATGTCAAGACTCTCCTAAAGTTTCAGTTTTTGTCCAACAGACTTCAACATGAACAGCTATTGGTGGTGTGATCCGTCCCTACTCGGCTCAATATATCTGGTTAATACTTCCAAGAGTAGCAATGTTTATTTTCTTTAAATGCCGAAGATTATGATTTTCCTTTTGGGATTAATAACGTTTTTAGTGAGTCCAATGGTATCAAATCGGGTTTTCTCGTGGGCTACATGATCTTTTCACCTCTACCAATCCAACGATTTGGTAGAATACTAATTCCACACCGTCATGAAAAAAAACTTTGAGAATTCTTGATATTTTTGACACAAAAATACTTTTTTTTTACTTAATTATTTAACAAACATTTAGCATTTTAAAATATGGGGATTATTTTATAATGATTCTGTAATTTAGAGAGCTTGTTTGTTGATATGTTTGTTTGGCCATGAACTTATCATAAACGGTAAGAACTTGGACCATCAATTCGGAACAAAACCTTCTCTTGTAATATCGTAAAGCAACAAAAGAATTTCGCTCCAAAATTTTACTTCTCCCACCCTTCAGAAAAAAATAGAAATCGTGTAAATAATTACGAGCAAAACGAGGTCTTTGCCAATGAGGGCCAATATCTCCTTCCTAACCATATTTTTTAAAACACGTATGATGATGTAACACTGCCATTTTCACACAAGATTCGCCCTTTAGTGACGCACCACGTAATTAACTGTTCAAAGGAGTTGCTATAGATTTAACTGTTTTTGTCCCGCTATAACGTTCGAATCATTTGATCACTCAGTCCCAAATTTCGGCGTACAGGAGAGGTTCTCCAAGCAACAAAATAGTGCATTAAAAATTCAAGTCCCTCCTGTAATAGATCTTGAGTTCGAATTAAAAATCACTTTTTATTTCTCCATTCCTATATTTTTCTGTTTCTACTTTTAACTGAACTATTTCACATTACCCCTAATTTTTCAAACACTTTACCGTATGGTACAAAATTTCGCATATTTATTTTTATTGTACTAACATGTATTGGTCTGTAAATTCTGGCTAGGTAGTCACTGGAAGGAGACCTATGCACCAGTCCCCTATGATAATGCATAGAACCGGCAAGGCCTAGAACTTAATGTCCGACCCCGCCTTCTCGTGGTGCAGACCTTTAGTACCTTTCAAAAGAGATACTCTTGTGGAAGTGAACGGAAGGGGAGGGCTGCCAGATTAGTGTGGCCTACTGATCTGGACAGTTGTGGCTATTTTTCTTTTTTTTCTGCCCTGTTGAGAAGTGTTCAACCACACAGGGACCTGGTGCTGACCATAAAACCCACTGGACTGGACAGATATATGGCTCTGAGCTTGATTATGGATCCTGATTTTGCTGCACTGGTGGGCTTCTGTGGAGGGAAAATTTTCCGCTGTGTTTTCTGTTTGTTTGTGGGTTGACAGCCCAAAGTGAAAAGATTCACAGGATATGTTTATCAGCTGGTAGATAATACTCAACAGAGTTCATCGCAAGCACTTGAACTCTTTGCTTCTATTGGCATCGTCAAATTCTACATTGGAGGAAGTCTTCCAGTGTAGATGGCTTCAGCTTTTAGTGGTGGAGGAATGTGTCTTTGATTAGGGTCTGCGATTAGGGTGCTGTTTGATATTTTCCGCATTCCCTCTCTCAATAAGCATAGTTTCTTTAAACATTCCACTAACCATTTTCTCTCCATAGTTAGTTGGAATGTGAGGACTCTGCACAGAGCTTTTTCTCTTGATACCCTCACACAAGAATTCCACCATTATAGTTTAGATATTCTGTGCTTGCAAGAGACCAGATGGACAGATAAAGGTCAGATTCTTAAAAATAATCTCAAATTTCTCTTTTCAGGGAAGGACGACAATAACCATCATCAAGGTGTGGGTCTACTTCTCAGCAGACACGCTAGTGATGCTCTTCTAGGATATGAGTGCATTAAATGAAAGGTTTCTTACAGCAAAATTTCAGACAAGCGTTAAAGACTTGAATGTTATCTGCTGTTATGCCCCCACTGAGGATGCCGATGAGATGAGAAGGATAGGTTTTATGAACAACAACAGGATATTTTGAATTCTGTCAAGAAGGGAGATATTACCCTTGTTCTTGGTGACTTCAATGCCAAAGTTAGTACTGACTCTGATCTTTGGGGAGGAGTAATAGGCACTTTTGGTATTGGTAGCTGCAATGGCAATGGGCAACGTCTCCTACAGGTAAGTAAACTCAGTGGTTTGAGAATAACTAACATTTATTACAAACACCGCGACATGCATAAATACATATGGGTTTCACTTGATCGACTGCATAAGAATATGATTGATTATAAATTTATTATCAGCAAATTGGTTAGTTCTGTTGGGAATACAAGGTCATATAGGGGAGCTGAAATTGGATCTGACCATTATCTTGTTAAAAGTGTCTTGCAACTTAAACTTAAAAAGTGTTGTGCTAGGATTAAAATTTTACTTTTAATACTGAAGCTCTGAAAGATCCAGTTATAGACAAAGCTTACCATGAAGGTTACTTAGTCATTATGACAGTCATGGTATGCTTACTATTGAAGTTGAGGAAGATTGGGATCATTGTAAGCAGGCTTTTTTGGATACTAACAGTACTCTTTTAGGAAAAAAGGAGCAGAAGAGCCAGAATTATCTGAGTGATAAGGCACTTGAACTTATCTCGGAAAGAAAGAACTGCAGGAATGTCCTTAATCAATACCCTACTAGTCCTAATAGAAAACATTACAGAGATCTCAATAAACGTGTAACGGATAGTTAGCTGCTGATAAGAATCTTTGGCTTGATGGCTTGGCTGACAAGCAGAGGAAGCAGTTAGACTGCACAACAGCAGAGAGCTGTGCCAGATAGTTAATCTTTTATGTGGTAGAAAACGAACAGGTATACAGGGATTGAAGGATAAATAAGGTAAGGTTATAGAAGGGGAGGATTCTGTCATTGCTAGGTGGGCTGAGCATTTCAGTGATGTTCTAAACAAGGTAGTTAGTTCTACTCCCATTGTTTGCAATGATGATAGATTCATTGGTGGCTTTAATGTTGGCCCTATAACACAATCTGAAGTTATTTTGGCTGTTTCTAAACTTAAACTACATAAATCCCCAGGGGTAGATAAAATTACTACAGAAATGCTTAGAGCTGGGAATGTTTCGGTTACCACTTGGATGACTGAAATTCTGAATATCTTTTATGATAAAGGCATGGTTCCTAAGGATTTTACCAGAGCTATTGTTATCCCTATTTTCAAAAAAGGTGATCTCAGTTTTTGTGATGACTATAGGGGTATCAGCCTGCTCTCTGTACCAGGTAAAGTTCTTTCCATGATTGTACTTAATAGAATTAAGAATTTGGTTGATAGTCAATTGCGTGATGAGCATTGTGGATTCAGAAGTGGTAGGGGATGTGTGGATCAGATATTTTCACTTAGGCAGATTCTTGAGAAATGTTTAGAGTTTCAGAAACATTTGGTTCCTAGCTTTGTTGATTTCAAAAAGGCTTTCGACTCTGTTGATCGTCATAATTTGTGGTTCATTGTGAGATCATATGGTATACCTGACAAGTTAGTTAACATAATGAAAGCTCTCTATAATAACACTGAGTCGTGTGTGAGAGTTGGTAAAGCTTGTAGCAATTGGTTTAATATTACTTCTGGTGTTCGACAAGGGTGTATTTTGTCTTCTTTTCCCTTTAGCTTGGTTATTGATTATGTTATGCGAAATTCACTTCAAGGGAAAGATTTTGGCCTTAAATGGAGTGGAGATACGAAAATATATGATTTAGATTATGCTGATGATTTAGCCCTTTTGGCAAATGATGTTGATGAGATCAACTCTTTCATTCGAGCTATTGATGAAACTGGTAGTAGAGTAGGTTTGGTTATAAACAGAGAGAAAACTAAAGTGATGAAAATTGGTCAGGCAGGCTGTGATTCAGCTCAACTGAGTGGTAGCAATCTTGAGCAGGTGTCACAGTTTAATTTTCTTGGAAGCTATGTAACAGATAATGGTGATGTGCGGCATGAGATTAACAGACGAATAGGGATTGCTGCCGGGACTTTTAAGAATCTATGGAGAGTGTGAAGAAATAGGCGTATACACCTAAAGACTAAAATTAGACTGTATAATAGTTTGGTTCTTTCTAGGGTTAGTTATGGTAGTGAACCATGAACACTTTGTAAACAAGATAACAGGAAACTAGATTTATTTTGATTCCAGATGCTTACGCAGTATCTGGGGCATTAGGTGGTTCAACTTTGTAACTAATGATGAGGTTTGGCAAAGGAGTTTGCAACCTCCTTTAAGCAGCATATTGTGCAGAGAGAGACTCCGTTGGTTTGGCCATGTTGCCCGTATGAATAATTATAGATTAGCGAATAGGGTTATGAACAGTGGGCCTAAAGGCTTCAGAAAGAAGGGAAGACCTAGGATGCGGTGAGCAGACAATGTCAAACATAACCTTGTTGGAATTGGTGTGCAGTTGCCAGATGCAGTAGATGTAGCTCAGGATAGACTTGCTTGGAGAACTAAATTGCACGGTCTGGTTGGACCTCCGTAGCCCATGGCTGCTTGAGGATGATAATGATGATGATGATGAATCTGTATTGCTTTGAAAAATCTAGTCCATATCTGAAATGAAAATCGAGCCTGAATTTAAAACTAAATTTCCGTCTGAAACTTTCTCTTTCGACTTTTAACAGTTTTGGGTCTCTCATATGTTCCCAAATATTTGGCAATCACTGTGTTTCAAATTTGACACACGGGATTCCCCCAAATCAACTCATATTGTATTAAAAATCCAAGCTCCTGCTGAGAACCCTATTCCTAAACTGAATCTGCTTTATGCTAGGAATTCATATGAATCATAACCCTATTGTTAACGAGTTTGCTTAGTTCGGATGAGCTATCCATAGACATCTGATAGTATTTAATCAAGAGCTTTATTAGGAGGGTGCCCATGGAACCAGATGAATTTCAGAGGTACACTTGCTAGATTATAATTCCATTGTAATTCGTAATTTAAATTATAATGCAAACATTCCAATATTTTGATTAAAAATTTATTTTTTTATTCCAAAACCTTACACACTACATGTTGAGTTGAACTAAATGTCCAGTTCACATGAACCCCAAGGGCTAAAAGAAACTTGGGGGGAAAATCTATTAGGTAGCTGTTAGGAGACAGATGGGACCTTTCAATTAAAGACATCCAGCATGTTCTTTAGCGTGAAAAGGATAGAGCTCTCCTACACGTGGATCGATGGCTTAACTTCACATCTAATAGAAGGCGGCATTTCCAAGCCCATCACTTTATTCTCATTTATTCACCATCACTTTATCTCTTTATCACCAAAGACAGGACAGGTTAGGGTTAGCTGATATAATTCTTAACGCTGGCACAGTTTGAACTCGAACACTTGTTATCAAACACATGTATTAAATCATTTAAAATTTGCCTTATACATGAACTATAAAATCTAAATATGTTAAGAACTCGAGCAACGATGGTGAATATGCAAGTTGTATATATATTCAAGGTTATTTTCACTCTATATTCGTCTTTTAGAAACCAGCAATTACACTATCCTTCACCAATACCTAAAAGGATGATCTTTTTTTTTTATTTGCGACATATAGGACAGAGAAGAATCCTAGAAGCTACTCCTAGCTTAATACAGGCTTTCTCATACAAGGACATGCCTTACTAAGACCGAAGTCACTGCTGACCACTGCCTTAGTTAGAGCTAACACAACACACAAAGTTTGCCTTGCTGGAACAGTCGCTAGCTGCCTAACCACTATTCCAGTTAAGGCATAGTGGTGGATCATTAAGAACATATACCAACGAAGGTCGTCTGCTGCAGAAATTCGGTAACACAAGAGAAAATCAAAAACCCTTTCTTTAAAAAATTCTTATTTTTCTCCGATATGCCTGAAAAGCATTCGTCCATCAGACGGGACATATTAAGCAGTGGTCCGTGTGCTGTAGAGGCATATCATGTTCGTATTGAGTAAATATTATATATAATCACAAATGTTTCGCCAGTCAGTACACCTGACTGGCGAAATATTCAGTATCCTGACTGGTCCAAAACGATTAAAAGTCTAAAGAGGAAAATTTAGATGGAAATGTAGTTTTAAACTCAAATTCGGTCTCTGTTAGATTTTCATTGCATGCACAAAAGGCGCAACCCAAGGATACATCAACGTAACTAAACCCACTATTTTTTTTCTGTTGTTGTTTTTGATTACTACAGGCAAAACACTAAATTAGCTAATGTTGCTAGGGTTGGTTCTATTATTTTCTAGAGGTAGATTTTGCCGAACTCTGGTATAAATATCAATGTCGCAAGTACACGTGGAGCAGAACAGAACCAATGTGTGCAACTATTTATTGACCCAGGAAAAAATGTTTTGAGAAGTACAAGAACCATAGGTATCAGTTCAGAAAACATAAAGACTGTTAGAAAGCTTGATTTAAATACATATATTACACTGGTTGCCGCAAATTAGGGGGAAAACTCGATTTCGTAAAGTTCCGACGATATATACATAATATAATTCCGATATATTGTCACACTGATATTAAGCTTTATAGTGTTGTTGATTTAGCTTTGTAGTTTAATGTGTAAATTACAATGCAGGACCGAGATATGGTGTTCATACAAATGGCGCTGGCAGCAGTACATTGAAATGCATCTAGCGTTAAATCCGAGAGTTTAGAAGCTATTCACCATTTATCCTGCAAAGCACGAGGTACAGTTGTCACTACAGTAGATTTATTAGGTATGTCAAGTCAAGCACATGTTTTCCAGACAGACTTAACGAGAGTCATTCACTGGTGGTGCATAGAGTTTGACAGACAGAATAGAAAACAACACATCCAGATGATTCATCAGTGGGTGACGACGAGCAAAAATCCAAGGGAAGAGCGCTACCTGGTGTATGTGCCCAGAAGAACAGGATGCCAACACCACATCGACTGCAATCTGACCTTGCAATAGCGAATGGAATGGCGATATATGTTGCCACCTTAAGCCAACGATTTAATGAGGTGGTCTTGTATTCTGGCCGACCAGTGGTACATGCCCCTGGCCTAAGGTCACAGGAGAGACCGTCTGAACTGCTGAAGACGGTTCAACGATACCCAGAAGCAATGGTGGTCCATGCTCTTCACAGATTAATCGATATTTGCCCTCCACAGTGATTCACGGTGTCAGTTGATATGGAGGGAACCAGAAACACACTATGCTGTCGCAAATATCCGTGAACGTCACACCTACAGTGGTGCTAGTGTCATTACTTTGGGGATGGATATCTCTGGGAAGTCATACAGATCTGTAAGTGCTTCCACCAGGCTATATCACTGGTCGCAGGTCTCCTTATCGAGAGACTTCGCGCGACTATAAGCGATTGCAATAGGTAATCCCTTCCTACAACAGCATAATAACCTTCACCTGCACCTATCAACCATATAGACTGGCCAGTCCAGTCTTCTGACCTAACTCTGAGAGAACATGCATAGGATGCTCTTGGGAGATGGGTTGCTCCCCTGAATCCCGTTGCTGGAAGCCTCCAGAAGCATCGATATGCTTTGAAAGAGAGAAAAGATTACTTACAGACTATGGAGATTACCTTACACTACCCACACTACTGCTGAACATTTTTTGTCAGCAGCATCAAATATCACTGCTAGGGCTTCATAGCGGTAAGAGGTGACAACACTCTTTATTAAACCACTTGGGCTATCTCAGTTGACCATCATCTTTTTTATCATGTGTCTGTATTCGTATAGAATTTCGGGAATTCAAAGGGTTATTCCATTTTTTAACTGTTATTCTTAGGCCCTGTATTTATATACACCTACATATCTCCCATTTCACAAGCAGCGGTTCCAACATGTTTACGGATTGTTCCTTAATTTGTGGAAACCAGTATATGCATTAATGTTATTCACAATTTAAACAAAAATTATTTCATTCCTGATAATACTTCAATTTCGTATATTGATGAAAGTGATAAACAATTGAACAAAAATAGTAGAAGAACGAAACCTGTTAAGTTCGATAAGAATAAGTTATCTGTTAATTAATCATTAGATAAATATGCATAAATGTTTAATTTTAGCTAGGGATTGATATATCATCGGAGAGTGGCAACGGTGTTGATTGTGTGCGATCGTACTCGTAGATAAGAATTTAAATTTCGATGTATTGATTATTTCGGTGTCTACAGCTGAATATTGTTTCTTCGATAGCGATCCCTGATCATGCTTGTAAGTTTCTGTGTAATCATTGATATTAAGCTTTGTATTTAAGATTGATTTGCAGTGTTACATTTCTTATATTTCTTCCCTACGAGTATGTGAAGATCTAACGTTTCACACATCACACGAAGTTCCCCAAATTTCTCGTTTCTTATGTGGCTTGACAGAATTGTCTTCTGCTTTTCTAATGGTAAACAAGAATTTCTTCTAGTGGTAAACAAGAATCACCTCGGTGCTGTGACACCGAAGCTGTAGAAGTTTTTTACAAACATTGGTATTTTTTTCTCTTCTTTTGTCATCGCCCTGTATTGGGAAGCTTGTAGTGAAGTAGCTCGCGATGTACTGTATTTTATTCATTGTACTGATAGTTGCAACAGTTATTTTCGGTTTCTTTCTGGAGGCTTCAGAGAAAATGTTTCAGCAAGTTTTCGAATGAAGCACGTTCAAAGTGGGAATGCGGTAAATGGCGATAAATTAGAACGGAATCTAATGAATTTGCTGATGCAGTTGAGAATGAAGGAAACCCATTACCTTCAACAGCAGGTGGGTCTTGTTCGCTCTGGTACGCTTCTGCGAGAGATTCGTGAACTAACTTCTACTGTGGAGAAAGCCGACACTAGTGGGCAGAGTACTGCTGCTGAGCAATCTTGACTCATATACCAATGATGGAAATGCTACCTTTGCTCAAAATAATATTTTTCAAGAGAACGTCGATAGGTGGTTACTGAAAATGGAAAACTCGCAAAAGCGAGCTATTCAGCATGTAGGCTTAATAACAATTTGAGGTAATTACTTAATTTTATCATAATTGAAAAATATCGGAAAACAACGTTTATTTAAAAAATACTAAATAGAAAGAATTCCTCTTTTAAATAGCCGAAACGAAATTAAACAGCCTGAGTTAGAACTAGAATAATATTAGAGATTAAGACTATCTGACTAGAAAAAAAAATGCAGTAAAGAGAAAACTAATACAGTAAAAAAAAAGTCAGTAAAATATTACAATTGGAACGATCCTGAGCAATTTAATGGCACATTTTCTGCGTCTACAGGAGAATTACTAGGTGATCAAACTCTTGGGGGAAAACCTCATACATAGTCTACTTGATAGCTTACTAGACTACTAAGAGCAGCGGGCATGTCTTTGTGTAAGTGTTTGTATGCTGCATGAGAATCCACGGGAAATCTATGTAGCTTCTAGGTTATCTCCGTCCTTTTTGAAGCGGAGTACTTTCTTCCCTTTAAAAATTATTAAGAAAAGACACTAGGTAAAGTTAATTGTGTTAGAAGTTCATTAGTGTTGCTTCTTCGTCATCAGACACTGACTAGAAGGATAACAAATCGCTTCTGGCGAATATGAGATGCTCGGTTTTGGAGAAAATGAAGTTTATCATTTTACGAAATTTGCAAACTTTAAACAGTAGTAATTCGTACTTATGCATGATTCGTACAAATAATATATTATTTTCTTTATAAAACGCAAAAAAGCATATTTCATTTATTCATCAAAATGAAAAAAAAATTCAATTTTCTTATCCTCTACGGTTAAGCGACAAATCATCCAGGTTATATAAAATAAATATTTTATCATTGCTATATTGAAATATTATTGAAAACTTTCAAACTGAATACTAAATTTGTCAAAATGAAAAATAACCGGTCTAATGTTAACAATATAATTCAATTAAAACGCATACGATTATTATCTGTTTTATTGTTCATCAACACACTCTATCACAGACTTTCTCATTTTTATCATATATATAGTATTCAATATTACTTCGAGTTTACATTTTCTACATTTAGTGCCCTCTAACAACGGTAAATTAAGGCATTTTAGGGGGCTTGAAAATTATGAATCATCATATTTCGTTAGTACTTATTCATCTCAAAAATAATTTTTCAGTACTCTCTTAAAACAATATGCTGTGTTTTATATCCTCCTGTTGGTGAAAGTACAAATTGCTGCTGCCAATGTATAACCACCACTCAAATATCAGACTTCTAGCCTAAATAAATCGTTTGCATGAGTAGTTTAAAATTTTGAAATTGATTATAAAAGATATATTATTGATATAAAAAGAGATTCTAAAAGTGTGAATCATAATAGTTTATCAATACCTACTAAATGCAAAAAAAATAATTTATTATTAATAACAAACAATTTTCGCTTAAAACAAAAAGAAATGTGTTTTCCATAGTGTGTTTTCCATTCCCCCTGTTTTTTTTTTTTTTTTTGGGGGGGGGGGGGTAAAGATGAAAATCATTGTTGTCAATGAAAACTTCGTCATATTCATATTTCGAACCAAATTTCAAGTTTCACACATAGTTACATCGTTTGCAACATTAGAGAAAAAAATTGATAATTTTCGAAATTTTCCACCATTTAGAGGGCGCATATAAAGCTCTAAGATCTCAAAGTGCGAAACGTAATATTTCGTCAATACCTGACAAAAATATTACATTTCAACCGAAAAATAATATTTAATTTAGGTGTAAAAAATCCATTGTGGACAGACGGACAGACTGCCAGACGACAAAGCGAAAACATTAACTCGATTTTTCTGAAAACGAGTTAAAAAAAATAGACCGCAGTAAAAAATAAGAGTAACTGAAGATGAATGAAATAAAATTCTTACCAACAAATTTGGTCACAAAGAAGTCGTGATGTGATTTCTACTTTAACAGATAAGATTTTCTGTTGTTAAAGAGTTTTAACGATGATAACGAAGGTGTTCGTAGTCTATTGACAGTCTGAAAATAGGGACAACGAATGCTTGCACGAGACCTGCTTTTATGCAGTGCAGAAACTGAATTATATGCATCGCGTTCGCACCACGCACCCACTTCTCTAACGGCTTGATGCAACTAAGGTTTTTTTTAACCTATAGAAAGAATCACTTTGTCGCGGTTAAACCGCTGTTTTGTGGGCGGGAAAGTACGTAATTGAGTTATTCCTTTGTTGTTTGACTATGGAAACAATAGAGTTGATATCGAATTTGTCAAATAATGAATACGAATCACAGAAATTTGAAATCTTAGTGGTAGCTTTTCAAATGCTACTCCACTGAGAGTAATAACTTATCCATTATTCTAAGAGAGGTGTGAAAAATGAAACTTTTTTAATTTAAAAATTATAATACGAATACTCTTATGTAGTATAATTACTAATAATATTCTATTTAAATAATCCTATATAAACAATTTTCCCACATCCACTAGCCTAAATTAAAACTGTTAAGGAGTGAAAGGTTAGGGAAAGGGAAAACTTCAGTTTCTTTGTAAACGAGATTTTCATATGCGGCAGAGATGATATGCTTTCTTCTAGTTAATAATATCAAGTTTAATAATGCCAAATACATTACGATTCATTAATCTTTCTCTGTATAAAACTATATATATTGCATGAGTTATGTCTTATACGTTTTATGGAATTTTATCGGGGTGATGCTTATTATGCTACAATGAAACCAACGCAATATACTGAAACCCATGTAGTTAAATTCAAATACGATTTTGTTACAGAAACTTTCTCTTCCATGAGTATTTAAATACTAGTAATACACACGCCAAACGCGACGCACTGACACGTCTTCGACAAATTCATTCACACCACGCGTACGTCGATCGATAACTGCATCGAAATCTCGGAAGTATTTCGAGGGATAACTCCCTAACCATGACAGCTAGGAACTGAATTCGTCACACCAAGAGAGTCAGAACTAAGCGGAACCACCCTACCAAATTCGTTACCAATCACTCACGTAGCCGCGTAATCACAGGGAAACTGACGATTTCTGCCACCGATGACGTCACACGTGTCCTCCCGTCGTTCTCCGCTCGGAAATACTACTCATATATAATATGATGATTAGGATATTGTATGTTTTTCAGGTTATTAAAAATTTTAAGAAAACAGGAATTTGCATTCGGTTATAACCTTTATAACAAAAGTCACTGGATTATTTATGGAAATCCAATTAGTCGATATTGTGGCACATAAAACCGTTATTATTACTCATTTTATTTCTATGGAAAGCAGAATATACAGTGTTTTCCAAATGCTTTAAAGCTGATCATTACTTGCAGATATTTTATAAGGAAATCAAAAGAATGAATATTGCGGTACAACAATAATGATGTAAGCGGTCTGTTTAAAATTACTTTTCTTAGACATATATATATATGACTATATATTCTTATTTGATATGATGTCAACGTTAGATATGGGTATAAAATGATATTGAATTAATGTAAAAATTTACCTTCATTGCCATTAACAAATATTAATTAACATTAAAAAATTGAGTAAATTCAATTCTACTTGAAATATTTTACTTTTCTGGATTTTTTTAATTTCCAATTTGTTTAAAAAAGGATAGATATAATGGTTTTCTCATACAATATATAAACACAGGGACATGCCCTCTGGCTCAGCAGTTAGATACGTTAGTTAGTACGCGGTAAAATTTTTAGGGGTACGAAGGGAGAGCTCAAAAGTCCCTAGATCTAGTAACAAAGTAAAAATAACCATTGTTATACTATAACTATAGCTTTATCTATCTACATATACAAGGGATACGCCAGTTACATACACATTTCCAGGGGGTACGTGAAGCATAAAATATTGAGAACCACTGCCCTAGACCCCAGATCATATGGCTATTTTATTTGCATTTTTTATTTTTGTTTTGTTATTGTAAAACACCGATTATCTAGCTAACCCATTGACGACTAATTACGTGCAATGTATTTCGTATTGCGATTCCGATATTGATTAGCGATCTCTACTATTACGAGTTAATATTTTTGCTTTCATCTAGTGATCTGAATTTCGAGTTTCAATGTGACTGTCCAAAAAGAAATGCTACAGACACCAAGAAATATATATCGCAAATCTCCAGATAGTTTTATATTAGAAACAGATAGTTTATTATGCATCCATCCCAGAATAAAACATGCAATCATTATCTTGGGATGTATCTTCTAGAATAATTAAAGGATAGTAAAACAAATAAGCAATAAGTGATTAATGGAGTGACAGGCAAAAGAAAAGTTACAAATAAAGTAAAAGTTTTCTGGATCTAAATTTGTAAAATCAAACAAATAATAGATTGAAACTATCGTTATTCATACATAAAAATATAAACAAACTAGGTAATTTTAAAAAATCCCTATCTTCCTATAGGTTCCTAAAAGGTATAAAATAAACCTAAAGCATATCGATGGTGCAATCAGTCAGTACGTATTCCTTTCAAAGGAAGATAGGGTGCCGGCAATCTTGTCGAGTAGGTAAATCGGCGCCCTATCTTCCTTCCAAGCGAATACGAACTCAGTGACTGATTGCACCATCGATATGCTTTAGGTTTAATTTATACCATTTAGGAACCAATAGGAAGATAGGGATTTTTAAAAGTTTTATTTTTTTTTTGTCACTAAAAGCACTTACCTTCAAAAACTTTAATTTGATATATAAATCATAAACATCGAGTACATTTTTCCACGTTTTGGAGTCATGTTTGAGGTAGCCCATGACATTGGAGACGTCACAAGCTTAAATTTGAGACACCACTGTTTAAAGTCCAATCCCGCGAAAATCTCCCCATTTTATCAGGGGAAATATTGGGATTAAATTAGAAATAATTTACGACCATCATTATACGAGCTTTCATTTGACAACAAACTTAACTGTAGGCCCTTCCGTTCACAAGATATACAGTGGAATGACTTTCACACGTCCCGTTTTTTAAAAGGGAAGAAAGAGTGAGGAATCAATTTTTATAGCATATAGCACTCCTAGGGTCAAAAGGTTTCATTTAACACATAGCTTGTTACTTTCTGCACTGCGTTCGAGATATATAGGTTAATAACAATTTTCATATTTCCTCCTTTTTAGGAGGGAAGAAAGCATGGGAGTTAATATTTCATAGCCTACGACATTTCTCGTGTCAGAAACTTTCATTTGACCTAAAGCTTGTTGTTTTCGGCGTTCGCGTTCGGGAGATATAGCGGAACAATAATTTTCACATTTGCCCTTTTTTAGTGGGGAAGAAGTCATGGTGGTCAATTTTTTATAGCCTATGACACTCCCCGCGTCACAAGCCTTCATTTGACACATAGCTTTCGCACTCGCATTTAGGAGATATTGGGAATCCCTCTCTCTTTTTAGGATGAAGAACTTTTTAGAATTTCGCAGCCTATGACATTCCCCGCATCAGACGCCTTCATTTGACATATCGCTTGTTACTTTCACATTCGCGTTCTGCAGATATAGCTTAAGAATTGTTTTCATATTCCCGTTTTTTAGGGGAGAAGAAAACGTGGGTTGTCATTTTTGTATAGCCTATGACACTCCCTGCCACAAGCTTTCGTTTGACACATAAATCATTACGTTTCTCCATCGCGTTTGAAAGATATGGCGGAACAACATTTTGTCAAATCCACAAATCGATAAGCTGACAAACCGACCATTCGATAGACGTCAAAGCCGAAAGCAATAGGAGGGTAGGTAAAAATATTCATAATGTTAGAGTTCTAAATTCATATAATACCAGAGCTATGAAAACTGAAAAATAAATTGCCCAAGCCAAATAAGGAACATTTTTAACATAGCGGTTCCTTAATCGTGGTCGACGAATCCGTAGGGATAAGTGAGGATTCTTAAGTGGTTCGCAAATTCCTTCAATATTTGAACTTCAACTTATTATTATTTACTATTATTTCAATGATTAGAGGTATCTAAACGTTGTCTTTATGCCTGGGAGTCTTCGTTTTCACCAAGAATGGGGTCTCCCTAAGTTTACCGACTAAAAATAGAGGTCCGGAATATGAATCGATTTGTCCGCAGCCGACTGAAATTTAAAAATCGTTATAAAAATCTGAAAAGAAAAAAAATATATATTTTTCAGGTGCTGAAATATTCACCGATTAAAATGCGTTAACATTTACGAAAGTGATGAAATTATGGTTATTGAGATAAGTACGAATATAACTAACATCTGGAATTATTGAGAAATTTACAAGTGTTTTGATTTGCTATACTGCCTGAATGTAACCTTTTATTCAAAATATTTTTATCGATTTTTTTTACTAATATACTTCTGTTTTTCGTTTCGGTTAGTGTCCCATAACTCTTGCTTGCAAAATAGCGCAATTCACATTTTTCAATCATATTGCGAACAGGGAAAATTACGTACTCAAATGATATTTGAAACTCATGTTGAATTTTTCAAGCATTTGTTCATCTTGTTTTATTTCTAATGATTGCAGTTTCCTGATAATATTGGCTTTGTCAGATCTCATTAGAAATTTTTCAAAATTTGGTATATTTCACTTGTAAATGAAGGTTCATGACTTTTCACCTGTTAATTTGCGAAATTTTTTTTTTTTATTTCACTTACCTTAACTATTTTTCCATATTGTTTCTACATCCAAAGTCCAAATTCTGTGTTTTTCTTTATAGTAAAAAAGCACTTTCCTGAAAGCATATTATTACAAATAGACATATTCTCTTTACATAATTCGTTTATGTGCTATTTGATCTAAGGTTTTACGTGAAATCATTTAAAGTTTTCATATATAACCTAGATATAATTAAAGGTAATGACATTTTAGTGAATAAATAATAAAACGGTTTTTGAATCTGACTAAGCTAATGTTCTCCGTATATTCTCCATTTACTCGGAACGATATTAAAATGCTTCATTGCTCATTGTCCAGCAGTGTGAGGCCTGAGACTTGCGAACCATTTCCGGCAAATTCTGGGTGTGCAGCGACTGTGGTCGCCGTCATACATTCCTGCCGGCAGAAAACATGGATGGAGCGAGAGCCACACCTGTTGTTGCTACAAAGGAA
This sequence comes from Ryuthela nishihirai, assembly GCA_038380435.1. NCBI lineage: Eukaryota > Metazoa > Arthropoda > Arachnida > Araneae > Heptathelidae > Ryuthela > Ryuthela nishihirai. The sequence continues at coordinate 66,217,556 of JAWZYU010000016.1, read as the reverse complement.
AATTCTGGCAAGCGATGATGACCCTCCCCAGAGATTGGAGAAATGAGTGGCATCTTTTCCTGTTCAGGATGTGCAGAGGCGCTCTTACCTCTGATATATCCTCAGAGATGCAATCGTGATTCCTATATCACAACGTTCCTGGGAAAGGACGTGTACCCACGTGATACGAGGCGGGTGATGAAAGAATTTCCGAGGACACAGGAGTCGGTTTGAGTCCGTAAAAGAGCTCGGATGGATAGCGGGATATTAATACTACAGTGGCTTCAGTCGTGAAAATTACTAAAAATGCTACCAGTCCAGTATGTGCCGATAGGATCCACTGCTTCGCTCGATCTCACAGTATTCCATCAATTGTTTAATATAAGTATCATCAATGATTGTAAAATCTTGTGAATGTGTCTGTCGGCCTGTAGAGTATATGATTATTGTATATAAGCGATCGACAGAGTAAAATGTTTCGGCCAATGTCTTAACTCCAAGAACAGGTTTTAATATTAATATAATGTAAATAAATCTGAATTTCTTTAGTGTTGGAAGCCGGAAAGTCTTTGTCGCTTCCGGTAGCTTAGAACACTTTTAGGTATCGAATTCTTTTCATCCTGTATTATAAGTCATGCTGGTATACAGACAGGATAACGAAACTTTAATAATAATATCATGTTTCTGCAGCATGTTACAGCTGTTTATATTAGTTAAAAAACACACAATGGGATGTATTAAAGTTTAAGAGTGCAGGGTAGGGTAATCTTTTTCATCCTGTATCTCAGGTCGTATTTATGTGCATAAACATATATTTCAGCCCCTCGGAACAATAATTGGCTGTAGGTTTGCCAATAGTTCAATGAGAAACTAGCAAAAATGAGAAAATCTTTTAAAGTATTTATGTACTCTTTTAAAAAGACACTTCTCCCTTTATATTAAAGTGAAACAATGAATATACAGCATGATAAAAATACTTTTGGAATACCAATTAAATATCAAATGATTGCAGGCGACTTGTGACTGAGACTTTATTTTTACATATTCCTCAGTTACGGAAATATGTCAGCAAAAGATCAAATAATGCCATAATTCGACGACTTAAAATAAATCTAGTCAGGAAAAAAATTGTCATTGCTTATATACTTGACTATGAATTTTCAATCGAATCTAAGAAACATTGCTCCGGTTTCTTCATAGATATAGTTTTCTTTCTGATTTATATTTGACGATAAATTCTGGTGGAATAGGTATATTAACAGAAGAGTGTGTTGCAATTCGCTTGTCGTTTAAGTTCAGTCTAACGCAGACATCAATGTATAGCTGTGTGTAGCATTCTGACGAATCTTGTTGAGATTTGTAGATGTTCGTGATTTATCAGTAATAAAAAACCAACACGGTTTTAAAAGTGCCGATTCTTGTTCAGCGTTCAATAAAACGGGAAAAGGTTTGATAAAATCCTGGATGTTTTCCCTTGTTTTTAGCACAGAAGAACAGTATACGAAATATTTTATTAAACCACCTAAAGAATGATAAAAGTAGATTCAGACGGGACATCCAATTAAATGTGACACCGATCCTTTCTAAAACAATTTTTTTAGTCTCATATTTGCCCATCACTTCACAACCAAACCTCATTAAAACTTCGAAATGAATTATGGCTAATAAAAAAAGATCAAGAATTATTAAGCAAAGCGAATAAAATGACACGTTGATCATTAGAATCTATAGAGATAATAATTGTTACAATTGCTACACTCCATTTATTATCTGTGGATAAATATATATAAAAAGAATTGAGCTATATCGAGATTGTCTTATTCACTTGGAATACTAATTCGAGGACAAATTGTTCGATTATCTGAAAACGTATAATGAATGCAATTGTAAGTTCATAGGTTAAGTAAACCACAGAGTTAAATAAGTTAAAAACGTAGGTTGATGCGAAAGATAAGAAGACATCCACATCCGGGCACAAAGAATCATTTAAAGTGATTCAACATAGGTATATTTTGAATCACTGTTTTGAGTGTTAATAGAATTTTCGTGATAAATGTAAATTAGAGATAGCTATTGTAAAACATTTATTATTTGTTTATATGTTTGGCAAAACAGACTGTGCAACAATGGGATCTAATTTAACAATTGAACTTATCTCAGGAAGTGGATTCTGAGCTAAAATTTCAACTGTGCCTGGATTAAGATTTTCTCCACTGATCTTCACCCTGATTTTAGTGAAACGGAGTACTGATGGACTTGAAAAAGCCGCCGTCCCTCGAATGGGACCTTAAAGGTAGTTCCGTATTCAGGACAGCCGTACTATGTGCACGCTAAAGAACGTACTGGATGGCCTTAATGAAATGCGCCCATCTTTCTTCTAACAGTTGTTGTTTAGAATAACCACAACATTTACCACTTTCAAGGCAATAATTGCGACTGATTTTATTGTTGATGATTCTTTTTTATTTGTATCAATTTCTTTGCGTGAAGGCGCAACAAACACTCAATACATTACCCATATGCAAAGGATGTCCACTTTCTATTTGAACGACCTTTAGATATAAATGCGTGTTTAGAGTTGACTCCAAAGCGCAAGGCAAGACCGACTGCACCACCGAAGTGACAGTGCTGTAGCTGAACTCTTGAAGCAGTTCAAAAATTACGTTACACTCACATTTCAAACGAGTAAGCATTCTATGTAGTTTTTATTAGAAGTTATATTTAAAATGTTTTGAGTCTGAAATTTAGAATATATATATATAATGAAAACAGTTATTTCCATTATTTAAAATCATTTATTGTTTGTTTTTAAAAACGATATCATATATTTATTATCCTTCCAGTATATAAAATAGGTTAATATATAATTGAAAGCAAAAAAAAAAAGAAAAACCTTTAATGACTTCGAAAATTCTGATGGCGACATCCGTGTAAAATAAAACTTAATTTACTATAGTACACAATAAACAAAGCATATATTTAATTTCTATTAAAAAAGTTTTCTATTACATAAAAACCGTGTATACTCACTGAGAATTCTCAACACAGCCGCTGCCCTAATTGGAGTATGATTCGACGCAGGTCCTACCTGCAAATTAAAATTTTAAATAAGAAATGTGATACTACAATTCCAACTCATATGTAAATGTATCATCTGAATACACACATATTTATCTAAAAATAGTTGATAGCTTCGCGCACCAATCGCTGTGGCAAATTTCAAATGTTGAAATCTTTGTTTTTATTTCTTTTTCAGCTTCGAATTAGCAGACTTCTCTGTCCACAATATGTCTGACGTGCGAAATCTCAGCCGTAAAATTTCTGTTATGATCATAAATGCTGGGCTGCCCGAATCTCGGCGATATACTTCGCATCCCAGGTGTAGATTTAAGTTATCCACATGGGATTTGGTTCCGAGTGCACTTTTCCTCTTCACTTCCCTTCTTGTTCAGCTTCTCCTAACAAGAAATGAAGAACCCTTGGGAACCCTACGCCCTCTTCGCCAAGTGGGCCTTTCTTGCTTCCAATCTAGTGATCCGCCGCACGGAAGTTAGTCACTCACATGATCACAGCCACGTCCGTGCACGAGTTTACTCACGTCTACTTACCGGAGCGTAAAGGTGTATTTTCTTCCCCTTGGCTCGTCGTGACGGAAATGTTCTCTTCGAGTAAGACATGCCGAGAGAAAAATAATGTTTTTATTTTTATTTTTATTTTTTTCAAATAGTCTTGCTGGAGCAAGTTTCAGAAGCATTCTCTCGCGCTCTGAAATCATAAAGTTGAATTGCGAAGTGAAGGAAGCGATCAAAAGCTCCACTTGCAACTTCTGTAACTATTTAACGATCTCTGGAACCGGACATAAAGAAACGGGGTCAATCACATTGATCTCAAAAATACTTTTGTCAAAGTCTATATCAACCGATGTGACAATCAACCTCGAAGATTTTTTTTTTTTACATTTGATTTGAATTATTATCAAACAGAATAAGAAAGGAAGATAAAGCCGAAACAAATCATTAAAGTTTTAGCGACACATCGTTCGTAATATTACGTTGATTTTAAATAATCGAATGTCTTTCCATTCCAAACTATGAAGCGAAAGCAGGTGTATATTCGTTTTTTGTAGGTTTGCTAAGCAATTTTTTCAACGATTTCTAAGGTTTGTGGCGCTTAAGCGTTTTCGCATTGTTATGCGTAAACATAGACAATGAAGTTGCAATTTCATCTCCCCTACCATCCTAAATTTTTAAGTGGAAAGTATGAAACAAGAAAAACAGGAAAGAAAATAAAAATAATATTCCTTTCACGTTACTTATACAAATATGCTGATCAATTGGTTAATAAAAATATTTACTTGAAGCAGTGATTCGTAACCTGCACCTGATTAAAAGATGGCATCAATCATTACCCAACGAAATCAACTGAAATATTCTTTGGAAAGCAATTACTCCGAATCTGAGAACTATCTTTTAGGGGTTTAGAATATAGTATGTAATAATGATATCATTAAGCAAAACGTGAATGCTACCTAAATACCGTATTGGATAAATTTACTCCAAAATTAAATAATTAACATTAAAATTTAAGGTAACACAGATTTCATTTGACTATGCCTAGTTAGAAAATAAACTTAAAATTGCTTTTGCTTATAAAGAAATACGTCATAAAATACCTGTAGTTTATGATAAAAACATAACTGCATTTTATTTAAGCATTACAGAATTTTCTAGTGCGAAACGTTAACGAGAAAATACTGAAACCTCATTTACATTAATTATTGTTAATAATTACAAATTGTTTTGAGAATTTGTGTTCTGATATAGTCTTGCTGAAATCGTAGCACTTGGAAGTCGCTGTTTCGGTATCTCCACTAGAGTCAGCCATGGAAACTAATCTTCAGTTTCTCTCTATGAAGCCTTTATGACTTTTGTTATTTCTCAGTCTGATTTCTCAGCAGGAGCCTGAATTTTATGGTGCGTATCTCTTTCACTTCCAACGCAGCATCCACCGCAATTGGTTTCCGTCAGAGCGCATCATATAACCAATGCCAGTTTCCTATTAAATGGTTTATAGCCTCCAGTGCTCTGGGCCACCTTACTGATGGGTTATTACGTCATTTGCTTATGATAACGCGGAGGCTGATAATTACGGTGTCTCGTCACCTTCCGATTCACGACATTAAGTGGCCAGCCAAACCAATTCGAGTTCTCAGTGCAGCATAACTAGGCTTTCTTTCTCTACTGACTTATTCGAGCTCCTCGCCATCTGTTCTTTACAGCTTAAGAATATGATGTTTCAAAGAAAAATATATCAGATTCACTTTAAAGAAAAATTGGCAGCTTTAAAATTTTATAGCTTAATTTTATATGCTTGTTAAAAACATGAAGATTCATATTAAATCGGAATATTAATTATTAAAACAAAAAAATCAATAAAACATAACAATGCTCAATTTAAATAAGAAACATAAATATCAACCTTTATTTATGAAAAGCTACTTTATTAAAAGCATTGAATTCATATGAGAATTAATGATACTTTATTGTTCGACGCAAAAAAAAAATGAAATAATTCTTTCTTTGCATTCCTTTCGAAGGTGCAGACACAGGAAAAAAATATCAACTACTTGTCAGTGTAATAAAAGAAAAAGTTGGTGCCAAAACACGATTGTCTTAGTCATTTGTTGCTTAATATTGTTTTCTTTCAAACTTAGCAGGACTAGTCATATCACACAGACTGAGCAAAATAAGAAAAAGAAAAACTAAAACCATATTGTATAACCTATAATTTAAAATTTTATTTGTGCAATTAACAACGTGGTTTCTAGAGGAAAACCTTCCTTTTCATGCTTAAAACCAAAATAAAATAATGTACGTAGTAGAGTCAAAAATATTCCAGGACCAGTATTACATGTAACTAAATATAACGGCAGAAATTGTGAAAGATTTCGCAAGTTGGTCAGCAGTCATATCGTGGTTTCGATGAAGGAGTGTCAGGCTCTTTCAATCTTTTAGGATTTACAAGATGTCAAAGGTATCCCAACGTGATCACTTCTCCTGAATTTTTTCCTCCCTCTTCTAATCAACAATGTCATTCAGCCCTATAGGGCCAATCTGGGAATTATTTGACTATACTGTATATATTAAAACATACTTTCAATAAAATCTGAAAGCAATTCAGGGATTTCACTTACAGTGAGACAAACCGCAACACAAAACTAAGAGATAAGACCATTGCTACTTTAATCATTGAACTAAACACTACTTTTTCTGTAAAAGTCTTGTATCATCTTCATTTACATTATTAATAAGTAGTACGGGAATTTCGCTCTCCCTTGTTTGCCTGTCCTTAACACGAAAAAGAGACACCACAATTTACTACAAGTCTAAAGCAAAAGTTAAATATGGCTTTTTTATCGATTTACTTCAATTAACGTTGGGTTGTTTTATTCTGAGTGGCACTTTTTTGCACAACATGGGCTAAATGGCCAGGTTAATGGACCCCGAAGGCTCAAAGAGGGTTGGGGGAGGGGACCCACTGGAACAGCTGTTGGGAGACAAATGGTAGCCTCCCGTCAAGGCCATCCAGCGTGTTCTTTATTGTGCACAGGGTATGGCTCTCCCGCACTCGGGGCCACGGCTTAAAGTACCATCCGACGGACGATATCATTTTCAAGCCCATCGGTGTACTTCACATAAAATTTAACATGTTTGTAATATCATTTACTAACGCAACAATGGGCTGTTAGAGTACTGAAACTTTTATTGATTTTAATGGATCTATTTATTACTTAACTTTCTCGCATTATTTCGGGGAAAGTAGAACTCAAGTGAAAGGAAATCGAAAATATAAGAAATGTATCATACATGGAATGGATTGTTAAAAAATGGAGTTATTTTTCTGTTTGATTATTCCGTTGTTCCAATTACGGAAATATAGAAGAATCAAAGTGTAAACTAGTATAGTTTCTCTCTGAACCAAAAAGTTAGTCATTGCGTAAATATCGATGCAACTTGTGAATTCAAATGAAAGATGCAGAGATAAGAGAGATGATAATCATTTGATCAAGATGGAAACCGAGACATTTCAAAGTGTCCGTGTTTTATCATTTTGAAACTGGGACTCGTTAGTGAAACCAACGAAAAACATTTATAATATAGAGCAATTTTCCTTTTAAATGTTTGGTAACTTTTTTATGTTAATTTATGTTAATTATGAAAAGAAAAAATGAAAATCAAACAATGGTCGTAGAGAGTGCATTTTGACGTTTTTTTTTTTGTTATTTAAATTAAAAAAAAGTTGAAGTCCGAAACCATTAAAGTCAATTCTAAACAAGTTTTTTTTCCTCTCTTTGTTGTAGATTAAGATTACAGCGAAGGATTTCATTTATAAATCAACTGAATATATCATTTTTCAGAAAAACAACGGACACTTATTTAAGTAAGATCAAGTATTGAAAAATATATATATAGATTCTGCAAAGAAACGAAAAGTTGAATATTCAAAAAGGAAATTGTGCCACTATGAGAAACATTAAAAAGTTTGATCATCATCCTCAAGCAGCCATGGGCTACGGAGATCCAACCAGATTGCACAATTTAGTTCGCCAAGCATATCTATCCCAAGCTATATCTGCTGCATCTGACCACTGCACATCAATTCTAACAAGGTCCTTTTTGACATTGTCTGAAAACCGCATCCTAGGTCTCCTCTTCTTTCTGGGTGCTTTAGGCACACTGTTCATAATCCTATTCGCTAATCTATAATTATCCATTAGGGCAACATGGCCAAACCAACTACCGTAACTAACCCTATAGAGAACCAAACTATTATGCAGTCTAATTTTGGTATTTAGGTGTATATAATTATTTTTCCACACTCTCCGTAGATTCTTAAATGTTCCGTCAGCAATGCCTATTCGTCTCTTAACCTCATGCCGCACATCACCAGTATCTGTTACATATAGCACACAAGATAATTAAACTGAGACAACTTCTCAAGAGTACAGCCGTTCACATTAACTGAAACACAGCCTTCCCGACCAATTTTCATCACTTTCGTTTTCTCTCTGTTTATAACCAAATCTACTCTACTACCAGTCTCATCAACAGCTCGAATGAAAGAGTTTACATTTGCAAAATATTGCATGATATTTTGCAAAGTAAAACAATATATTTACAGTACAATATATTTTACAACACGGTTTTTTTAGTACACAAAAAAGAACTCTTACGAACTGCTTTAAGCACTTTTTTTTAACTTCTAAATTTTTTCGCCATCTTTGTCTATTCATTTAAAAGGATGCAATTCCTCAAATAAATATACTTTTTTCAGAACATTGAATAACTCTTTTTGTGACTGTTCGTGAAATTCCAAGAAGATTTCGTTGAAATTCTCTCTCATACTCAATAAGGCAGCAAATAAAAATACACTTAGACGTCGGCGAATGGTTTCCTCATTTCATTTATCTACATTAATATTAAAGCAAGAAATAGACAATATTTTGAGTAAGGTTTTATTTGATTATTTATGAATGTCTAACACTCGTGCAAAACATAAGATAATAAAAATGGATCATTGAATCTAATATGGTTAAAAACGAATTAATATTCTCTCTACAGTTTTATGTACAAGATAAGATTTTTCTCTGCACAGAAACTGATCTGGGTAAGGAAAACAAGGAACACCCAATTTTTAGTCTAATTGGCAATTATGGAACGGAAGTGTCATCAGTTGAAAAAACATTTGTCTGGTGGGCCATGCGCTAAAAGGGCAGAACTATGACCACTTAACAATCATACAGATAAGGTCTTGGAATTATATGTGAGACTTCATGTCGACGCATCAGGAGAGATTTCTATCTTGTCGGGGTTAATGTTGACAACCCTGAGCTAGATTTGTACATCAATTTGCGAAGGGGATCGAACTTGATCAACTACTTCTTTCGGCTTAAATTCTATAGAACAATAAGGACAAACTCTTTTAAATGTCATATAATATTTTATTGCGCAACTTATTTTTAAAAAAAAACATGTTCTATAAAACGATAACTGAAAGAATATTTATCAAATATTTATGTTGCATTAATGAAAATAAAAATATATACTCCTCAGGCAGTTCATTTGCCACAGAGATGGTCTATCAGCTTAATACATCATAGAGAATATCTGTGAGAAAGCTGAGCCCTAGCAGTAAAACAACCTAAAAGAAAGAAAACATCAATACGATAACCGGGACCCTCAGCCAAGGGCGCTAAACCTCTTGGTCCCTGGCAGATCTACTTAAAATATTTTTAAAACAAATTTCTGTGTGATTTAAAATTCCTTTGCAAGTAATAAGATGACATGAGGTCAGAGGTTAGACATCCCTTCGCGCATAACTGGCGAGCTATCTTACTTCCCTTTAGTGATTCTACATATACTGCAAGCGTTTAGAAGACTTAAAATAGTAAAATATAATTTTTTTTCTGATATTCTGGATTGTATCTGATGTAATAGGTCACTGTATAAAATAATTTATTTGAAAGTAACTGCGAATCATCCCTAATCTCATCAACTATATGAAAATGTTTTGAAAATGAATTCATGCGAAGAGCCAATATGCTACCAAAACGACAATGCTCTGTGCAATATGTTTTGGTTCATCGCATCTTTTGCTGAATATTTTCTACTTTCATCAAAAGTTTCCATCGAGTAGAAAACACGTGATAGGCACGTTTCATTTGCAGCATGATTGTCTGTCCCTTCTTTATATTTCATGCTATGATTATGAGATGCTTCGAGATCGATAACTCCTCATTTTATCAATAACATCGGAATAAAAGTTTCCTTTCCAACTAGAGACGCACTGACACGTCTTCCACGTCGAGGCCCAGCCGTTGTAACGTTGGATTGGATACTAAAATATTTGTTGGCACTGGCAAAGGAAATGATACGAGATATGTTCTCATTTTATTAAAAACCACACTCCTAGTACTCAACTACACATTACATATAAATTGGTAAATTCTCTAAGTTCCATGGGATATTTCACAGTTCCATAATGCTCTTACGACGGAGAGTTTCATTATATTGGCGATTGATTCGACAAAATGAAGAGGTTGAAAAAGTGCTTTCCTCATTACGGTGTATCCTAGAACAATGCGAAATATGTGACGTTTCAAATACGAAAGAGAATTAAGGATAAGAATAAAAATATAATATATGGGAAACAATAATAAAGAGAAAGGAGAAAAAAAGGCAAAGTACATTAGGAAGGGCTTGGATCACAGATTAAGTAGGAAATAAATAAATTACAGTATTGAGTAATGAGATGAAAGGTTAGCTTATAAAACAAACTGAAAACAACTATCCATTCTATATAAAATGGATTACTTTTTTTTCCATTAGAATTCACTGATATTAATAAATTTTTATCACATCAGGATACAATGATCAATTTGTAGATATTCCGACTCCGAACCGAGTAATCAGATTTTGTGCTGAGCTGCAAGGAAAGAAGGTAGAATAAAACGTGAATTTTGAAGCATCTACCTAAAAGATTAATTATGTTCCCTTTTTGAAATTAATCAACTCAAACTAAATATTTCCTTATTTTTATTAATACAAGTCGAAAAAAAAAAAGAGTCAGCATCATGAAAGAAAATATTTCCTCATTGCTAAGAGACAAACGTGATTTAAGATAAAGGTTATTGATATTATCATTAGAGTTACTAAACATCTAAGTTTTTGTTTTTCAGATTTCTATGCGATCGGGGCTTACGAGAAACATCTTTGTTTTCTGTGTTAACTCCAGTACTCATGACGTACATCTCTAGTAATGAACTTCAGTTTCGTTATCTTGCATTTCTGTCAGTGAGTTTCCCCCATTAGAGGATAGATGTGTATTCGTGATTCAGATTAATATAATTGTGTCGAGTATTCATATGTTTCAAGGATCTGCTAGAGCACTTAAATATTGAGCAAAATGAAACGTAGGAAAATGAAAATGTCTGGTAATACGATAATTGTTTTGGTAGTGAAACGTGGATACTTTTTAAGCAAGATAGCACATATCTTGATGTTGTGGATTCCACATATTTATGCAAAACCCTGTGCATTGAGTGTCTCATTATGTAAATAATATTATATTTAACGAAGAGATCAACCTCCCTTGAGCTCAGTCATCGTATATAGGGAGAAACCGGTTTGGTTAGGTCATGTGGTTATATGCACGGAGACAGATCAGTTTATAAAATAAATAATATTTCTTTTAATAGTTTGAGGAATAAGGATTAAACAAAAATGAGGTGGGTGGAAAATGTAATAGATACTTACTTTTGGAGGGTAAGTTTAAGAAAAGTGAATTTTGGCAGGAGTGAAACCCCAGCGCATAAGTTAATGAAAGCATTGGAAGTTTCAAATTTGACAGCAATGTCAGTCATAAGACTTTACCTTATAAAGTATTTAAAACTTAAATACATAAATACTATCTGAAATTATTTGATATTAGTGCATATTTAAATTCTTTGTGAATAATTAAATGCTCGCCATTTTTTATGTTACTTAGGACGAGATACTTATAAATATTGAAGCTTCCATAACTTTTTAAATACTGAATGAATTATTTTAAAATGTATAATTTAAATTCCCTTAGAGAGCTTTAGGTTTTGACACAGTTCTCCATAAGAGGCTAATTTTAAAATTTACCAAGTACCGAATTTGGTTTTCCATTCCCGTAACATGCAAACCCTCTAATTTTACATCTAGAAAATGTGTTGGTTTTATTAGCTACGAGGAAACTAGATGAGTTTTAAAGTGCTAAAAATTAAAAAAAAACAATAACTGTTTCAATGTCAAACTGCAAATACAAACGGATCATGACAGTGAACTTAGCTGATAACATATATCGGTGGCCAGAACTGAAGAATAATGGACAAACTTATACATAACTTGAACCCGGTTTCGAATAAATACAATTAAATATCGTAGCGAAAGATATTGCTACATGACTGAATAACGACAAGTGGAATAATTACAAAAGTTGTGGAATATGCATGAGGACTGCATATAAGAACATAGGTTTTTATAATGAAGATACTGCAATTAGAGACACGAAATACTAATAAAGCATATAGTCATCTTTAAGCACTGCAATATTTGCACAAAGCATTCACCTACTTCTGATGAGGTGTTGTGCTAATAACACCCACACCTTCAGAACACATTTGAGCTCATGGAAATATCTAAGAGAGGGCTTCATGTATCCATCATTCCATCAATGCCTCCTGCACCTCAACGATTGAATTTCACTTCAGTCATACTATGAATATCTTTACTTTCAAGGAAATCGTATAGCACGTGATCCGTGTGGGGAAGGGCGTTATTGTCCATAAAGATTAAATCAGGCCGGCAGCACTGCTGAAATGACTCCCATTGGATGAAATTATCGCTTCTCTATCAGTTTTGCAATCAAAATATATCCCTGAAAGATGTGAAGCTATTGTTACGAATTAAACGAATGGAAACTGAGCGTGAGTAAAAAAAAATAGTATTTAACAATTATAATTCGAAAATAATGTAATTTATTACAAAAGTATGAATAAAATCATTTATATAAACTAAAGTCGCCCAACACAAATCTTTATCGGTACAAAAATAAATCTTCAGAAGAACTTAGCACTTTATTACTATTCATACAAAGAAATGCTTCCTTTATAATTCCTACTCTATACATTCAAAGCATAAAATTAAGGCTTTTTGCAACAGTTGATATAAAATATATAAATACATATGATCATATTTGTGAACAATCTGCAATCTTTCTAGAATAACCTTACCAATTCTTGTAAATAAACTAAAGATAATTATGAATGAAACGAAGAAGTCTTCCTACAGAAAAGATGAAATCAGCTCTGCTTGTTCGACTAACATAAAACCTCCTTAGCCACATTTTTAAGTGTCCTAAGCATCCTTTTTTTGGCTTTTGCCAGTCCGTTAATAGGATCAACTCTAATAAACTTATTTAACTTCCCGCGAACACAACAAATAAAAAAGTTTCTTCTTTATACTATACCGCACAGACTAAAAGAACTACGTTTTTCTTCACACTCTAATTCCTCTTAATTACAACTTATTCTTTATTTGTTTAAGTTCGTTCGAAGTAGTTTGTGACGTAATTCTCACACTGTATTTCACGCGAGCATCAAGACGAAACATCAATCACGGGAGCATTGTAGCAAGTTCATCTATGTAACTCGGCCCCCACCTTATTTTTTGTTGGCCCCGAACAATTCTTTACTCCGAAGCTTCCTCAGTCCTTCGATGAAACAGGGCCAAACGATCTACGTGAACCACCTTGCTCTTTGTAGTTGGACGTCGACGAATGCGATACACCACGTCGTTAACACGTTAACTACCGTATAAGGGACTTTCCAAGGTTTCTGAAGTTTTAGGGAAAGTATCTTCTTTCTATATGGATTGTACAGCCAGACAAGATCTCCTTGATTGAAAACATTTACATATGTTCTACTGTCTTACCTCGTTTTGGTTCTCTCGCTGCCGAAGTTGATGTTATGTCTGACGGAGTGGTGTATTTCTTCTAGTCAGTCTGCTAGCATTTCTAGTTGTAATTCTTGTACGTATTGTTGAGGAGCCACAAGCATTGCTTCGGGCCGACCATATAAAAGATCACAGTTAAGAGGTAATTCTCTTCCAAAGAGCATCATGGAAGGTGTCTGTCCAGTTATTTCGTGAACTACTGTTCGGTATGCCAACAAAAAGAGTGGTATATGGCGATTCCAGTCATGTTGATGGTCGTCGACAAACAATGCTAGATGTTGTGTAATTTTCTTTTGAATCTCTCAACCATCCATCCGACTGAGAGTGTAGGGGAGTTGTTCTGGTTTTCTGAATGCCTAATAGTTGACAGATACCTTTAAACACATTTGATTCAAAATTCCGTCCTTGGTCAGAGTGGAGTTGCAAAGGTACTCCATACCTACTAATCAAGTTATTTACTATCATCTCTGCAACCGTTCTTGCCTCCTGGTCATGGATGATATAGACTTCAGGCCACTTCGTGAATTATCCATTACCACTAATAAATAGCAGTGATAAATATCAGTCGTAGGAAACGGACCCATTACATCAATGTCTATTCTCTCAAAAGGGCCACCAACGTTATAGTTTGCAGCTTAACCCGACTCCTAGTCTTAGGGCCTTCCTTTGCTGCACAGGCCTCACATTGCTTACACCACCTTTCAACGTCTGCTCTACTTTTCAGCCAATGAATCGTTACCTGGCTTTCGCTAATGTCTTATTAACACCGAAGTGTCCTCCAGTGGCACTATCATGCACATCTTTCATCACTAGTTCTACTCGGGAGCGAGGAAGGATTATCTGCTAACGGATCAGTCGCCCAGTTGGATTCTCCCATCTTCTGTATAATACACCGTCTTTCACTTCTAAGGAGTCCCACTGCGCCCAATAGCTTTGGTAGTTGGACTATACCTCGAGATTTTCTCCCAATTAAATATTATTTAATATTTTTCAATTAAATCGCTTATTGGCCTTATATATTCATTGTCTAGTTAAACCTTTCTAATTTCTATTGGACTCTAGATGTTAGGAGTATCACTGTTTTCTTGTGTCGATGTTATTTGTCTTATTATATCTTTAGTACCATATATTAACTCTGCATTAGAGCAATGCTTACAGTTGTCAATATATGGACGTCTTGAAAGTGCATATGCATTCCAATAATATATATATATATTCGAATAATAAGAAATTTCAAGCCATAGAGATAATGATGATAATGTTCTATTGCTTTTATTATGGCTAACAGTTCGTTACGTGTGACACAATAATCTCGTTCTGGTTTTGATAAAGTTTCGCTAAAATATGTAATAATTCTTTCTTGTCCGTCTTCTGGTTTTGAAAGTATAACACCAACTCCTGTGTTGCTTGTTTCAGTATCTACTATGAACTGTTTTCCAGCCTGTGAATATGCTAACACTGTTGCTGTGGTAAGAGCTTGCTTCAGATATTGGGAGCCCACTTCACATTCGATGGTCCACGTTAACCTTTGGCCCACCTCTGTCAAACAATGTAATCGCCTTGCGAAGTTGGAGAAACCCTTGAGAAATTTCCTATAATATGTGCAAAGCCCAATAAAGCTATGAAGTTGATGAACATCCTTTGGTGGAGGCCAGTCTCTTGAAGCTTCTACCTTTCTAGGATCAGTCTTAATCCCTGATGGAGTGATGACATGACCACGGTAAAGAGATTCTTGCTGAAACAGTTTACACTTAGTCGGTTCCAATTTTTGCTTGGTTGCTCTAAATTTTTCAAACACTTGACGAAGATTTGTCAAATGTTTCTCAAAAGTCTTTCCAAGAAAAATGATGTCCACGAAAACCAGGCAAACCTCCCAAGACAAACCTTTGAGCATCGACTCCATTAGTCGTTCACACGTTGCAGGTGCGTTGCAGAGTCCAAATGGACTCACTTTAAACTTCCAAAGTCCATTTCCTGTAGTGAATGCTGTTTTCTCACGGTCTTCGGGATGTTTACCAACTTTCCAATAGCCGCTCTTCAAATCTAACGTAGAGAACCATTCTGACCCAGATAGAGTGTCAAGTGTATCATCAATTCTGGGTAAAGGAAAGAGATATTCCTTTGTTATATCATTCAATCTACGGTAATCCACAAAAAACGGGTAAATTCATTCTTTTTCTTGACAAGAACCCCGGTGATGTCCAGGGACTCGATGACGGTTCTATAATGTCTTGAGCTTTCATTTTCCTTATGAATTGTTCTGTCTACTCCCGATTTGCAAATGCAACCCTTCTTTCTGGTAGATGGATTGGAGAAGAATCACCAGTGTTGATCCTATGTAATGTCAGGTTAGTACGGCCATAATTATTTGATGTAGCATAAAAAATGTCGGAAAACTCTTTAAATAGATTCTCGGCCTTAGCAGCTTAGTCTTCAGTTAATATATTTCGTGCTTCTCTCCACAAGTCAGTAAGATGTGAGGGGATGTCTGTATGGTGTTGGTTTGAGTCAATAACTTCTATTGTGTTTACACATGTTACCCATGTAACAGGTTCACATTTTGCTAATTCTTCAACTTTTTTCAATAATCTATTGAATTTGTTGTAGTACTCTGATAGGAATCTGTTCTTTACCTACTTTGACTACAGTCCTTGTAACCAAGATACCATACATCAAAGCTCCTTTACCAGGGACATCAGTGACCGCCAATCGGAAGGCCCCAGAAGTCTCCTTCCGATGTTCAAGGACTATAACTATACTTTGTGCTGGGATTTCTGTGTTTTACGTCACTAATACCGTGGTCACACTTGATAAAGAATCAGATGTTCGGCTTAGCAGAGAGATCGCCTCTGTCTTATAAATGAGTAGGCTGTCACTGGGTCTAATACTGAATCCATGTTTCTTTAGGAAATCAAGGCCTGATATTCATTCATTGTAGATGTCAGGGATGTAAACAGGATGGCGTACA
Organism: Ryuthela nishihirai; assembly: GCA_038380435.1. Lineage (NCBI taxonomy): Eukaryota > Metazoa > Arthropoda > Arachnida > Araneae > Heptathelidae > Ryuthela > Ryuthela nishihirai. The sequence goes on along the minus strand of JAWZYU010000016.1, from coordinate 66,201,071 downwards.
AGACAGCTACAAACTCGAATTTTGAGTTCCATCCTCCCATGGACTTTAGAACGATCTCCACTTTACACTATCAATATCATTCTTTACACTATCAATTTCAACCTTTAGACTATCACATTATCTGTTCATTTCGATTTTAATGATTTCACAGATTCTTTTTGTTCATTTCATTATTCTGATTAGTAATCTTACAAATTTGAGAAGCCATTTCAGCTCTCAGGTCACCAATTTTACAGCTCATGTCGTTATTTTGACTGGCTATTTCAGCTATTAAGTTATCGTTTTGAGAGGCTATTTCAGCTCTGAAGTTATCATTTTGAGAGACTATCTCAGTTTTTATATCAGTTATCAATTTTACTAACTCATTCATACTTCTAGTGAAAGGCATTAAATAAATAATCCCGCTCCAGACACCAAATATCACGAATTAAACTGATGGAAACTGAGCGTGGGTTAAAAAAAATAGGATTTAACAATCATAATTCTAAAATAATGTAATTTATTACAAAAGTATGAATAAAAACTTTATATAAACTAAAGTCGACCTACACAAATCTTTATCGGTATAAAAATAAATCTTCATAAGAACTTAGCACTTTATTACTATTCATACAAAGAACTGCTTCCTTTATAATTACTACTCTATACATTCAAAGCATAAAATTAAGGCTTTTTGCAACAGTTGATATAAAATATATAAATATATATGATCATATTTGTGAACAATCTGCAATCTTTATAGAATAACCTTACCAATTCTTGTAAATAAACTAAAGATAATTGTGAATGAAACGAAGAAGTCTTCCTACAGAAAAGATGATATCAGCTCTGCTTGTTGGACTAACATAAAACCTCCTCAGCCACATTTTTAAGCGTCCTAAGCATCCTTCTTTTTTCTTTTGCCAATCCGCTAATAGGGTCAACATTACTGAACTTATTTAACTTACCGCGAACACACAAATAAAAAACGTTTCTTCTTCATAATATATCGCACAGAATAAAACAAACTACGTTTTTTCTTCACACTCTAATTCTTCTTAATTACAACAACTTATTCTTTATTTTTTTAAGATAAGTTCGTTCGAAGCAGTTTGTGACGTAATTCTTACACTGAACATCAATACGAAACATGACATCAAGGGTTCATTGTAGCACGTTCATCCGTCGTAACCCTATATATGGGCAATCATCATGATACCGCTTCCACTACATCACATTACCGCTTCCAAATGCTATCTTTCTGATGTTACAGCTGTTCTGGCGAGATCCTTATTCTCTCTAGATGAACATATATCGAGAATCAATATTCACGCTGAATCGAAACTCATATATGAGGAGCACATTTGCCAACAGACCTGGGCTCCAAAGGTGATCTCTGCATCACGTTGAACGAGCATTTCTATTGAAAACCTCGTTTAACGTGATGCAAAGATCACAAGAGGATTAAAGGGATTGAAGGAATAAGCCATGTTTCGAATCAAAATAAAGTCAATAAATCTTCAAATAGGTAAAGAGTCCAATAACCACGATAAATCTACAATTATTTTTTTATTTTGATTCAAAAATATGAAATCTTTTAAAACCTATTTTGCAAATTATTTCGGCGTCTCATATAAAACATAGAGGAGACGAATATTTGACGGTATTCGACACCTCTATGTTGTCATAACGATTTCATATTTTTTGTCATAAGGTGCAACGATGCTTTAGTGAACCAAATTCGCTAACTTTTTTTAGTAGTTTAGGACAACGCCCTTCGAAATATTTTATATTAATCTCATGCCACGAAAAGAGAATAGTAGCAAACTTCGCACATCTCGTGGAAAATATCATCGAGTCTTCCGTTAAACCATCATGACAGGACAGAGAGAAATGTTTTGACATCTAAAGGTTTTGTTCAAAAAGTCAGTAACATTGATTCGCTTTGACAAGATAGCATGGATGGAATTTCGCCTCGATGCGAGTGTTGACAGTTCAGTAGCTTTGAGAAAATTGTAAGTACGACAACATATTGCATCCCACCTTAGTTTGTATCACATTAATCTCCAGGAAAATTATTTTATTGCAGCATAGAACTGTCTAAGTATTCGAGGACCACTGCAAAGTTCATTTTAGTTCATTTGGTGAATTGTCACTTATCATTACAGCACTTTGCGTTTTTTACCAATTTTAAAATATTCACGTGAAATATCTTCAAGGCGTATTGAATGTCGATTGGAATTCTTTGGTCAGAATATGGACTTAAACAGTAAGAAGGAGAAATAAGGTTTTAAATCGAAAATCTGATGGCGAAATAGTGGTAGGAGAAATCACGTTTAGCAATAAAAATGTCAACTTGAATAAAGACTGGAAATTGGAAAAACACTACCTTCAAATGATGTATCAGGTAATGGATAATTTTGGAACCATTTCTTTGAGTTAAAATAGCTATCTGTGCCATTGCTACTTTACAGCAAAACAAACAAAATTATTAAGTTTTAAACAATACATATTCATGAGTATTATATAATTGTATGATACCCCACTACCCCGGGGTTTTTTTCTCACTGTCTTCAGTCTTCATCATCATCATCCTCAAGAAGCCATGGGCTACGGAGGTCCAACCAGACCGTGCAATTTAGTTCTCCAATCAAGTCTGTCCTCTTCTATATCTACTGCATCTGGCCACTGTACACCAATTCTAATAAGGTCCTGTTTGACAATGTCTCTCCACCGCATCCTAGGTCTCCCTCTCTTTCTGTGGCCTTTAGGCACACTGTTCATAACCCTATTCGCCAATCTATAATTATTCATACGAGCAACATGGTCAAACCAATGGTCAAACAATATGCTGCTTAAAGGAGGCTGCCGACTCCTTTGCCTAAACTCATCATTAGTTACAAAGTTGAACCACCTAATGCCCAAGATACTGCGTAAGCATCTAGAATCAAAATCATCTATTTTCCTGTTATTATGTTTTCAAAGTGTCCATGTTTCACTACTAGAAAGAACCAAACTATTATATAGTCTAATTTTAGTCTTTACGCCTATTCTCCACACTCCCCAAAGATTCTTAAAAGTCCCGGCAGCAATCCCTATCCGTTTGTTAATCTCATGCCGCACATCACCAGCATCTGTTAAAATGCATCAGCATAGCTCCAAAGATTATTAAACTGTGACACCTGTTCAAGATAGCAACCATTCAGTTAACTGAAGCACAGCCTGCCTGACCAATTTTCCTCACTTTAGTTTTCTCTCTGTTTATGACCAAACCTACTCTTGTACTAGTTTCATCAAAAGCTCGAATGAAAGAGTTCATCTCATCATCATTTACCAAAAGGGCTAAATCATCAGCAAAATCTAAATCAGAAATTTTCGTATCTCCAGCCCATTTAAGGCCAAAATCTTTCCCTTGAAGTGAATTTCGCATAACATAATCAATCACCAAACTAAAGAGAAATGGAGACAAAATGCACCCTTGTCGAACACCAGAAGTAATGCTAATCCAATTGCTACAAGACTTATCAACTCTCACACACAACAGGTGTCATTATAGAGATATTTCATTATGTTAACTAACTTGTCCGGTATACCATATGATTTCACAATCAACCAGAAATTATGACGATCAACAGAGTCGAAAGCCTTTTTGAAATCAATAAAGCTAGAAACCAAAAGTTTCTGAAAATCTAAACATTTCTCAAAAATTTGCATAAGTGAAAATATCTGATCTACACATCCCCTACCACTTCTGAATCTACATTGCTCATCACGCAATTGCCTGTCAACCAGATTCTTAATCTTATTAAGTTCAATCATGCAAAAATTTTCACTGGAACAGAGAGTAAGCTGATACCCCTATAGTTATCACAAGAACTGCCATCACCTTTTTTGAAAATAGGGATAATAATAGCTCTGATGAAATCCTTAGGAACCATGCCTTTATCATAAAAGATATTCAAAATTTCAGTCACTCAAGTGGTAACGGAAACATTCCGAGCTCTAAGCATTTCCGTAGTAATTTCATCCACACCTGGGAATTTATGAAGTTTAAGTTTAGAAACAGTCAAAATAACTTCAGATTGTGTTATAAGGCCAACTTTAAAGTCACCAATGCATCAATCATCATTACAAACAATGCGAGTAGAACTAACCACATGTAGAACATCACTGAAATGCTCACCCCACATAGCCATGACAGAATTCTCACCTTCTGTAGAAGGTGAGGATACTGTCATCATAAACATTACCTTGTTTATCCTTCAATCCTTGTATACCTGTCCGTTTTCTACCACACAAATCATTAACTATCTGGTATAGCTCTCTGCTGTTGTGCTGTCTAACTGCTTCCTCGGCTTTGTCAGCCAAGCTATCAAGCCAAAGATTCTTATAGCAGCTAACTGATCCTTTACACGTTTATTAAGCTCTCTGTAATGCTTTCTATTAGGACTGGTAGGGTATTGATTGAGAACATTCCTGCAGTTCTTTCTTTTTGAAATAAGCTCAAGTGCCTTATCATTCAAATAATTCTGTCTCCTATACTCCTTTTTTTCCCTAAAAGAATACTGTTGGTTTCCAAAAAAAGCCTGTTTAAAATGATCCCATTCTTCCTCAACTTCAGTAGTAAGCAAACCATGACTGTCATAATGACTAAGTAACCTATCATGGTAAGTTTTTGCTATAACTGGGTCTTTCAGAGCTTCAGTATTAAAGGTAAAATTTTTAACCCTACCACAATACTTTTTAAGTTTAAGTTGCAAAACACTTTTAACAAGGTAATGGTCAAATCCAATTTCAGCTCCCTTACATGCTCTGGTATTCCTGACAGAACTAGTCCATTTGTTGTTAATTAATATATAATCAATCATATTCTTATGCAGCCCATCAGGTGAAACCCTTGTGTACTTATGTATGTCGCGGTGTTTGTAATAAGTGTTAGTTATTCTGAAACCATTGAGTTTACTTACCTGTAGGAGACGTTGCCCATTGCCATTGCAGCTACCAATATCAAAAGGGACTATCACTCATCCCCAAAGGTCAGAATCATTACCAACTTTGGCATTGAAGTCACCTAGAACAAGAGTAATATCTCCTTTCTTGACAGAATTCAAAATATCTTGAAGTTGTCCGTAAAACCTATCCTTCTCAAACTCATCGTCATCATCAGTGGGGGCATAACAGCAGGTAACATTCAAGTCTTTAACCCTTGTCTGAAATTTTGCTGCAAGGAACCTTTCATTAATGCACTCATATCCTAGAACAGCATCACTAGCGTGTCTGCTGAGAAGGAGACCCACGCCTTTGTGATGCTTATTGTCTTTCCTCCCTGAAAAGAAAAATTTAAGATTATTTTTAAGAATCTGACTTTTATCTGTCCATCTGGTCTCTTGCAAGCCAAGAATATCTAAATTATAATGGTGGAATTCTTGTGTGAGGACATCAAGAGAAAAAGCTCTGTGCAGAGTCCTCACATTCTAACTACCTATGGAGAGAAAATGGTTAGTGGGATGTTTAAAGAAACTATGTTTATTGAGAGAGGAAATGTCTACAATATCAAACAGCCCCCTAATCGCAGACATGGGGCAAAGAGTCGTTCCCCCACCACTAAAGGCTGAAGCCATCTACACTGGAAGACTTCCTCCAATGTAGGATTTGACGATTCCACTAGAAGTAAAGAGTTCAGGTGCCTGCGATGACCTCTGCTCAGGATTATCCACCAGCTGATAAACATATCCCGTGAATCTATTCACTTGGGGCTGTCAATCCACAAACAAACAACACAGCAGAAGATTTTCCCTCCACAGAAGCCCACCAGTGCAGCAAATTCAGGTTCTATAATCAAGCTCAGATCCTTATTTCAGTCCAGTAGGTTTATATGGTCAGCACTTGGACCCTATGTGGTTGACCACTCCTCAGCAGGGTTGAAAAAAGGAAAAGTAGCCGGAGTTGTCCAGATCAGTAGGCCACATTAATCTAGCAGACCTCGCCTTCCGTTCACACCCACAAGAGGGTATCTCTGTTGAAAGGTACTAACCTTCTGCACCACAGGAAATCGAGGTCGCACATTAGGTTCTAGGCCTGGCCGGTTCTATGCTTACCACTATCAAATTCCTAATTAAGACTACCTTTGAACACAAATAATAAAACCTCATTGATATATTAAATTTCAATTACTATCTGGTTGTTTATATAGTTCTGGAGAAAAAAAAATGTTTTGAGTTGGAGGGGATCCGAACCCAAATTTTGATCGGAAAAAGCAGCCATTATGGAGAAGAGTCTTGTGCCCTAGACAGATTAGTGTTACGAAAGGAATAGTTTCAGAACACACTCATAAGAATGCTACTGGCGCCCACCAATAATGAAATATGCCATATCATTTAAAATAGAAAAGATATTGATCAGCAGTCAATCAGAGCATCTGGCACCGTACGAGGAAGACGTGAATTCGGATTCCACGTAGCTGAAGGCAATTTTCCTCTACCCAAATGCAAACAACTAGCGAGTGATTAAAATTTAGCATAAAAGTATATTTTGCATAACTTTCGTTTCTTTAATATTAGAAATATTATCCCTATTGTCATGAATTAACATGAGACTCAGTTTCATTCTCTTTTCGCCGTTACGTAAATTAAATTCATATGTAATAAAGGCTATCTATAATAATGAAAGGAAATGTCGATCTTTGTGCCTCTGCGTGACAGCCGTAACTCATCGGGAAATCATGGTAGACGCTTTAAAATTTCGTGCATTGCTTTTGATTGCCGTCCACTTTACAGTGGCCAATTTAAAGTCGAAATTGCAAAGCGCAGGGGGGTTAGAAACAAACGTATTTACCATGCAATACGTACGGGAAACGTAATTGATGCTAATCCGCTGTTATCATTTTCTGCAGTTAAAGCCTAATAATCTTCCTTCTTCTTTTTCGTTCATTCGCTCATATTATGTGGCATGTCGAAACGTAACTCGGGAAATATATCATTTCTTTTTCAGCAAAAGACAAGACGAAAAAATGTAAGTTAATTTAGGTTTTTTTTCCCAGTGGTTATTTTGAATTATTCAGTGGTTTTTTGAAGATTTTCAATAAATAATTTAGCGTAATTTTATCTTTTGCAGTTGGCAACACAGCATTTAATCCGTTTTCCTTATCACAACACCAATATATAGTATATACACGTTGAATCTGTTGTAAAGAGTTAGGGAAGGAAGGTGTGCTTCTCACAGAACTGACCTTCAGTGCAGCGACTATCAGAATATACAAATTATACATGGGTTTATCAAAATAATGGAAACACTTACTGTTTGTGGAGAACATTTTATTAATAAGATGTAGGCCCACCTCAGGCATTCAGAACATACGCAATTCGACGTGGAACAGACTTATATAAGTCATGTACATACGGTAATGGAATATGGGACCATTTTTCCTGTAAAACATGGGCCAATTTGCCAGTGATGCTTGAGATGGAAAGTGGGATCTGACCATGCGCTTCAGATATTCCCACAAATGTTCAATAATATTGAGGTCTGGAGATTGAGGTGGCCAGAGTAGTTGCTGTACCTTATCCCCATGCTCTGCAAATCACAAATTGGCACATTTCACTAAATGCATGGGTTATTATCCGCTTGAAACCACGGACGGTCATTAGGGAACAATGCCCACAACATTGGATACAGGTGGTCGTCAAGAATGGATTCGTGCGTTGCGGATGAGACACGACCCTTCAGAATAACTAATGACCCTAAGGAATGCCATTATATGGCATCCACCAGGAACAGGGATCCACCTCCATGCTTCACATTCGGAACCAAAGAGTCGGATGGTACGCTTCAGCATGTTTTCACCAGCCGTACACTCTACCAGTGGGGGGAAACACTCACATGAAAACACACTATGAAAACATAGCACGATTCATCAGACCAGATGACACATTGCCAGTCTTTAGCATCACAGTTTTTATGTGCTTTGCACCACCTTACACGTTTTGATGCATTGATATTGGTAATCAGAGGTTTGTGGATTGCAGCACGGCCATAAATATTGTTATGATGAAGTTCCCAACGAACTGTTATGAGAGGAAACGGGATGATTTAGACTGGTGTTGAACACTGCTTCTATTTGCGATGCCCTGTCGTGTGCTTCAGTTGTACAATCTGTTCCAACGTTTGCCTATCTCTATCTGACAACTTCGTATAGCGTCCACAATTTGCACGTTTGGAGGCAACGCTTGTCCTTTTTGATAGGTAGTCATAAACTTCGATACAGTTCCTCGTGTTACACTTACTATTTCCGCGCTCTCATGCGCACCGATTGATCCGTTATTTGACACGCACCAATGATCATGTCTTTTTTGAGGTCACTGACATCTGACATTGTTGACAATTACACCACAACAGCTGTTTCACCTGCGCCTGTGGCACTACTACGTGATAGCCGACATCGTACTTCTGCCCTTTTTTTCGCGGTGACGTTGTCCCTGTGATATGAATAGGGCGCATTTCGTATACTCCAGTCGCGTTCGGGGTTTCCATTATTTTGATAAACCCTTATATCTTAGAAGTGAGATCCAGACAGCGCCGCCGGATACAGCTCAGTTAGTTACAAATAATGAAAACTTTGGAAATTACATATTGACAGATTCAGTATCAAACCTTCTAAGTGTATGGACATCATTCTGGACTTTACTGTCACACATTATTCGTTGATCGCAAACATTTTGCTATTATTCAGGCTATGCCATTGTTCTTACCAAAAGCGTTTCTCCCACAGACAATATATAATGCTATAAATGAAATCTGTAAATATATATTGTTATTATGTATACTTTATACTTTAAAATACTATATTATTGATATACTTCTTTAAACTGTTCTAGAATCATTTCATTCCATTAATTTAAAGCTTTTCGTGAACATACCTTTCAAATGGTTACCTTTGCTGCAGTAGGGGTTGATATTTTGGATACGCAGATATCTATTTTTTCGTTAATTAATCTACCTTTATTTCGCAATAAAATCGGACAATGGTTGGCTCAAGTGGTAGAACACCAGCCTTGTAATCTGTAATTCCGAGATTTGAGTCTCACCTGAGCCAGCTTTAAAACTTATTTACACTAAACTCCTTCCCTGACCTCAGTCGGTAAGTGGATAGAAATGGTCCTGGCAAGGCCACTGTCTGCCAGATGGGGTGTAAAGTGGGTGCGCCGTATTCAGGAGAATCACAACCCGTGCATGGTAAAGAATAAACTGGATGGACTTGACGGGGGACTATCATCTGTCTCCTAACAGCTGTTCAGTGTGACCCTTTCTTCCAACCTTCTCTGAACCTTGTGGCCAGTGTGTGAAAAAATATCTCACTCAGATGTAAAACAGTCCTACTCGCAATAATATCCTCGCGTGTTTGACAATTTTTATTATTGAAATACAAATGAATCGACTACTTTTGTTCCATATGCTAATGAATTTCAATTTCATTTAGGTGTGACATATGGCACATGTATTTTTACAGTTTGTATTGAGTAGCGGATTAATAAGAATATTATGTTAGAACACAGGTCTTTATGCAAACTTCTAAGATTTATTTGGATAAGAAATGAATTTTGACCTGGTGAAATCAGATTAAGTATTTAACAATGTGTTGCTTCTTCAGTGAGACTTCGGATATTCAACTGGTATATATATATACACTAGATATCAATCGGCGGCGCCAACGCCTTCTGATTTCTAGATCGTAACTTCGACCTCTATATGATCACGAATGCGACAGCGGATTTTAAATTTCTTAACGTTTCTGAGATCTACTTCCCGAAATACTTCTAAGAAACAAATTGTAGCTCTCTAGCATCGGCATATCGAAATTTGACCTTTGACCTTGAATGACCCATGAAATCTAAATTTTCACAATGTTTCTGAGATAGAAGATTCAAGATACCGTTAGTCAATATTTTTGCTTTCAATAACCAGCAGATAAAATTTAACCCTTGAATAGATGTAATTTGACATTTGACCTCGAAGAAACTGCCGGACCCAAAATTCCGCAACGTTTCCTAGATCTGCAAACCGAAACACACCCGGACACCAATTTTCATGCTTCTAGCACACATAGATCAAAGATTAAACTATACGTGACCCCTATTTGAATTTAACGGACATATCGAAGGTCAAATTTGAGATTTTTCGCGAGAGCTATGACAGACCTCTAATTAGATAAGATAAGATAATTTTTATTTCAGATAATGTTTTACAGTATACAAAAACTTTTGAGGTCTTACAAGAGCAGGTTCTTTCGTGAGATCTCCATACAGAAATAATTTGAATTCAAAAGATCAGTCGTCACATTGAATAATACACAAAAAAAAAACGAAAACAATTCAAAACAAAAAATTTCTAGTAATCCAGAAGTGTGAAAGTCACAAAGTCAGAAACATTCAATATCCATGTTACATATAAACAGTTGTAGTAGATTAATGCAAAAAAGTTTCCACATCATCCAGTTTTAAAATGTAGTTCTTGAGAACTTGCCTCTAAGTTACCTCTAAGTGTAAATATTCAGAGTTCAACGATTTTTGCGTTATAATTAAAATTATCCTGATGCCCTCCCACTCAATGAATTCGTTTATACTCATTTACCTGTATTAGTTGGTCTGAAACGATGTGCCGTGACCCTGTGCAAGAGTGCCGCAGCATGCGTATGAAGAAGTATAAAATGGGCTCAAAATATTAAACAGACACGAATAATGCACATATATAAAGGAGGAATTGTTAGATAACATATTTGTATTATTGAACGATACCATGTTGATAAAATTGTTAGTTTTATAAACATGAGTACAGATGTTTTCAATTAATATTACGCTGCACACTGACATTCTGACAATGAGGGTGAATAACAAAACAAAGACAATTTGCTCTATCAGTAAAACAGTTTAATTGCTAAAATGTATTTACTTTACTGTTATAAAGTGAATCCAGTACTAGGGTGCAGCGAGGAAGAGCCCAGTATCAGGTGTGCTGCGACGAAACGAGTCCAGTGTTAGGTGTGCCTCAACATGAAAAAGGATGAGAACCACTGGTCTATACATATTAGATGAAATAATAACCTAATCTTTATATTTGCTCTTATATTTGAAATGCATTTTTTGCTCTTACTTATTAAAGCATATTTAAATTCATCTTGAAATTCATCTACAGCTCCAAAATTGTAAAATAATTCTTGCTGAGAATGGATGGAGACTACTGTGCTTTTCTAACTGTTCTTACAATCATATCATGTATTCAATTGATATAAAATTTTATTGTATATGTTTAAAATATTTTTATAAACTGCAAAAATATTTTTTTTTTCAGAAACGCCACTTTTTTTCTCTTATATGTTTTTCAAAGATGCAGTGTAATATTTGATTATATTTTTTCAATTATACGCAATTGAGTGAAAAATGAGATTTTCTTATACTCATCTACGTACAACTACGTACAACAAGATAAAATTTACTAGTATGTCTTCCTAAACTTTCACATGCCATCTCATTTTCTACAACATTTGTTGCTGTGGAGGAGTTCGTTTTCCCATGTAGTTGATAAGTTAAAAAAATTATTATATTATATATATGATATATACTGCTTTACTTTCTAGAAGAGAAGATAGACATGCTTACCATGCTTTCCTTCGTATTTAACTAATTTTCAAATTCAGTGCATGATTATAGTTCATGTTTCAATAGGGTCTCTGCAGTAATTTCTTTTCTTTCCTCAACTTAGAATTAAAGGCTAATAAATTTCATATTACGTCGTCATTGCTACAGTTTGGTTTATAATATAGTGAAGCTGTTGTTTTGATTGTTTAAATTGAGGGGCTTGCAGCAAAAAGGATGCATCTCTAATTGTTACTCATTTATAGTTATATATGCTATTCTGTAAAGAAAAATATGGCCTTTTAGCTGGTGCAAGAAGGAGCCAGCTTCAAGTGATAGTTACCTTGGTTCTCATTTAATAGCATTCTCAATTTATGCATGTTTGAAAAAAAAGAAACTTGAATTTTAAACGATATATTTTTGTTTGCTCAAAATTGGCAGAAAGTGGAGCTGACTCGTTATTGCTTCAAGCCCTTGAATTGCATAATTAAATTGTAGCTAAATAGGAGTTCCAAGTGATTAAATGTGATAATGGAATTTGTTAAAATATTGTGCATAGCAAGGGTCAAAGAGAAATTAAGTTGTTCGATTGAACATTATATCAAATATTTGTTAATTGTCCGGGTTTTATAAATCTCAGTAAGTTTCACAAAAACTCCTAATCCTTATTATCTGCGTGGAAATCGCGTTTTAAATTACGTAGTATTCGTCGAGACCTTTGTTGTTTCTATAAAATGTCATGTATCAAAAAGAAACCAACACATTTGGTTCGATAGAAGTTTTCTAAAGACAGACGATTGCTACCATGTTTATTTCATAACCAGGACCGTCTTCATTTTCTTATATTCGACAGCTCAACTTTTATTTGCGACTGTTCATTCGCATTTTTCTCTCCTAATAGTAATATTTTACTCAATGATAAAGAAACATGACGCACGGCAAAACCAGTTTTTTCAGCTTATTATTTCACGAGTTCCATGTCTACATGACACATCCTATGATTCTTTACTACTAATAAAACTCCGTTATCCAGAATAAGTCACTTTTTACATTAATGACAATATTTGCTGTTAATATTTGAAGAGGGTTTGGTAAAGAAATGTGTTTAAAAACATTGAGTAAAGTAACCTCAAATTAATCAGTGCAAGCTCCTTTTGAGGAATGATTAAGATGACATTAAGACTGCAAATAAGGTTGAACTGTTTTACCTCTGAGCGGCACTTTTCTGAACATATCTGATTAAATGACCAAGTCTCAAGGACCCCAAAGGCTCAGAGTTCGGCATTAAAATATGACACACTAGATAAGTTGTTAAAATATAGAAGTAAACCACTAGTCAAGGGCATCCTGCGTACTCTTAAACGAGCACAGCGTATGACTGCCTTACACCTGGAACCATGACTTAAATGTCTATTCGATGGACGGTAATCTCTTTTTATTTTTCCTCAAGCCAGTCGGTGTCTTCTTACTCTCCGATTGCACAATGGGAGTTAACTAAGCATTCTACAGTCTTCTGATTAGTGAAATTAGAATTTCAGCACATACAGGACTAAATAATGAAATTTTTCAATAGTTATGAAATACATAGCGATTATCGGTTTATCAGTTGATGAATTGTTACATAGTGCAAAACAATACTGTATCGGGATAACCAAAGTTGATATGTAACAGTGAAATATACGATGCGCTAAAATACATTAAATTAAAATATTTCTCCAATATTTGCATAACGTTATTCGTATGCGATTAATAAACGATAAGATGACAAAGATTAATTTGAAACTTTATCTGCTGTCAATGGGAAGACCAACGACAGTCTTAGCTAATGAAAGTTGTAATCAAGATTGACAGGAACTTGTTTGTGCATAAGCTCCTTTTTGTCTAAAGTAGGCAGCTGAGCATGAGGGACCTCATTCTTCCCACCCTGGGGCTTCTACTGTGGGTATTCGGAAATGGTGATGGATCACTAAAGAAGAATAAAGTTACATTTGGTAGATCGTTCCTGAAGTAGAAAATAATCCTGACCCTAGATCTTTGATGGAACGATCATGGTACAGAAAATGAAGGCAGTAGCAATGCATCTACCAACTGGCAAAAAGTACGCTGTCGCTTCTACTGCAAGTGTGAGGATGAGTCAGAGAACTGATGAGCTTTTTTTTTTATATTTACCGGGATAGGTCGATCAACAATGCAAAGATGAGTGCACTAGAGACCAGAAAATAAATATCTGTGTTCTCTTTAGCAGCACGTGTAATTATAGAAAGTTTCTATGTTCATCCTCTAGTTAGTCTGATCTCATGTTTTAGTGGAACAATGATGGAAACTATTGGAGCAGAGGGGAATGTTATGAGATAAAAAATCTTACATAATAAGCGAAAATATTTAAATTCCCAGAGATCACTTGGAATAAAACCAATGAACTGAAATTTTCACAAGCAGACTCTCTCCTGTAGCTATCCGTGCTATATACTGCAGAGGATTCGATACCATCAGTGATTATAAAGGCAAATATTCTAAACTGCGCATTAGATTTCTTAGTCATACAATGCTTTTTGTTCCTTCAAATTTAAACACAGAGACGCATCAGGTTCCTTGACATCGGCAAGAACGATTCTTATTACGGAATTCCGAACGCTTCTTATTACGGGAATCCTAGGGCCATAGACTCTGTAATTCCCACAATAAGAACTATCTATACCTAAGCCCTGACAAAAAACGATTTCGGAATTGGAAAGATCACTCGGAGTTACGGTAGAGTGTCTGTTATTTCCTCTTAGGATTATATTACTTCAAAAGCTGCAACATTGTTCGAGTTTTTGCAGCACATGGGAAGTAATCAGTTGAAAAAAGGACAGCGCGCCAACTGTTCTTCAATCAATTTAGTTAGTCACTGAAAATCTCTCTGCAACAGCTTAAAAAGGTACAGAAATTTAAATGCAACCCACATCACTTCAATTTAAATCAACCGAACTGCCTATCAATTGTTCTATGCCAAAGGAGGAATGGTGGAGTTTAATCAACTTCCAAGTGCAAAGAGTGAATCTTCACGTACGCTCTTCGAGCCACCAACACGGTTTATTTGAAAGGTCCATGGAAACATTCGAAAGCTGTATTTTAACTCTGAAGAAACAGCTACAAAATGTTGAAGATAGACGAAATGTCATGATATCATACGTCATAGAGTGGATATGGGAACTGCCAACACCAAATGCAAACGCAGCAAACTAAATGCTACAAGAGTTTCCGGATAATTAACTGACTTCAGCAGTAAAGGATTACAGGATGTGTCCTTAGACATGGAACAGATGAAATAATTATTGTTTAATGAGTTCCATGTCTACCACTACTGAATTATCGATTAACGCCATGAGCGTGAGTGACAAACATTAAATTCCATCTCTAAAGTGACAACACAGTTGTCCACTTCCCCGGATAGATGACGCCACTATTGCGAATCAAATAAATATAATCCGGAAAGTTTATAAGGTCACACAAGGATAGGAAATTTTAGTCATTGATGGCATAATGGTTAGCATAATGGGTGGCATATTTGATCAAAGAGGGCATGGGTTCGAATCTCACTCATGACAAAAAAAATATATTTTAAGCTAATTATTTCATAATTGACTTTATTTTCACAAATACTAATAGAGTTCCTTATTTATACAGAAATTTTACTTCCTGAAATAAAGTATAGTTGCAGAACGAAAATTCGCTTTAATAAATGTTCAATGCTTTAAAATATGTGTTAAATCTCGATAACAGTTCTGAGCCTATGGAAAAGGCCCATTGTGAAGAAAAAAAATACATGGCATCTATGGACCTGGTAGGTTTGACAGATATTTGAAATCCCAAATTGGGACATTTACACATTTTTTGAATTACACTACTTCCCTCGACGGTGATAGACTCTGTTTTACAAAGTCAAGAAAATGCAACCAATTTCGTTTTAAACGATTATAGATTGTGTTTTGCCCTGTGCAGATTGAAGTTGTTTTATGCGTGTAAATACAGTATAATACATATTATGAAGTAGCAGTGGTGTGGCGTCAAGGGAGACCGTCATCCAAAAGTAAACAAAAACTGAAACATTTTAATTAATATCCTTTATTTTCAAGAATAAATAGATAATGGTAAATTCTCATTGTAATAAAATTGTCCTCTGTAACAAATTATATTTATATTCAGTAATAGGGTATCACAAGAAAATGTTCTGCAGACAAGAAACACTTAAAATAATTAGTTGAAAAAAATTTGTTTTCCTGGGTGGTTCCACTCAGGACAAAAAATATTTCCAACTAGATATTTCAAATAAATTTATATAATTTCGCTAAATTTATATTTTTGCCGTTATAATGCAGTCTGTCTAACGAAATGTTAACGAAATAAATTTTGTTTTGAATCGCAGGGAGATCTGCCTTTTCTAGAATGAAATTTTCAGACTAGTAAAAATCCTTATTTTGCCACATTTTTAGCAACAACTTCAATTTTTTAGACTTCTGTATATAGTCAAAATGTAGCTGATTCACAAGTGCACTGTTTCATAAAATATCATATAAACATTAATTTAAAACAATGAAGCGCTGAGTATTGGTCCAAATGGATAATTTCAAAGTTATATTCAGTTCAAAAATATCCTTTCAGGTTTCGTTTTCGAAGTCAATAGTGTACGTGTACGTCTATGCTAATGATGAGTGTTTTTCGTGACAAAAAAGAAATATATGAGAAAAGAGAAATTAATATAAGGTTGCGAGTGGTTAGCGCGCTTAGCTACTAATCTAAGGGACCTGAGTTAGAGCCCCTGGTAAGTCATGAATGTATGTGTCGTTTTTCTGCTGAGGTTCTGCCATCCTTTCAGACTTTCTATCTGTGGCATATAGACTGATAGGCTCCTGTCAGACCTCTTTGGCTAGCAGCTGCTTGAGGGGTATTTATTTATTATTGTTATCTGAATTAGTAGCGAATGAAGTACAAAATAATGTTTCATTAATGATTATTATTACTACTCAATTAAAATTTGAGATAAAATGAAAAATTCTATGTACGTTTTATTCATAACAAGAATTTTTTTATCGAACCTATTCCCCATTTCTCCAGAAATTGTTGTTTCGATTTGAAATGTTTCAATTTACACGGTAATTTTCTGAAACTTATCTGTCGTTTAAATGGAGGGACGAGTAAATTACGTAGGGATATTTATATAAAAATAGATTCAAGGGATAATTATACTTTACTTTACGTATATCATGCAAATAAAAAATGGAATTGAGTGGGATTCGAACCCACGTCTCCCAGTAATATCTACGAACGAATCAAATAATATGTGAGAAATAGCTGAAAGAAAAGGCGAATAATTGATGGTATAATGCTTAGTACCCCTGGCATATTACTGGGAGATGTAGGTTACAATCTCCCTCACGAGAAATCAAATTTTTTTAGCTAAATATTTCATAAGTCCCATTGTGTACAGGGCATATTCCTTGATAATTTAGTATTAAAATTTATGTTCCTGATATAAATGTACATAGCATTAAAAAAGAAACGCACGACTACATTGGGAAATGGACGTAATTATAAGTATTTCAGATTTGATTGACATGGTTTGAAATTACCAGCGTTAATTGGATTGTCAGGGCTTAGGTATAGATAGTTCTTATTGTGGGAATTACAGAGCCTATGGCCCTAGAATTCCAGTAATAAGAAGCGTTCAAACGTACAAAAGTCCTAATGAAAACCATCTACCTTGGATATAAAAAAATACGTTAATAAGGAATTAAAAACTCAATGAAATCCATCAAAATTTTAATTTCGTCTTGGTCTTCTGGAATTTTGTCTCTCAATGTTGGAATCTAATTTTATTATGGTTGGTTGGTAGATTGTTTAAGGTTTTATGGTGCATCAGAGGCTCTGAATTAGCCCACTATCAATTGTGTTGTAATCAACGGCATCGACTCGAAGCACATTCTTAAGTCGCTTGTGGACGTATCCAACAGTCTCCTTCTCACACGCACCACGAATTCGTTAGCATCCCATTTCTTCGACCGATGTCAATTAGAACAGCCATGTTTGATTAATGCTACAGCAGCGTCACCTGTGAGAAGATGGTGTACTTATGATAATTAGAAAAACACATATCACCTCTGGCGCATATGGTAATCTCGCTTTGAAAGAGATGACAATTTTCATTTACCTATTTTTTCACTCCTTAAATGTTGTAATTCAACCTAACAGATAATGGGGAAAATACAAACAGTTCTCGTTCAATAGCTGTCCCATGGCAGAATGGTTAGCGCAACCGGTAATTCAACCTAACAGATAATGGGGAAAATACAAACAGTTCTCGTTCAATAGCTGTCCCATGGCAGAATGGTTAGCGCGTTTGGCTCCTGATCTAAGGGACCTGGGTGAGGCATTGATGTTCGTGTTGTTTTCTGATGAGGTCCTGCCAGCCTCACATACCTTCTACTATGGCATGTAAACTGACAGGCTCCTGTCAACCTCTGTGGCAAGCAGCTGCTTAAGGGGGTATTATTATCAGGAGACGGGAGTTCGAATCCCACTCACTGAAAAAAAAATAAGTTCCATGTCTACAGGACACATCCTGTGATTCTTTCCTACTGAATTATTGATTTAACGCCATGAGCGTGAGTGACAAATATTAAATTCCATCTCTATGTGGCAATACAGTTGTCTACGTTCCCGGATAAATTGCACCACTGTGAAAATTAAATAAATTCGGAAAGTTTATGTCACACTAGCTGAAAAAACGTTAGCCTATGATGGTGTGTGATTAGCATAACTGGCATGTTTCCAGGAGACGTGGGTTCGAATCCCACTCACTGCAAAACAATTTTTAAGCTTATTATTTCATGAGTTCCATGTCTGCAAGACACATCCTGTGATCCTATTCTACTGAAATACAAATATTTTTCTTTTGTACTTATAAAACATGAAAAGTATTTGTCATTATTCCTGAAAATTAAAGCGTTGCTTTTCTCAGATCCCTCGAAGAAAATGGTGCAGGTTTTTGCTGTCAGTGGAATATCTCTTGATACTCTATCACCGAAATTTCAAAACTTTTATCATAAAAAGATCACTTGCAGCATTCATTAAATGTTTTTCAGTTTCCACATACAGAGATCTATAAGGATGTGAATTAAAGTCACTTAAGATTTTGAAAAATGAGATTTATAATACTTCTTTAGTATAAATCCAACTAATTCCAGTTATGTTTAAGACGAAATAGTTCTGTCTCCTGCTGATCATGAGCGTAAGTGGTTAATTATGGTTTTAAAAAATCTGCATAACCCTTGCATCCTACCCTCAAAATTTCAAAATTCTAGCATAAATACATCATTTGCAATATTCGTTGCAATTTTGGAATTTTCCAATTTTTCCACCGTTAGATGGCGCAGTTATAGATTTTGGGAGACGCGAAAAGTGGGAATCATAATATTTCATCAATACCTAGTCAACTCAAAAAGAATTTTTAATTTATCTCTAAAAACAAACAATTGTCTCTTAAAACAAATGAGTTATCCCCACCACCACCAAGAATAAAGGGTCAAATTATTGTTACCAATAGAAAATTCATAACCTTCACATTACACTGCCAAATCTTCAAATTTCTAGCTTAAAACATCGTTTACAATGTTCGTTAATTTTATTTTTTGTATTTTCAAAAATTTTCCACCGTTAGAGGTCGAAATTATAGCTTTTGGGAGATTCAAAAAGTGGGAATTGCAATATTTCATCGATACCTGTTCAACCCAAGAATAATTTTTAATTTACCTGTTAAAAAGTAAAAGTTCGATGTCTACACGTAAAGGAGGACAGACAGACGGACATTACTCCTGAAGCAGGCACATAGGTTTGAGAAGAGCTTATCAGTATATTACTCTATAGAAAAGATCTGTGAGAAAGGCGAAACCTCCGCAGAAAGACAACCAAAGAAAAGAAACATCCATGCCTTTTCCGAGTGTCGAATCCGGATCTCTTTGATCAGTAGCCAATCATGTCACCTACATGGCAACAGTTTGTAGAATAAAAAGTACTCTGCAAAAAAAAATAATGCAAGAAATGGGCATTGCTTTCAGAGCTCCCTTCGTATATTTCTGGCTACTTATTGTTATCTCTTTCTTGATTTTTCAATTCTGCGTCGTGTTTAAAAAAAAATACTTTTTAAGAAGGGAATTTTCAACACTTAACCAACAATGAAATAAAAATAAAACAATTGAGGAAAATTTTATCAAATAAATGAAATGCCAAAAGTAAAGCAATGTAAAGGCATATTATTTTAATCAATAACTGCATGTATAAGCAGAAGAAAAGTATATGAATTTTTAATCTGAGATATTTAGTGTACTGATTGAGATCTAAACTGACCAGACTATTTTTAAATTAAATAATTAACTTTTGATTAAAACACTTTATTAAATAAAATAGTGCCTCAATTAATGTCGTAAACCAGGATACTTAAGAATTCAACAATATAACATATCATATAAAAATACATTATATGTAATAAGCTATATAGTTTGGCAGAGATATGTATCCTTAAATTGGTAGAGGATGTTAATAAAATGGAAGTTCGTTATTCTTATTTGCGATTTTTTTGACACATTAGTTCATAAAATATTCTGGCTTATTCTTGCAGAATCCGTGTACTTCCTATCGTTTCGTTAACGTTGACAATGCGTGTTGTGATTTATTGTCTTGTTATTGATCCATTGCTACATGGCTGACCACTGTATAGCCAACCACAAACCAAAAGTAGCCAATAAATCGTCACAGCAGGTCAGTCGTTGCACAACGAGGTTCCTGAATGATATTCTAATATATTCGTGATATTTGGAAATCACACCTTAACTGAGGACGAAAATAAATTAACTTTCAATCCGCTACCCTAAAATATATAATTTTCTTTTATTTACAATTAGATTATAAGTCTGAGTAATGGAATTAAATGTCTTGGTAAGTACGCTATCTATATGAACATGGAATAAATGCTACAATTTTGCCATTCATAGTATTAAAATTAAAATTTCATGTAGTCAATTAACTTCTTCCTGCCTAACGGTATAATTAATTATGCGAAAAACCTTTATGTTATTAACTAATACAATATATAGAACAGCTCTAGAATTTGTTATGCATTTCAATATACAGTATTTAGGATTTAAATAAAAGAGGGTTACTTAATATATAAACTTAAGCGTACGTAATATACAAACATGATAAAAATAAATTAGTCCTAAGGATCACTTCCACAGATATTTAATAGGAATTTATCAATAAAATGTAAATGCGAGAAATAAAGTGCATTGCAACTGGGAATAAAAAAAGAGAAATATTAAAAAGGAGAGTAAATCATTTTTTGTCTGGTTTGTAAAAAAATTAACTCTCTCTTTGTTTTCACCATAATTGCCTACCCTGTATAGCATTACTTCTATAGAACACAGCATTATTTCGTGTTTTTCTTATAGTGTAGATTCAACCACAAACCAAAAGTATGCTGACAAGAGTACGACGACTTAAAGTATTTTCATGATATATTAATTTCCTTTTATTCCCTTTGTTGTTGTGTTTTTCAAATTCTGTCTCAAAAGGAAAAAAAAGAAACTTTTGAAGCAGACTTTTTACCTTAATAGAAATTGTTATCTTAATTGTTGAAAGAATGAATAATTATTGCTATGTTGAAAGCTGTAGTTTAACGTATCCCTCCTAGAAATGACTAAATAATGAATATTGAAAACAAACATATTGCAAAAGTTTCATAATAGCTACAAATATCTCTTTAAACTCTTCCAGAATTCCTGGCATGTTAGTTGAACCATATTGTTATTAAACATTGAGCACATTCCCTTAGTGAATTCCTTCGCAGAATAACTGACCTTACATTTTTGATGACACTGAGAATGCATAACGCTGTTTTCATGATACTAAAGGTGTTTTTTGAATATTTAACAGAAGATGAATTAGCATACTCCTGTTTCCATCAAGATAAGGTAACGTCTCGCACAGCTAATTATTCCACGAATCGTCTAAGCGGCGTTTTTGATTATCGCATTATCAGTTGCGGCCTGTGGCCTTCGCGGTTAACAGACCTCAGCTCATGCTACTAAGATCAGCGGAACTGCTTTAAAGAAAAATGCAGAAGCAATAAACCCAAGATGCTCAAGAACCAGAAGGAAACACTCAGAATTTCCTTCGCCTGACACGTGAACAACACTTGGAGAAAGTGCTCTTCATTCTAATGTAATGATGCTAACGCTCTTTAAAAGCTAACGATGGAAATATTTAGGTAATAATCGTGATACTGATGATGATATACTCTCTTATACGTGCTATAATTATTTGGCTAAAATAATTACTTCTTATTCTAAATATTCTGTATATAAATATCCAAACAGGCTAACCATCTTCATTATTGCTGTCAATAAATTGCTACATTAAAAATTTGAATAGCGGAAAAACGATAAACTCGCGAAACTCAGCAACTTATTCGTAGAGCATTTAATTAGAAGATATAGCAATCATAGAGTCTAGAACAGTGGTTCTAAAACTTTTATGCTTCACGTAACCCCTGGAAATGTATATGTAACTGGCGTACACCTTGTATAGATAGATAAAACTATAGTTATAGTATAACAATGGGAATATAATAAAACATTAATATATACACATTAAATTTTGTATTCATAAATTACATATATCGATAAACACAAAAAACGACATGAACAATTTAACGTATTCAGTCAAATGTATTATTGTTTAAAACATAGATATAAGTTTCTCCTTCTATTATAAATACCACCGTCCCGTGGCCGAGTGGTTAGCACGCTTGGCTACTGATCTACGGGACCTGGGTTCGAGCCCCGGATAAGGCATGGATGTATGTGTCGTTTTTCTGCTGAGGTCCTGCCATCCTCTCAGACCTTCTACTATGGCATATAAACTGGCAGGCTCCTGTCAGACCTCTGTGGCAAGCAGCTGCTTGAGGGGGTATTTATTTATTTATTATTATAAACATTTTATTGGGTAATCATTCTCAGAAATTAATCAGTAGCAGGGTTGCAACTTAGAGATTTTGTTACTAGATCTAGCGACTTTTGAGTTCTCACGGCATACCCTAAAATATTTTACGGCGTATCCCACATTGAGACCCTCTGGTCTAGAAGATAAAAACGAAAAAAAAAAATTGACCTATTTTGTTTCATAAAGGATGCAAATGCCAGCTTTCACATTTTGAAAAATATTATATTTAAATTTAGAAATTAAATATAAGGTCAAATAAGTTTTATTCAATTAGACACCCTTTCCAAACTAAACACTGATTTAGGACTGTGATGAAATAGTTTCTATCTCAAAAGTTGAGCATTTTTTTTTTCGAATTAATAGATTTTTTTTTTCAAATAAGCCGCATTTCTGCAACCTTATGTTATTTGTCTTTATATTACATATTATTACAGTAATGCTTAATTATTATGTTATAAATCTGCAACTTCAGTTGAAACATCATTTTGAATTTCCGACTAGTGTTACAGAGTCTGTCGTTATTTCATTATTTGATAGTTATGCAATTTATTTATTAATAAATTTTTCAGTCAAATGTACTATTGTTTAAATCAGAGATATAAGTTTCTCCTTCTATTATAAATTCATAATTTAGAACTGATTACACAAAAGAAAAACAAACAAATTAGGTTTTAAATGGTAATGAAAACAGGTAATACGAGATACGATATTCAATATTAAATAATTGATTTTATAATATTTTTACAATAATATTTTAAATCATCTTTGACATTTTAATTAAAAAAACCGTAGCATTATAACCAAATCAATTTTCAAGGACACGTCCATATAGGTGCACACATCCGTATAGATGCTTGTAATCAGCTTTGCAATTTTACCAAAACTGCTATTGATTTCAATTAGGAAAAAAAATCCTCAACAGTATTTCATGGCGTTTAAAAGGAAGATAAATTCATTTATTTGATTACGATTTTAAATATTTTATATTGGTGAGTGTGCTGAGATCTTTGGTACTTGTAATACAGTAGAGCCGATTTATTACTACATGTATCAATGTCCGTTTCCACGGGACCAATTGATAGATCACGACACCCAGAAACCTCCTGCCATCTACCAAACAATTCCTGGCTAAGAAGAAGAGTGAATACGCTTCGTTGCTCAGCTGATAAGATGAATGACTGAAGCCAAGTTGCAGGGATGAATTTCTCGTATCCAGCAATATCTTCTCTCCGTAGGTTGATGTGCGATATATCTTTTATGTTAAAGAGCAAAAGATATCCTTTCAATTTGGATTAAAATGGAAATCTCACTAAGTAGAAGTTTTGTATTGACACTTCATTTTGAGTCTGTATCACTATTACATTAATTCA
This sequence comes from Ryuthela nishihirai, assembly GCA_038380435.1. Classification (NCBI taxonomy): domain Eukaryota; kingdom Metazoa; phylum Arthropoda; class Arachnida; order Araneae; family Heptathelidae; genus Ryuthela; species Ryuthela nishihirai. Next base: position 66,177,058 of record JAWZYU010000016.1, on the reverse strand, counting down.
CGTATATATACTTTTCGGAATTTAAATGGATGAGCACTGAGCGTGATTTCAAGTAAATACATCGTGTTTCAAAAAGGATGCAACCCTTTATTGTATTTTTCTATTTAAACTTGACAAAAGACACAAATTTCACAAGATGCAAATTAGACATATTGTCGTGCCCAGATTGATATTATCCTGTGGACACGACTGTGGGCCGGAAGGCTCTCAAACATTTGGTCCCAGCAGCAGTGACAATGACCTTTCTGGCTGACCTCCATTTTGGTGAATTCTCCTGCGCCCAGTTCCAGCAGAGGACGAGCTTCGCCTTCAGCGTGGAAGGTTCGCGACGGATCCATTGGCCCCTCAGGTACTGAGCCATGGTCGACGTGACCCGTCGTGGTCAACATCAAAGGCAACGGAAGGGTGCATCCTTGGTGCTTCAGCCACGCTAACCAATAGAAAGCAGCCGCGTGAGAAACCAAGATGACCTCCGACAGAGGTCATGTGATGAGCAGCTGTAAGTAAGGAGAACGTACTTTCGACTTCTCTCTCTTCTTGTCCAGGTCCCGACCGTGACGGTCATCTCCAGCAAAGCAGCGCCGATTCTAAGTATGTTAGTGCGAGAGAGTAACCGGCAGAATGATGGACGGTATGTGCCACAGCTACCGGCCAAGGTGGCCCAATGATGATGTTTTCGCCCGACAACGACTACATGAAAGAAAGTAGGGGATCGTGTTTTTGGTCAAATCTGGTTACATTTTTCACATCAATGCTTTTCTACCTGCTGCCGCCACGTTGTCCCGAACTGGGACCACAAACTATACAGACTGTTACCTTTTAGAGCGAGTGACATGCTTCTTATGAAATCTGATGGACATTTTAGCCTCCACCATTACGAAGGTTACCCTTGATTGAAAAAGGCTGTTTGTTTGAAAATTGTCCCGAAAGTGGGAATAGTTATGTATGTAAAATGTCTGAAAGTAATGTGTTAATAAATGTTGGGTTTTATTTGTTACTTGCAAATTATCTCAGTTTTCATTATGGTAATGTCTGTATTCTTAACGTTGGGTTCAGGAGCTGCCTTATACTTGGCAACAAATAGACAGATCACGGCCTAAGTGTGTGTGCCGTCCAAATACTACAGGGGGGCATCACAACAATATACCTACCTTTACAACATATGTTGAAAGTGATTTCCTGCAATCTGGATGGATTCGTATCCGTTTCATGACATTTGCAGCCACCTTTCTCAATGTTTGGTTTCTTATGTTTCAAATCTCTTTTTTAATGTTATCCTTCAAGTCTTTAAGAGTATGAGGATAGTTTTGAAACACAACACAATTGAGATATCCCCAAAGGAAAAAATCTGTAGGAGTAAGATCTGGGGATCTTAGGGGCCATAAATTTTTTGAAATCAAACGATCACCAAAATATTCCTGCAACATGGCATTTGTGACATTTGCAGTATGGGCGGTCACACCATTTTGTTTTTGGTCAAATCTTGTTACATTTTCCACATCAATGCTTTTCTACCTGCTGCGCCACGTTGTCCCGAACTGGGACCACAAACTATACAGACTGTTACCTTTTAGAGCGAGTGACATGCTTCTTATGAAATCTGATGGACATTTTAGCCTCCACCACTACGAAGGTTACCCTTGATTGAAAAAGGCTATTTATTTGAAAATTGTCCCGAAAGTGGGAATAGTTATGTATGTAAAATGTCTGAAAGTAATGTGTTAATAAATGTTGGGTTTTATTTGTTACTTGCAAATTATCTCAGTTTTCATTATGGTAATGTCTGTATTCTTAACGTTGGGTTCAGGAGCTGCCTTATACTTGGCAACAAATAGACAGATCACGGCCTAAGTGTGTGTGCCGTCCAAATACTACAGGGGGGCATCACAACAATATACCTACCTTTACAACATATGTTGAAAGTGATTTCCTGCAATCTGGATGGATTCGTATCCGTTTCATGACATTTGCAGCCACCTTTCTCAATGTTTGGTTTCTTATGTTTCAAATCTCTTTTTTAATGTTATCCTTCAAGTCTTCAAGAGTATGAAGATGGTTTTGAAACACAACACAATTGAGATATCCCCAAAGGAAAAAATCTGGAGGAGTAAGATCTGGGGATCTTAGGGGCCATAAATATTTTGAAATCAAACGATCACCAAAATATTCCTGCAACATGGCATTTGTGTCATTTGCGGTCACACCATTTTGTTCAAACCAACACATTTGTTCATTCACATCCAATAGGGCAATAACCTGTTGGATGAGTTCACGATAAATTTCACCAGTTACAATTGAGTCAAAAAATAAAGGCCCTGTTACACGATGATGGGAAATTGCACACCAAACACAAATTTTCCGTGTGTGTAATGGTCATTTGTGAAAAGTGTGAGGATTTTCACTGCTCCATATTCGACTGCTTGGATTGTTCACATACCCATCTAAGTGAAACCAAGCCTCGTCACTGAAATAAACACGGTTCCATTTTCATCAACAAAAGAACGTAACCAACTAATTTTGGTTACGTTCAGTAAGAACGTTACCAAATGTTTATGGTACTATCATTGTACAGTACTATAAGTTTACGGTACTGTACAATGACAGTACTGTAAACATTTTTCATGGTCTGGTTCTTTCAGTTCATGAACGACACCAATGCGATATGCATGAAATTTAACTTCTTTGTAGCCCTGAAAACAATATTTGGTGACAGTTCAACCTGTGAACATAACTTTCTAAGATATTTTTACATAACGTTCTAAGAAATTTTAACTTCTTTGTAGCCCTGAAAACAATATTTGGTGACAGTCCAACTTGTGAACATAACTTTCTAAGAGATTTTCTGGGTGAGCGAGTTAAACGCTGAGACACATCATCAAGAACTTCGGCAGTTAACAGTGATGGCCGGCCTGGGCTATTTCGATCCTGTACAGACCCAGTGTCACGAAATTGATCAATCAAACGAAATATTGTAGACTTATTGGGAACTGCAGACTGAGGAAACTTTAACTCAAGCTCCTCTCTCACACGTTTGTAAGATTTGTACTCACAGTAAATCTGAACTATAATACACATTCGTTTTTGGAAAACGACATTGCTGATACAACACAAAGAAATCAATGCTTGAGTGAGACTAGTGCGTGACAAGGTCATTTCAACTGCTAAAGGCTGTTAACCTTGACTACAGTAATGCCAACTGACTAAAATTGTGCCATAAAATGTAATTGCGACAAGTTCTACCCTCTTATATTTCAGGTTGCGTCCTTTCTGAAGCACACTGTATATGTCAATGATAATTACAAAATAATGCAATTTATCATAAAAGCATGGAAGAAATTATTTTTACAAACTAAGTCAACAGGCACGAAAATCTATATCAATATAAAGATAAACTTTCAGAATAATTCATTATCTTATTTCTATTCACACCCAAATCACAAAGCAAATCTAATATCATTCGATGAATAGTAAAATGATGTTTGCAAACAAATATGCAATCTACCGAGATTAACTTTAACAATTCTTATGAACAAACTAAATACAATCGTACATCCAATAATAATCTCTTCCTACAGAAAAGTTAAGACTACTCCTGTCTATTCGACTAGCGTTTACCTCTTCATTTTTAATATCATTGTCCCTTGTATAACTTTCACTTCAGGCGTAAATCATTCTTATTTCCCTTGTTAATTCACTAGTAGGTTGTTAATTCACTAATAAACTATTTAACCTCTCCGGCACTCACCACATAAGATACTTCTTTTTTACCACTTATCGTATACCGACTGAGAGTAACTCTGGCCCCTTTCCCATATCAACAACTCCAATATAACAATTCTATCCTTCTTATTTTTTAGTTGGATTTTTCGTTCCAATTCGTTGGTTATTCTCACGCAGAAGCATATGCAAGCGTCCATAACACATTTATCATAAATTCATTGTAGTACGTTCATCTGTCGTAACAATATAATATATATATTTCATGCATATACACTACAGGAAAAAAAATGCAACACCTGGAAGGATTAATGCCATTTTATTAAAACGCAGGCAGCTGTTAGTTAGTGTTACACTGAGATGTGCGATTGATTACATTATCAAAAAAAAAAGTATGGAAAATTACCACTTTACCTACCTGGTAAAGTGATATAATTAGTATGATATTGAACCGCTCCGTACAGCAATGCATTCATGAACACGGTGGGGAAGGCTATCCTACAGTTAATTCAAAAGGTCAATACTCTTCACTTGTTGGTGGATGGAGCAAAAAAAAAGTATGGAAAATTACCACTTTACCTACCTGGTAAAGTGATATAATTAGTATGATATTGAACCGCTCCGTACAGCAATGCATTCATGAACACGGTGGGGAAGGCTATCCTACAGTTAATTCAAAAGGTCAATACTCTTCACTTGTTGGTGGATGGAGCAATGTAAATAAAATACTTTAATTCTAGTGTGTACAAAAAGAGATAACACAAATTTAATTATTTTTCCACAACAGTTGCATAAACACATTTAGCTTTAATTATTGATTATTATTAAATTCCCTTTCCAATTTCAATTATCCATATTTTAACTCTCTTCCTAATCAATCAAAAAATGAAAACATGCTTCTCTCACTCCCTAAATGTACCACAGACGATAATGTTTTAAACTATAATAATCTCTTATCCATAATTTGAAGAGAAAATATATTGCCCCATGAAATATTAAGACATATTTTACCTCAAATAAAAAGTTGCAATGATAAAGTATTTATTGATTGAATGAATATTTTGAATTTCCGTTCTTTATGTTTATATATGCATGAAATATATATATTATATATACTTACATTTTGCTACTAGTGTTGTAAACATTGCTCCTTTATAATTTATATTTCTGCTGTTGCAAAATTTTTACTGAATTGTTTGCCAACACTTAAATTTGATCAATGCATCTGCAGAACGAACGCCGCTGCATTTACCTGAACAAATCTTACAACCCTTCAAAGTACTTACCTCTGCAAAGCTACAGACATCTATGCCAATTCTGGAATGCTTAGTGGTATTCCACATATCTGAATGAATGCATTTTGCCAGGTCTTGTACCCTTGTAAAAGACTTCCCAGCAAGTTATTTTTTAATTTTTGGAAATAACCAAAATTCGCAAGCTGCAAGATCGGGTGAATATGCATAATGAAGTATCTGTTTGATTTTTACTGCTCCAGACATGCCGTAACTTGCCGTGTTTTGTGAGCATTGGCATTGTCATGAAGAAGGATAACTGTTGACACGCCTGTTGTTAGACGTTGCTGCTTCATCTCCTGAGTCATTTGGACAAAACAATGTTGATGTAGTAATGGCAATTTATAGTCATTTTTTCACGCAAGGTGTCCACGGCTACCACTCCTTGGGAACAGAAAAAATTGTGAACATCCATTTCCTTGAACGAAAGTCTTGGTCGGAGGATTTGGGGATGCGGTTCATCTTCTGCAATCCAAACACAATTGCCGATCATTCTGGGAGTTGTATAATAATAAAACCACGTCCCACCCCCCTGTGACAACGTCTGCTAACAGTTTCGGGTCACTAGGTACAAACGTTGCCAGCATCTCTTTGCACATGTCGACTCTAGCCCAATTTAGCTGCTCTGTCACTTTGCGGGGTTCCCATTTGGCACAGGTTTTTCGGAGCTTTAAATGATCATGAATAATTTTTTCTACGCTGCCAATCGTTACACTGACATATAAACGTATTTCCTGAACGGTGATGTATGAGTTTTCCTTAATGAGTTCACGAACAACAGCGACGGTTTTCTCTTTCATGGCCTCTTTCGGTTTTCATGTACGTGGAAACACTTTCGATTTCCCTTTGTATTTTGAAGCTCTGCCATCCTACTCTGAATTTGCGCATCCATCCCGTAATAGTGCCATATGAACAGGCATGATCCCTACATACTTGTGATAAATGGCATGAATTTTTTTTCACGTCGTTCCCAAGCTTCATCCTTCTGAAAATGTGAAATTTTCCCCGTCGTTAGTAGGTTCCATAGCAATAAAGCACAGATTTCGCAGACCTAACTTTACTCCAGGGAAGAGAGAAATCATGATACGATCTCTGATTTTACATATAATTACAAGTTCATATTAGCGTTCAAACAAGTCGCAACTCGTCAACAGAGAAACGAGTGCAAATCTACTTACACATGTCAAAAACATTTTGAACATCCTCCGTACACTGTAAAACACCGGTGTAAATTTACACCAGATTATGTTACAGCTAGTTTGCCACCAATTTATGGTGCAACGTAATACCATATTCTAGTGTAATGTTACACCATAGGAAGTGTAGCATTACACCTGAAGAGGGTGTAAGGTAATACCAGAATTTAGTTAAACGTTCACTGGGGGAAGTTAATCGCTACAATAGAAACAAGTGTAAGGTTATCTTCACAATAGAAACAAGTGTAAGGTTATCTTCACAATAGAAACAAGTGTAAGGTTATCTTCACAATAGAAACAAGTGTAAGGTTATCTTCACAATAGAAACAAGTGTAAGGTTATCTTCACAATAGAAACAAGTGTAAGGTTATCTTCACAATAGAAACAAGTGTAAGTAATCGCTACAATAAAAACACTCAGGTGTAAAGTTACAATATAAAAAAGCCACCCCTTAAAACTATATGCAACTATCAGCTACAAGGAAGAAAATTATGTAAAAAAAAATCCCATTTTTTTCCATGAGATAACAATAATTTATTTTACATAATGAATTTAAAAGTGAAAAATTCCATACTTTAATATCTACAATCACGGGCATAATAAAGAACACCGGAAGTAAATTTATATTGAATGAAATATCCAACTATAGTAAAGAAATCTACAACAAATTATCACTTAAACTACTATACCAACTAAACTAACTGATAGAGCTCCTTTAGGAAATAATGTCATTTTTCACAATTTCCGCATCGGTCACACTCTACGATTTCAAATGGAATTTTCTTGTAAAATATATACAACGAAAAAATTTATGAACTTGGTAAAACAATTAATGCTATTCTAAAAAGCTGTTCCAAAATATAAATTAATTTATTTATTTTATGTTTCTGTTGCTTTTATTCATATGCAAAACTTTTTTTTCATATTTACCTATTCGGTGTTACAATCAAAAAAACCATAACTGTTCTTTTTTTGTAAAATAAAAATATCCTATTTCCGATACGGTAGATATTTTTTTTCGCGACTTCAATTTTCTTAATGTTTCAGCTTTCACTTACCAGCTAGCATATATTTTATTATATTTTATTTTCAAAATCAATTCATGTTTACTGAGAAAATATGAACCAGTGCATATCAGGTAAGGATTGAGCAAAATATTCAGGTGACTCAGGTTGCTCAGAGGCAAAATAACCATTCTAATTTCAAAGTGTCATACCATATTCAAAACGTTTGTCATTGTTAAAGTTACACTGAAGTTTTAAAATTAAAAATTTGATAAAATGTTGCTTTTTTTTTTAATCTCGTACATTTATGAAGTTACAAATTTCATTTTTTCACACCTACGTACATTTTGGGGGATATTTTTTTACATATGAAATTGCTAAAAGAAATCAAAGTTTCCACCTGTCTTTTAGCAAACACCATCTTATGGAATAAAGCAATGGTTCTCAACTTTCTTCCTGTAATGCGCCACCTCCTCTAGCAAAGTAAATCTTCTGTCACTACAATAAATATGCTTTGGCATACTTTCTTGCAACCTTACATAAAAATTATATTAATGGTGCACAGTCTTTGCCTGTCAGATATATTTTCTGAACCTTCAGGATGCAGTAAGGAACATTTTAACATATATAACACAGTGTAGGCATGATTTGACAAATAAACAAAATACACTCAATTCTTGTTTTACACGATAGATAGATTACCGAAAAACTTGTGCAAAAAAACACAGTGCATATGAAAAAATAGAAGATTGATTCCAGACGTGAAAATCCAGTAAAAATAATAAGTTGCTTTCAAACAAATCATATCAAATTCTTTAATTAAATCTTCATTTGATTTTTATTCATTGAAACACATTTTTTATCTTATAAAGTTATAAATATAATTATATGTACATATATAAAATAAATTATCCTTCATAAAGAAAAATAATATATCACTAATTCAAGAATACAAAAGCCAACCTGTACTTGCAGAGAATTCATAATTTTTGTTTAACTGAGCTGATGTAGTTGATTCCATTTCTTGTATCTGTTTATATATTCTTAATGCCGTGTGTTTGATGGTATTTCCGCTCTAGAGGTATTTTTTGCGAGTTATTTTCTATTCACATTTCTAGTGACTTTTCCATCTTCACGTTTACAATATCTCTCGTGTACGATGATGACTTTGCGCTCAATTTTGTTCCAGAAAGCACAGATTTTCTAACAGCATCTTCATTTTCTTGATGGGTCTTACGGTAACTTCGTTCAAACCAAAATATTTACATGGGGATGTTGAACCTTCTCCAGTTGCAAGACGATCTAAAATTTCGATCTTAGTATCCCAAGAGATAGCTTTCCTTTAATGCTTTTGTATAGTTTAATTATCCGACATCGTGGTAATTCTTACGAAAAATATTGGAATTGTGCTTAATAAATCAGATGATAAAAAATTGTAGATTAACTATCATGAAAATTTAATAAATTTATATTACGCACGCAAAACTTCGAAAAACAAACATTTTATTTTCGATTTCTTCTATTAAACATCTAAACACTTCTAACTTTAAACACGAAATGAGAGACCAAGACTAACGTATGTATTTAAAATAAAAATTGAGCGGAATTCCCGGAACTCAATGTGGCCACTTTATTCCGAATGAAGTAGGTTTGTACATTTTTTGCATAAAATAGAGAATAAAATAGAGAAAACTTGTTGTGTAGTAAAATTAGTGTAGTTTTGATTTTGGGAATCTTAGTGCAAAAAATGTGTATGTATAGTACATTTTCAAAGTTGAAACTACTTCGAAAAATGTAACCATAAAAGTGGCATCTTTGTTTTAAATGTAAATTGTAGGAATTTTTTCTTGAATAGTTATATTTTTTCAGAATTAAATTCAAATGGAGATTTTTAAAAAGGCGCCGTTTGAACAGTGTCAAATCAAAATAAATCGTGTAAAAAATCCGTGTAAAAACAGAATTGGGCGTACTTCACTTAGAAAATAACAGGAACAAGTACATTATTTGCAAATTTATTACAATTACAACAATAAGAATAACAAAACATGTCCAATAGCATATAAAATTTTGACATCAACATAAACGGGTCGGGGCAACACTAAAGCAGTGGCAGTCCTTGTGTTGTACAAAACTGGATTATATATTTCTCGCCTGCATTATCGAGTTCTTTGCCTTGCTTTACCACAGTCAATTTCTTAATGTCATTTCGAAGCTTTCGTGTTGTGAGAATCATCAGAACTGAGTCTCTACTGATAAGCAGAAATCATTCTCAATTTGTTTCAATGATGGAAATCTAGTCACGGAGAATAATTCTTTCCAATATTTATTTATTTATGTATTTATTAAATTTCAAAATTTCAGCATTTTAACGGTTTAGATTATGTTTCTATAGGAATTTATTCAAAAAATCTGACTTTTGTTTTCTGCTTTGACAAGTGTCCATGTGTCGTGTATAGTCACAAAGTACCAGGTGCTTAACAAAAGTGGTTACTTTTACACCATTTACAGCTATCTTTCTTTTAGGTAACACCATAAAGTAGTATAAAGTAATACTAATTCTCAGAATAGCTCAGAATAGCTATTATCTTCCCATGTTATGTCAATGGAAATCTAATTTCGACGCTCTATAACTTCTAAAACATGCATTTAATAAAAAAAAATGTGATGACAAATTAAAGATTTTTTTTAAATCTCGTTCTTTCATCAATATTCTTTCAGTTTTCAAAGAATTATGGGGACTGGTATATTTAGTAATAGACTATATTGTCTATAAAAATCATTCATAATTACCTAATATCGAAATAATCATTGCTCAAACTTTTAAATGTGTATTTTATCGAATGGTTTGTAGTAGTACTTGTTATTTAGGTATAAATTAATACCTGAGGTTATTTCTTATGACTCATTATTATTGCGAAATATTATAGCTTCCATAACTTCTTAAAAATAGGACAAATGATGTTGAAAATTGTGATTTAAATACATTTGATTATGATCTTTAATTTATTTTCAGTAACAAGTTCCTGTTAAATGCATATTTTAGAAGTTATTGAGCTTCGAAGTTAGATTCCAAATCACATACCTAACGTCGAAATTTTGTAATATTTCGGTAGGGCAGTGTAACTCAGTTCGGTACATTGTAAAGATGTTCATCGTTTTGAGTTAACGGGAATAATTTTCTCTTGCTTTCAATTCTTGCGATGACAAAATATTATTTTTCCAAAAGTTATGTCTGATTTTTTTCCAATTTCTCGTGCCAACCTTATTTTAATGATATATTGCTTCAGTCACTTGTCTTGCAGATCGAGTATGGAAAGGATTCGATAGAAACTGAGTTTTGTTTCATAAGTTTCGGTTCTTGCAAAACATCACATAACACGGCACCATCATTCACAATTCTAGATAAACAGGCAGAAAATAGACAGAACAGTAAATAAATCACATATGAACAAACACGAATCAGAATCCAATTTTGAATCTAGCGGTAAACAACATAATAATGTACAAGGCTACGAAGCAAGTAGAAAGCAAAACAGGGATAGCCAGCGCCACAGCGGACGGAAATGCAACTAGCGCTGCTGTCGCTTCAAGTCTTTTATTCGTCAGGCACTCTCATTACGTACACACATGCTATAATAGCCAAGATACACTCTATGTATAACCAAGACTTCTAATGCATCTGAATGCGAGGACGTTCCTTACTCTCTAAACCAAGACTAATGATGAGGTTAGGCAAAACAAAAAATCAAATAGGGAAAACTTGTTGTGTAGTTAAATTAGTGTAGCTTTGAATTTGGGAATTTTAGTGCACAAAATGTGTATCTATAGTATATTTTTACACAAAGTAAAAAATATTATTACACAAAATGTGTATCTATAGTATATTTTTACACAAAGTTAAAAATATTATTACACAAAATGTGATCTATAGAATATTTTTACTATAGAAAAAATTTTAAATGTGTATCTATAGTATATTTTTACACAAGTTAAAAATACTTCGAAAACTGTAACCATAAAAGCGGCATCTTTGTTTTAAATGTAAATTCTAGCAATTTATTCTTGAATACGAATATTTCAGAAATAAATTCAAATGGAGATTTTTTAAAAAGGCGCCGTTTAACCGTGTCAAATCAAAATAAATCGTGTAAAAAAATCCGTGTAAAACAGAATTGGATCTACTTCACTTAGAAAATAACAGGACAAGAACGTTATTTGCAAATTTTTTACAATTTTAAACACATACTGGTGATGTGCAGCATGAGATTAACAGACGAATAGGGAATTCACTTAGAAAATAACAGGACAAGTACATTATTTGCAAATTTATTACAATTATTAACAGATACTGGTGAACCCATGTCATTACAGATAAAACCCCTATAAAGTGATTTATCTCTAGTGATCACATGCATTGGTAGCCACGGCTGTACAGCAATTTGATCTTACTTTATACTACTTTATAATGTGATCTAAAAAGCAGTGTGATCTACGAACCTTAAACCAGTTCGTGGTGTAAATTTGGCAGAATATATAGAAAGTAACATCATAAATTGATGAAACTTTGAAATGTCTGCATTGTATATCAACTTTAAAACGTTCCACTATATTAGTTCGTATAAGAAACGCTTCGCTTTATAAAATACAATACATCATCATCAACATCATCATCATCATCAAGCAGCCATGGGGTACGGAGGTCCAACCAGACCATGCAATTTAGTTCTCCAAGCAAGTCTGTCTTGAGCTACATCTGCTGCATCTGACCACTGCACACCAATTCTAACAAGGTCTCGTTTGAAATTGTATACCCCTCTTTATGAGGTCTTCAGGCACACTGTTCATAGCGCTATTCATTATTTTAAAATTATCCATACAGGCAACATGGGTAAACCAACGGAGTCTCTCTCTGCACAATATGCTACTTAACGGAGATTGCAGACTCCTTTGCCTAGCCTCATCATTAGTTACAAATCTGAAACACCTAATGCCCAAGATACTACGTAAGCATCTAGAATCGAAAGCATCAAGTTTCCTGTTATCTTGTTTACAAAGCATCCACGTTTCATTACCACAACTAACTCTAGAAAGAATCAAACTCAGGTGTACATGCCTATTTCTCCACACTCTCCATAGTTTTTTAAAAGTCCCGACAGCAATCTCCATTCGTCTGTTAATCCCATGCCGCACTTCAGCATTATCTGTTACATAGCTCCCAAGATAATTAAACTGTGACACCTGCTCAAGACTGCAACCATTCAGATTAACTGAATCACAGCCTGCCTGACCAATTTCATCACTTTAGTTTTCTCTCTGTTTATAACCAAACTTACTCTACTACCAGTCCCATCAACAGCTCGAATGAAAGAGTTCATCTCATCAACATCATTTGCCAAAAGGGCTAAATCATCAGCATAATCTAAATCAGAAATGTTCGTATTTCCAGCCCATTTAAGGCCAAAACCTTTCCCTTGAAGTGAATTTCGCATAACATAATCAATAACCAAACTAAAGAGAAAGGGAGACAAAATGCACCCTTCTCGAACACCAGAAGTAATGCTAAACCAATTGCTACAAGCCTTACCAACTCTCACACACGATTCAGTGTTATTATAGAGAGCTTTCCTTATGTTAACTAACTTGTCTGGTATACCATATGATTTCACAATCAACCACAAATTATGACGATCAACAGAGTCGAAAGCATTTTTGAAATTAACAAAGCTCGCAACCAAAGGTTTCTGAAACTCTAAACATTTCTCAAGAATCTACCTAAATGAAAATATCTGATCCACACATCCCCTACCACTTCTGAATCCACATTGCTCATCACGCAATTGACTCTCAACCAGATTCTTAATTCTATTAAGCACAATCATGGAAAGAACTTTACCTGGAACAGAGAGTAGGCTGATACCCCTATAGTTATCAGAAGAACTGCGATCACCTTTTTTGAAAATAGGAATAACAATAGCTCTGGTAAAATCCTTAGGTTGGGTTGTTTTACCTCTAAGAGGCACTTTTTTGCACACCATGGGCTAAATGGCCAGGTCACATGGACCCCGAAGGCTCAGAGAAGGTTGGGGGAGGGGATCCACTGGAACAGCTGTTGGGAGACAGATGGTAGCCTCCCGTCAAGGCCATCCAGCGTGTTCTTTATCGTGCACAGGGTATGGCTCTCCCGCACACGGGGCCACGGCTTAACGTCCCATCCGACGGACGGCGGCCTTTCCAAGCCCATCGGTGTCCCCTACTGACCGTGGGCAGGGCGGGGAATTTTGCGGAGATAAATCTCAACGCTGACCCAGCTGGGACTCGAACCTGGGAACTACAGATTACGAGCCTGGCGCGCTACCGACTGAGCCACCCCCGCCCCGTAAAATCCTTAGGAACCATGCCTTTATCATAAAAGATATTCAGAATTTCAGTCATCCAAGTGGTAACCGAAACATTCCCAGCTCTAAGCATTTCCGTAGTAATTTCATCTACCCCTGGGGATTTATGTAGTTTAAGTTTAGAAACAGCCAAAATAACTTTTTTCGTTATAGGGCCAATATTAAAGCCACCAATGCATCTGTCATCATTGCAAACAATGGGAATAGAAATAACCACATTGTTTAGAACATCGCTGAAATGATCAGCCCACCTTGCCATGACAGAATCCTCACCTTCCATAACCTTACCTTGTTTATCCTTCACTCCCTGTATACCGTTTTCTACCACCAAAAACATTAACTATCTTGTAAACGTTTATTACGTTCTCTGTAATGCTTTCTATTAGGACTGGTAGGGTATTGATTGAGAACATTCCTGCAGTTCTTTCTTTCCGAAATAAGCTCAAGTACCTTATCACTCAGATAATTCTGTCTCTTCTGCTCCTTTTTTCCTAAAAGAGTACTGTTAGTGTCCAAAACGCCTGTTTAAAATGATCCCATTCTTCCCCAACTTCAATAGTAAGCATACCATGACTGTCATAATGACTAAGTAACCTATCATGGTAAGCTTTGTCTATAACTGGGTCGTTCAGAGCTTCAGTATTAAAGCTAAAATTTTTAACCCTAACACAACACTTTTTAAGTTTAAGTTGCAAGACACTTTTAACAAGTTAATGGTCAGATCCAATTTCTGCTCCCCTACATGCCCTGGTATTCCTAGCAGAACTAGCCCATTTGCTGTTTGTAATTAATAAATATTCAATCATATTCTTATGCAGCTCATCAGGTGAAACCCATGTTAAGCTCCCTATATATCATCAGCTACCCTATATATCTGGTATTCCTAACAGAACTAACCCATTTGCTGTTTGTAATTAATATATAATCAATCATATCCTTATGCAACCCATCAGGTGAAACTCTTGTGTACTTATGTATGTCAGGGTGTTTGTAATAAGTGTTAGTTATTCTGGAACCATTGAGTTTACTTACCTGTAGGAGACGTTGCTCATAGCCATTGCAGCTACCAATACCAAAGGCCCAATCACCCCTCCCCAAAGGTCAGAGTCAGTACTAACTTTGACATTGAAGTCATCTAGAAAAAGGGTAATATCTCCTTTCTTGACAGAATTCAAAATATCCTGAAATTGTCCGTAACACCTATCTTTCTCATTCTCTTCGGCATCCTCAGTGGGAGCATAACAGGAGATAATATTCAAGTCTTAATGCTCGTCTGAAATTTTGCTGTAAGAAACCTTTCATTAATGCACTCATAACCTAGAAGAGTGTCACTAGCGTGTCTGCTGAGAAGCAGACCCACGTCTTAGTGATGCTTATTATCATTTCTCCCCGAAAAGAGAAATTTAAGATTATCTTTATGAATCTAAACTTTATCTATCCATCTCGTCTCTTGCAAGCCGAGAATATCTAAATTATAACAGTGGAATTCTTGTGTGAGGACATCAAGAAAAGAAGCTCTGTGCAGAGTCCTCACATTCCAACTACATGTGGAGAGAAAATGGTTAGTGGGATGTTTAAAGAAACTGTGGTTATTGAGAGAGGAAATGCCGCTAATATCAAAAAGCCCGCTAATCGCAGGCATGAGGAAAAAACCCGTTCCCCCAGTACTAAAGGCTGAAGCCATCGGCAGTGGAAGACTTCCTCTAATGTAGAATTTGACGATGCCAGAAGAAGCAAAGTGTTTAGGTGCCTGCGATGACCACTGCTCAGGATTATCTACCAGCTGATAAACATATCCTGTGAATCTAATCACTTGGGGGATGTCAACCCACAAACAAACAACACAGCGGAAGATTTTCCCTCCACAGAAGGTCACCAGTGCAGCATATTCGGGATCCATAATCAAGCCTTATTTCAGTCCAGTAGGTTTATATCGTCAGCACCAGGACCCTGTGTGGTTGACCACTCCTCAGCAGGGTGAAAAAAAAAAAGTAGCCATAGTTGTCCAAATCTGTAGGCCACACTAATCTGACAGCCTTCCGCTTCCGTTCACTTCCACAAGAGAGTATCTCTTTTGAAAGGTACTAACTGCCTGCACCACGAGAAGGCGGGGTCGGACATTAGGTGCGTAGCCTGGCTGGTTCTATGCATCATCACAGGGATTGCTGCATATTTCTCCTTCCAGTGACAACCTAGCTACCATTTACAGGTCGTACAATACAAGCAGGACGCAATTAGTACGAGTAATGAGTTAAGTAAAAAACTCGTACTATTCAAAACTATTATAATACATAAAATGGCAATTGGTTCCAACCCATTGAAAATGCTTAATAAAGATTTTAAAATACACATACTATGTTTGTTTGTTTCTTATAATTTTAGAGCATAGTTTGAATTATGTGCTCTTTTTTAATTCTTTATGCATTCGCTTGTTGTTGATGAAAATTTAGTCCATGTCTCGGCAGACTTGGATATTTCGATCGAGGTCGGATCAGCATTCATAATTTGTTGTTTCAAAGTTTCCAGATTACGAAATATTGCTTCGTGTTCATTGATAGTAAACTCCTTCATCTTTGCATTATCTGCTTCTGATTCGTCATTGTTCTATTCTTCAAATGAACGCTGTAGATTTAAATTAAGAATTACTTCATCACTCATTTCATGGATATTTTCAGTGTTATTTTAACATTATGCAGTTGCATTCGATTTTTAAAACGGTCAAACCAATCAGCGCTTGCAGTAAGAGTATCTTCAGTTTGCGCTTGATTCCCGTTTTCTTTCACTGCCATAAACACACTCAAACCTTTCGTTTGAATCGTATTGCTCTGCTGAGAGGAATTCATTTTTGGATGTAATCTTCAATCTGCACAGATAAAAGACACTTCATCATCTCAATGCAATGCTTCTGTTCTTCGTGGTGGTTTGCAAACGGCAAAAGGCTGATTCAGCTTTACCTTTTTCCTTCATTTCATCTGTGTGTTCTATAATATTCAGTACGGTAGATTCATGCATTTTAACATCTCTACCAATTTTAGAATTGTCATTTTTTACAACAATTTTTTTTTAATATAATCACCAATCGCTTCTTTTTTTCCACCTTCACTCTTGACAGTATTCTCCCGTTTATCCATATCTACTAAAGTCAGATAATTCAATTTACTGTAGTGATAAAACTGCATGGCAAGAAAACAAGCCGCACTTGCGTACAAGGCAATAGGCGGACGCTAACTGAGGCTTCTGTTCTCATATATGTAACTTCTATGTAACCCTTATGATTTGAGTGCAGAGTTGAAATTTTTTGAAAAAAATATCGTACCAACTGATTTTTTCTCGTATTAAATGCGACCTAGTATCAATTTATAACTCGTACTAAATAGAATTTCGTACTGTTCCAAATCGTATTAATCGCGCCTGCCTGTATGAATGTTTTATTACATTTCTATTTATTCATTGCTATTTAAATACTAACGTGTTTCCTTCTTTTAGAGGCTATCTTTGAATCACACAAAAACGATAAATGTACAGTCCAAAGTCATAGGAATACTAAAGAATAATTCATCCGTTGTACAATTTCCATGCAATGCAATTTCGCTTAATACAAAATTGATTTATTGACTTAAGAAAATTGTCTCCTTAATGTCCTATATTCAAAACATTACAAAAAGGAAGTGACCTTAGCATTAATATAGAGTGAGACTTCAACTCACAGAAAACTACTTCGGAGCAGCAGCAGCGGATCAAGCATTTGGAGTCCCCCTAATTTTGAGTCCCCCCTCTAAAAATTTAAAATAATGATTTTTTGAGCATGTTAAAATAAAATGCGAGAATTGAAAAATGCGCACTTATTATATTTTAATTAAACAAAAACGCATACATTATAAAAAAATATCATATTCGTGTAATGAAAAAAAATCACATTGTGCATCTCATTAAGTATTATTAAATAGTAAGTAATAAACACGTGCATAAACAGATGCGTTTTTCTTTTTGAACAAAAGTAAATGAAATATCTTAGTTATTAATTTAGAAATTATCTTAGTTTAATTAACAAAACTTTAATAAAATATCTAGTTTCTTTTTTTTTAGTTTTTTCTAAAAATACGATACTGAGGGCCCAAGCACGCGTTTCTTGTGCCTGTGCGATGATCTGCCACTGCGACACAGCACTCAGTTTCTGCGTCGTCATACTTTAATGCAATATAAATGAATTTTTATATTCTCTGATTCCTTCGTTGGAGTAACCTTACATCCATGCGTTGAGTGTAGCTGGATATAGCTGCTTTGTTTAGTCAATATTTAAAAATAGAAAGAGTAAAACATTTTTGGACCCTTTGAACATCAGTGGCATAAAGGGTGTCAACAACCACCAATTAGAAATAAAATAACTGCCCTGAGATGCAAGAAACATCACTTTAATTTAAATTCTGACTGCATTGGAACGATTTCATTTGCCCAATAAAGAATACAATTTACACCATTTTATTCCCCTCTCGTTTAAGATTTGTTTATCGCAAGCATAAAGTTAGCTTGAAACAGTTTGCAAACAGGCAGTTACAGTCTGAGGAACGTGCGAAAACTTCTCGAATTTCAATAAAACAAAACGGCTGTGGTCTCTTCCAAATCAAATGGTTGCCATAGCAACCACATTTTTAACTCATGACTCTGCATAACGCTTACATAAGAAAAATGTAATTAGGATTTTTATGATTTTGTTATACGGGAAAGATTCACCATAACCATGTCAAAAATAGACAATAAATATCCCTCCTATTTCTTTACTTGTACATCTCTGTTACGAATACTTCAATTCTGGTTATGTATTAGGTGATATTCCCTTAACTTATTCGGAGACTTTTGCTCACAGATTAATTCCTCTTTTTCAAATTTCAGAAAAATGGGACATTTTATTAGTGGTGTAATTGAAAGCGAAAAGTCCCTTCAAAAAGAGTAAAATGATCAAAATATTGATTTAAAAACAGAGAAGACTAGAGTATCGGATAGCTTTCAGAACAGCAGAATACTGCAGTTCTTAAAGCTTCTGCTCTTCTATAATAGAGCAGATACCTGTACTACCGAACAGTAGAAGCATGACTCTCAGTCTGTGTGCGTTCCACAATGTTCCAAAACTTGCAGCATAATACACAATTAAATAATCTCTTGTTTACGTTTATATTACGCAAAACGTCTCCCTCCACAAGTTCCCAGATTAAGAAGCTGCCAACAATTTATTATTATATGTTGGTCTTTCGGACTCAATGTCATACACAGACCTTTAAAAAATACTTCCAAAAAAAGTGAATTTTCCACAATTTACATTTTACACTATTCGAGGAAAATTGAGTTTTTTCAAATAACTCGATTAGTGTAAAATGTGAATTTCGCAGAATTCGCTTTTTGCGCATGATCATAGGATATATCAATATCTTCAATTGCACATGATCATAATCATCAGGAAGACTAGCTGATTGGCTTATCTCCAGGCAGTTTACAACAACATGATAAAATCACCACATATGAAATTGAAATTCAAGAATAGAAATACTGCCCCTTTTGATTCTGATATTGTCATGCTAATTTCATCATGCTCACAGACTAAATTTCCATCTACTATGGCTGGTATGTCCTCTTGGACCTCTTCCTAGAGACATGCTGTGGAAGGCGAATTTGTAATTACCGTTGTAAACATCTTAGAAAAGCATAGATATCTGAAACTAAATGTTGAAACAGGACATTTCCGAACACAATTCCTTTTCTCTACTCATCGCTGAGCCTCACGATCTTTGTGGACAATATTGCCTTTGGATTTTATGGTACCTACGGGTTTCTGATTAGCCCGAGATTCACTACAATATTGAAATGGAATATTGGTCACGAAGATTCTGAGGCTCAGCGATGGATAGGGAAAAGGAATTGCGCTCGGCATTGACCCTGTTCCACTATTTAGCTTCAGATATCTATTGATGATCTATTGATTGATATATAATGAGCATGTTTGTTTTTTGTACTGAACAATTAACAAGAAATAAATTTAAGTTTATTACCGGTTGACCAGCCTCTCTGTGCTTAGCTTAGACGGAGCATTGCTTGTGACTTAGCCATTTAGTCTCTTGAAAGCAAAAAAGTGTAGCTGATATGTAAAACAACCCATATGTACTCACTTTATGATGTCACTTGTTCAGTGAACAGTCTCTTTAGCGTTTCGCAATTCGATGGGCGCATATTTTTATGTGTCGTTAAAACAGAGTGCCGTACCGCAAATCGAATAATTGTGATAATTTCCCGCTGTCCTTATAAGGAAATACTTTTAAATCAGCATACACATTTGAACATTCACGACATGCTACAGTATGCCCATAAGAAGTCAGATTCAGATTACAGACATTCTACAGTATTACATTTGGACATTACAGTCAGACATGCTAAAGTACTTTCTGGGAGCTGAACCATTTAATAACAATTTATCTGGTTCAGCAAAAGTCATTCAGAATTTGCGAATAATTATTACACAGACTGCTAATAAAACGCTTATAAGAAACTTATATTTAGTCAGGTTTCATGTATTTGTTTTAATGTTTTGCTTGAATAACTTCCCATATAAATTATTTTAGCTTCTACTGTAACTGTTTAATACTTCATCTTGCATAAATCTTTAAATATTTAAAGAATACTGCTGAAAATTCATATTGGATAGATTTAGTTGAGATTTTTATCTTTAATCAATTTATTCTTTAAAGCTTTAATTTAAGAAATTACTGAGTTCTAAATCTAACTCGACATTGACATAACTTTAATCTATTTCTAAGAAATTGTTCACTGGTATATATATATTATATCGCTCGATATCAAATATTAAGAACTCTATTTTGCTAAAGTATTAAATTATGTTAAATATTTGAAAGATAATGGAGATACCAATATTCAAAATACGTTAAGTCGAGAGAATATGTCGCATGTCATGGACAAACATTAGCTTATACTTTGACCTAGATTCAAAACGAAACGTGTGAGCTACGCATTATATTCCTGAACATTACATTGGTCCAAACGAAATTTCCTTTTCTGCTTAGAAGAGATGACGGATTTATTAGTAAACATTTCCAAAATTTTGGAGACGACATTCGGCATCCACGCCATTGCCCTAAACACGCATGAATGCAAATGAATTCTCTGGGATGCAACGAAACGTGAATCAGGATTCATCATTCAGTTTTATTGATACTACGAAAGTTCGAAGTTTCATTTCTATGGAAATGGATTTCATTCTGTAGATCTTTCCACAAACATGTAATCTAAGCTGTTGCATCACGTTGGTTCTGTTGTTTAGTAAAATTGTTGTCTCGTAAGATACAAAAGCAAGATTCAAAGCGTAGGTAAACATTTTCGTAACTTCAGACTCTTTAAGATATTATTTGCGTGATGCATTTTTGTACAGAATAAGATTAACGCGTAACGTAACAAGGCTGCCAACTCACCTATGACATTCACCGAGGAACAAGTTCATTCAGCACATTCAATCAGCCACTAAGCGTAGCTATTCTTATCGTTATAGATTTTAATCAGGTAAAAGTAAATTGCCGCTCAGATGTACTCACTTGGCACTGGTATTCTCCCTCATCCTGAATATTCACATCGCGAATCTTGAGGTTGTAAATTCCTTCGTTCTCATTCACATCCATCGAGTATCGTGGATAACCTGGGATATTCGGATCGAAACCTGAAAATAAATTCGCAAAGGGCATTAGTCCACTAAATATAAGAATCTAAATACATATTTATAATGTTATAATTCAGGAGAAACCTATAACCTTAAAAATGTTAAAGCAACATGATAACGAAGTTTGTTTTTTTATCACCAATTATTAAAAGGAGTTTTTGTCAGAGGGTCAGTTTTAGTATTGTAGTGAATTCTTTACTTCCAAAAATAATATATTTTTAATTAAGCATATTAGCAAAATAAACTTTTTGTTTCGATTAAAAAAAAGATAGAAAATAAAATAAAACATCATTACTATTTACTTCCAGTTAATTAGAAATGCGAGAACGCATAGAACAAAGAAAATGACATTTGGGAATAGAGCAACTAAATTACAATAATTACAAGGTATTTCTAAACAATCCATTTTTTAATCATTAATTAGTATTTTCTATAGTGTATATACAATGCTGAAATTAAAATAAAATTACACAAAGCTCGCGAATCAAAAGCACATAGATGGCTTCTTACTGTGTAAAAGAACATAACGCTGGAAAATTGCATATTCTGTTGAATAGTTCTACAGGAATTACATATTTCTAGAGAAATATAAAATATAAAAGTGGTTATAATTAAATTTTGTCGTTGTTTTTATTCTTAGAGATGATAAAAGCTAAACTCACTAAACTAACTGAAATGCAGGAAATCTTGTAAAAAAATAAAAGTTTAGGAAGTACTAAAATGTGGGTTTTTCTCTTGCCTGTGCAAAATGTATCCGACATCCTAACCGATTCAAGATATTTGTAACTTCAATACGGTAAGTAGTTTTAAATCCGCTACTTAGGCTTCCTTCTGCTTGTAACTTCTTGCAAGTAGACCTTCTGCATTTACCTTTAAAGCTGCATTACGAGCGAAAGTGGTCTGCTCAGTGTCAAACGTCACGTATGGCATTTAATGATCACAATTGTTTGGAACAACTGAGCTTAAGCAATACACTGTTGCATGTTTCAACAATGAGGATTTCAGGTTTAATTTATCGTTCGATTCACTGCCAATGACAGGTATTTGTGGATTTTACGTCTCCCTGGCATCGTTATGGTAAAATTGATCTTTTAATCAATCGAGATTCAGTGTACATGATATTTAACATCTGATAAATTTATTCATAGTAATATTTCGGAAGAAAATCCAATGAATAATCGATAAATTGTTACGACACATTATGGGCACTGTTTAAGAATATATCGATCTCAGAATAATTTGTGTCTTGCTCAAGACAACACCAAACACACAAGAAATAGAAACAAGTTGAGTATTGCACAGTATCATGTTCCTTAAAAAGTTATCGATGGATTTTTAATGATTTTTTAATGTTTTTAATGAATGTCTGAATATATAATTTTTTTATTTATCTGATGAATTTCTAAAAGTAAAAGATAAAAATTCGTGACAGACGAATCCGTAACAAACACTTGCTTGTTTATATAAAAGATAAAATGAGTAGTAGATAAATGAGCGTTCTGGCACAGTAAAAGAGGGTCGAGAATTCTATGAAAATCCATGGGAAAAGTTTTGTCACAGATTCCGAACCCTCTTCGGGATTGGCTACATTTCTCAATCTTATGTAACTCCCAAAGTGATGAATTATTCCTAAACATGCTTTTACAAGTAATTAACTCTATTGGTACACAAAGCATTTTACTTCATTAATGATCGAGAACATATTTTCACCCTGAAAGAATTGCTAAAATACTATAAATTTGCTATAATTTGAGTTCCAAACCAAAACTGGGCTGATACCATCAGCGGATTACATCTATCGCCAATCTTGAAGGATTCCACGAACATTTTTTCGAAAAACTTACGTTTGCATTTATGTACACTGGTACTCAGAAATAAAGTAAATGGACATAGGTGTACATAATTCAAAATGGTTTCCAGCAAATGCAATTAAACGTCACATAGAAAGATATCGTGACATGATTGATTAACAACAAGAGGGATAATGACGAAATCGTGTAATGGGCAAGAGCACTGCTTATGGGCGCATGAGTTTCCATAATGTAGACAACTCATGCTTTCATAATACTTACTTTAATCAACTCTATTAAACTAACTCTATTGGACTTGCGATTAACTAACTTAATTTTACTATATTAATTAGAGTGACTATTACTATATTAGGGGGTATACTATTACTGTATTAATTAGAGTGATGAATTTAGAGGAGAGGAAATGTTAATAAGACGTAGGATCATGCCTGAAAGCTTTCTTCATATCTGACTTTGTTCGATACTTTCTCATACTATTGATATCTTATGGTAATAACTCCCATTCCTCTACAACAGTAGATCTCAACTCATCAAGGTTTCAGGTGGGGGGAGCAACCCTGCAATTCCCTCCCAAAATGTCTTACAAAAGAACTTTATTAGCAATCCTTTACTGCAGTTGTCCGCAAACTTTTCATACCAGGGAAGCATTAACATTATATAAATGGTCTTGCGGAAATCCTTGGGGTCTCAATATTAGTGTGCTATGGACATGAGTTACATGAGATTTTCTTAGTATAAATAGGCCTATATATTTTCGCAGTAAAAAGTATACCTTTTGAAACACTGCATGCATCAAACTTCATGATTCTAGTTCTCTTTGGCTTATCTGTTTATTAAGTCTGTGTATTTACAATCCAATGGCAAATATTAATAAATATAAAATAGATAAATAGAAACATAAACAATACAAGTGATTATGTGATTAAATAAATAGGTAAAAAATCAAAAACAAAATTTTTATTCTTGACTTCTTTTTCATATTATCAATCTTTCACTACTTATCTATCTCAAACACAATACTTGAAAATTCACGAATGATATTACTAGAGAGGACAGCACTTAAGTATTGCAGTACCGGTAATAAAAACAACAGACATAATACATATGAGAGTCTGGACATAACCTTAACTGAAACTAACTGTGATAATGCAATAATAATAACAGAAGACCGACGACGAACTCTATTGGACTTGCGATTAACTAACTTACTTTTACTATATTCTGCTGCTCTCTATTGTGCTCAGGGCAAACTACAAGTAGTTCAATTCTCCGAAGATGGCCAAACCAAGTTGAGTTGGAAAAATCCTTATACTTGGAATAAAGTATAATCTTTACTTTTATGGGCAATTCGGCCTTTATTTAAATTCCCCGCCGTTGCAGATTTCCGCTCGCGAAACCCCTATAACATGGCCGTGGAATCTTGGGGTTCCACAGAACCTAATTTGGGAACTGCTGTTCAACTGAATTCAGATCCGGGGATCTGATTGTCCACTTCATCCTATGAATATTACTAATTTCATGGAAATCGTCAACTCCATGAGCCCTACAAGGATGGGGATGGGCATTATCTTCAATAAATTTGTAACCATAGCCGAAAACAGTGCTCAATATTTTATCATTCAATATTGCGGCACCAAAATGCTCTCTTTCCTGATGGTATAGTTGTTGAGGCAAGTTCCTTGTTCTCTCCAGATGAAAATACATCAAAAAACGATGTTCAGTCTAAATCCGGTTCATCTTCTAAGAGCACTCTGCATGGATCTTTAAAGGTAAACCAGCATCATGTTAAACGAGTCCTTCCATTGAAAGTGATGAGATGAATTATTCTCAAACCGTTAGGTTTACTTACTTGTAGTAACAATGTTAACAACGTTCCCCATTGGCATTAAGTTTACTTACCTGCAGGAGACGTTCCCGAATTATCATTGCAACTGCGAATATCAAAGGCACCTATCACCCCTACCAAAGGTCAGAGTTAGAACCAATTTTAGCAAAGAAGTCACCTAGAAGAAGAGTAATATTTTCTTCCTTGATATAATTCAGAATATCCTGAAGTTGTTCGTAAAAACTATCTTTCTCGTCCTCCGAGCCCTTGGTAGGGTCATAACAACAAATATAATTCATTAATCTTAGTTTTAAATTTAGCTTTAAGAAACTTTTCATCAATGCAGTCATATCCTAGAAGAATATCAGTAGCATGTCTTCTGAGAAGCAACTAACTGTTTGAAAAAAGATTTCTGTCTTGCCTCTCTGAAACGAAAATGTAAGATTATATTATGTATATGTCTTTTTAAGTCACTTATCCATCTGGTCTCTTGAAAACCCAGCATATTTAGATTATAACGCTGGGATATTTGTGTGAGGACATCAAGAGAATAATCAATGTATATAGTCCTCACATTCCAAGTACATATGGAAAAAATGGTAAACGGAATCTTTGATTGTCTTTTTAAGTCACTTATCCATCTGGTCTCTTGAAAATCCAGCATATTTAGATTATAACGATGGAATATTTGTGTGAGGACATCAAGAGAATAATCAATGTATATAGTCCTCACAGTCCAAATACATATGGAAAAAATGGTTAACGGATAGTCCTCACAGTCCAAATACATATGGAAAAAATGGTTAACGGAATCTTTGAAGAAACTATGTTTATTAAGAAAAGAATTGCCGACAATATATAACAACCCCTAATCGTAGGCATAAGTAAAGGCCTGTAATTCCATTACTAAAGGCATCTATACTGGAGGACCTCCTCCAATGCAGTCCACAAGTGTCCCATAGAAGCTAGGATTAAGGTACCTGCGATGGCCTCTGATCAGAATTATCCATCAGCTGAAGAAACACATCCTGTGCTTCTATTCAATCAGGGATGTCAACCCACAAAGAAATAGAAAAACAGAGGAATATGCCTCATCAGGAGAAGCTCACCAATGTAGAAAATTCAGGATCCATAATCAACTGAGTCATTATTCCATTCCGGTTGATGTATATGGTGAGCATCAGAACCCTGTGCCATTGATCACTCCTCAGCAAGGTAGAAAAAAAAAACAGCCATAGTAGTCCAGATTAATAGGCCACACTGCTCTGGCAGCCCACCCATTCCATTCCCTTCCACAAGAGAGTAGAGTATCTCGTTTGAAAGGTACTAACGGACTGCACCAAAATAAGGCTGGCCTATTCTGTATATCATCACATGAGAGTATTACACAGCTCTGCCTCTGTTGTATGTCTAGCTACCATTTACAGAGAGTTATTGCATCGCAGTAGACACACGCTAATCTCTTAGATTTGCATTTTCGTCTTTTTCCAATTTCGTCTTTTTCCAATATCCTCGAATGTTCACAATTAATATATTGAGTCTAGCCTGGCATGAGTACAACCCTCTATTAATTGCGATATCTGTACCAAAGGGCGACTACAGTGAAGACTTTAATTAATCATTTATTAAATGGTTTGGCTATCGTAATATATTTGGTAGTGTGTGATACAATAATAAATGTACCCGTGTCTTCCCAAAAAATTTCGATCGATTTGTGACGTTTTCGACATAGTGGGAGAAGCCAATAAAACTTTTAATTTAGGTTTCTGTTTTTGTATGGAAAAAATCATAAGTAGCCAGCAGTAATCTGTAATATGAATTGCTATGGAAAGGAAAAAAATACTATTTGCATTAATCTTATTTCCAGTTAGACAATGAGTTTGTAACACTTTGCTCTTAAAGGTAGAGAAAAAACTGTTTTTTTTTTCCTCAGTGTTAATCTAATCTTCGCTCTTGCGATTTTTCATCTGAACGCCTAAATCAAGCTTGTTGGTATCCAGGCGCATTGATAATCGCAGCACTTAATTTGAACTCTAATAGCAAGCAGCATAATATATCATCACTTAATAGACCGTTAAATTGGGAAAACGATCTTCAGTGCAAAAGCCATAGTGAAGAATAAACAACGTGTGCCTGCTGAATGTGTTTAGAAAAAACAAAAACGGTAATATGAAGTTTAAACAACCGATATATATTTTTGTTATTCCTATGACACTAATTACAACTTTAAAAAGGGTTTTTAGAAGTCTTACACCAAAGCATTTCCTTTTTTTCTGTTGCTCTCGCAACAGTGCCAGAGCATTTCATAGGTAGTACTTGCATACGTCAATATTTTTTGCTACATTAGGGACATAATCTCATTAGCCGAACTTCAGTAATTTGGCAGTTCCCTACTGTCGCTTAATTGTCTGGAAAGAATTTTGCCGCACCAAATGCATTTCGTCTTGTGCACACGAGACTGATTTCCTCTGTAATTTAATAAACCTTTCATAATTCGTTTATATTTCAATTTCGAAGTTTGCGATATTTGGCTCTGTAACTGTTTATAGTTACGATTCATCAGCTTCACAACAGCCTATGAGGAAAAATATTTCTTATATTTTTCTTCCTATTACCTAAATACATTCTTCTTTTTCTTTGCTATTAGTTTGTTTAATAATTACGTCAGACTGATTTAATATTTTTTTATTAGATTTGTTTTATTAGACTTGTCATAGTACTTTT
Organism: Ryuthela nishihirai; assembly: GCA_038380435.1. Classification (NCBI taxonomy): domain Eukaryota; kingdom Metazoa; phylum Arthropoda; class Arachnida; order Araneae; family Heptathelidae; genus Ryuthela; species Ryuthela nishihirai. The sequence continues at coordinate 66,149,380 of JAWZYU010000016.1, read as the reverse complement.
CATTAAATCGTCAATATGGATTTGATAATGGTGTACCCAGAAATTATAATACGAGGGGATGGCGCGTGTGAGTCCAATGTGTGTTATTGTGGGGAGGGGTGGAATCCATAAGAGCAGTTATAAATCCTATAATCCTCCCTTGGGTAAGGCAGTAGTGATTCTTGCAATTGATAATACCAAATATACTTATTCGTAGTTACTGTATATACTAGTAGTTTAACTTAGGCACTGTCTCTTGGAACCTTCGCTAAATGTCAATCGAAATATTTAAAGTACTTTAATTGTAAATAAAACATATGACATAATCTGAAAGTAGTCTTGAAGTTACATTACAAATCAAGGATGAGAAATCTTCGGCTAGAATATCAAATTAAGATATTAAATCTTGTGCATGTCAATGTCAATAATATTCATTTGATTCCACCTAATTTTGTCAAACAGTCAGTTTGCAAAAATTAAAATATTAATTGAACAGAACGAGTCGTTTCGGGAAATAATGGAAATTAAACTATGTAATTCAAAAACTAATATGGCAACTTGTAACATTACAAAGTAGAGAAAAGATTTTAGAAAGTCCCTGCTTTTTCAGTGTACGGTATATTGTCTATCCGTATAATTGTGCTATACACTAAAAATTGTGCTGTGTCTAGAGTTTTTAAAAATGCCGCTCAGAGGTAAAACATTCCAACTGAGTTCACTTCCGGGGGCACCCTAATACTGGGTTCACTTTGCCGCAGCACACCGAAGTTTAAAATATTTTATTAATTCAAAAATTCTTGTACTGACAGATCGAATCACCTTCATTTTGCTATTCACCCTTATTCGAAGAATGACATATATTCAACAATTTTATCAAAAGGAAATGCATTGTTGTAAGGCTTCTAAAATAGGATCGTTCAACAATAAAATAATAACACGTAATCTACAAATTTCTCCTTTATGTATTTACATCATTCGTGGTCTTTTAATTTAGACGCTGAATAAACAATTTAGAAATGCGAAGATAAAAATATAAAGAGAAAATGTAGTATAGCACATATCACTGCACACAGTTTTTTCAGCATAATTTGAATTGCTGCCAACAAGATTATCTTCAATGTTACTAATAACTCAATGATGAAAATTAATAATATAGAATGATATATTATTATTTGAGTTTTTTTTTACGTATCTCATGTTTCTAGAAACCGAAAGAAGTGTATTGGACTCGTAAACTACTATGCTGTCATCAAAATGCGAACTATTAGAGTGAAATTTCCCCAGGAAGGAAGAATAACCATTATCTTACTTCGCCGAGTAAGATGAAATGACCAACGTTTACAATTTACAAAAATGAAGTAAAGAATAAGAACCCAGCATTTCCATTTACTTGCTGTATAGTTATATCTTGAAAAACAGAAAAAGGTGACGTCTTCCGTTGGGTCCCAAACGGCAGTTAGAGTGGTTTTGAGCGCTATCCCTCACTTCGATCGAAATAAGATTATATAGATTAAGGATCTGAAACGCTTCGTCGCCGGATGTGAGGCGGCGCAATAGCATAGCGTGATAGGTTTGCGTTCTAACGGTGTCAGCGTTGAGATTTTCCCACTTGCCAGTGCTCTGACTTGAATGAGACACTGATGAACTTTAAAATATCGCTAACAATCTTCCATGCCTTCTAAGCTACAATCACTGTGCATAACCTTCACCAAAGGTTTCAATCCTACCCAGAATATTTCCAAGGTTCCTTGGAAATATTCTGAATCCAATCCTTCCTCCGACATTATTTTGCAGTTTGGAATCCTTATTGTTTGAATAATAAGTTCAATGTGAAGCAAAAACTGTTATTTTCAGAAGTAAAACAATCCAACTTTTCAGTCTCATTATGTATGATTCATTATACTATTTCCAATACCCAATATCCTATATCAATTATTTGGTTCTAACATTTCCTAAGCGACCAGGTTTCCATATTACAATGACATTCTTCTTTTTAATAAATAACTTATTTAATTCTTTTTTTCGTTTCGAACATGGCATACTTTGTATTGGGTTCACTTTATCGTAGTACACCTAGTACTGGATTCCCTTCATTGCGACACACCTGTTGCTGGTAACATTTTCTCGCTGCATACCTATTACTGGATTCCACTAGTCGCAGCACACCTACTACTGTTACTGGGTTCACTTTGTCTCGCACACATAGTACAGGTTTCACTGCGGCGGGAGTTGTTTCAGTCGGTAGCTAGCCAGGCTTGTAGGCTGCAGTTCCCAGCTCCGAATTCCACATGTGCCGACTTTTACATTTATATCCGCTAAAACCCCACCCTGCCTTCGTCATAAGCCGGACACCGAAGGTCTTGGAAAGACTACCGTCCGTCGGATGGGCCGTTGAGCCGTGACCCATGTCACGAGAGAGCGATCCATACCCTGTGCATGTTGAAAAAACACACTCGATGACCTGGATCGGAGACTTCCACTTGTCTCTTAATCTGTTTAGTGGATTCCTTTTCCGCAACCGTGTCTGAGCCTTTGGAATCCATTTCATCTTGACATTTAGTTCATAATCGCTTCCTGGGAACACATTAATATCGGGTTCACTTTGTTCATCACACCGAGGTTTAAAATATTTCATAATTCAAAAACTCTTGTACTGACAGATCAAATCAGCTGCATTTTTGTTCTTCATCCTCATTCGCAGAGTGACAATGTGATGCATAATGCCTTGTGAAAAATCTCTGTACTCATGTTTTTAAAATTCAACAGTTTTATGGAAATAGGATCGTTCCGCCAAAAAACTAGTAATACATAATGCTCCAATTCCACCTTTATGCATTTACATTCATTCGCGCCCTCTTAATTTATTGTTTAAGGAGTTTAATATTTTTGATCATATTTTTTTACTTCTCCATGTGAATACCGCGGAACATTTGACACATGATCGCGGCATGAGATTTGTATGGTTTGAATCAAAAGATTTGAAAGCTATTAATTTAGATTATACCGATGATTGGGTCCTTTTGGCAAATGGAGTTGATGTGATGAACACATTCATTAGGGCTATTGATGCGAATGGTAATAGAATAAGTGTTAGAATGGTAATAGAATAGATTAGTTAAGCAGTGGTGCTTCAGTTCTTTTGAAAGGTTTCATCGTTCAACAAGTCTCTCAATTTTTATCATCTCATAGTTACGTGACGGATACTGGCGATGTGCTACATGAGATAAAAACCATAGGCATCGGTGCAGGAGCTCTTCAGTATCTGTGAAACTTGTAGAAGAAATAGGTGTATACGTCTGAAGCTAAATATTAGAGTGCGCAATGGTGAACAAAAGCTAAGCAACAAGCATTTAAGTTCATATATTAGTATAACGACTGGTTAAAATTTAATGAAATTCAGTAGAGAGGTACATCATACCATTAAAAATAACATAAGCAAAAAGAAATTCAACGTGAACAGTGTTCTACAGGCACTCGCTAAACGCCACGCACATAAAGCACACTGTAAAAAAGACAGCATAGAAGGTGCGCTTTGTCTATCTTACGAGGGGCGTTCAAAATGTTCTTGACATGCATCTGCAGAACAAAAACTATTGCACTTATCTCAAAAAAAAAAACTTTTATTGTCCTTTAAAATACTCCCCTTTAGTATCTATGCAAAGTTCAGACGTCTACCCAATTATCGAATGCTTGGTGATACTCCTGTTGTGCAATACTCCGAAACTCGAAATGAACATATTTTGCAAGGTTTATAAAGGTTTCCCCAGCAAGTTCCTTTTCAGTTTTTTGGAAACAATCAAAATTCGCATGGTCTAAGATGGGATGAATATGCAGGATGGGGTAGCTGTTTGATTTTTTTTTTCTCCAGATAGGCTGTAACTTGCTGTGTTTTGTGAACACGTCGTGAAGAAGAAGAATACTTGACATACCTGTTGATGGACGCTGCTCATTCATCTCCTTAATCATTTTGGCAAAATAATGTTGGAGTACTATTGGTCATTTACGCTCTTTTTTTTTCAGATAAGGTGTCACTACTTCGGAAATGAAAAAAATTGTGAACATTGTTTTCCTTGAGTGAAAGTCTTCATCTAGGATTTGAGGATGCGATTCATTTTCCTCAACCCAAACATAGTTGTCAATATTTCTGGGAGTTCAATAGTAATAAAACCACGTTTTATCACCTTTGACAATATATGTTAACCGTTTGGGACAATTAAGTTCAAACACTGCAAGAATCTTCTTGCACGAATCGACTCTATCCCTTTTTTGCTCTTCAATCAGTTTGTGGGGTACCCAATGGCACAGATCTTTTCCAACTTTAAATGTTGATGAATAATTATTTCTACACTGGTTATCGATACACTGATATCTAAACTTATTGCCTGAATGATGATGCAGGCGTTTTCCTTAATGAGTTCCCGAATAGTAGGCATGGTTATCTTGTCCATGTCCTCCTTTAGTCTCCCTGCACGAGGAATGTCTTCGAAGCTCTACCGTCCTGCTCTGATTTTGCGCATCCATTTCGTAACAGTACCATATAAGCAGGCATGATTCCCATATACTTGTAATAAATCGGCATGATTTGTTTTTCTCCTCGTCCCCAAGCTGCATCCTTGGGAAAATATAAAACCTTTGACCATCTTTAGTAGGCTCCATAAGAATATCGCACATATTTCGCAGACCGAACTTTACGAGCCGCCTGCAAAGATAGAAATAATGATACAGCCTTTGTTTTCAATACATAATGACAAGTTTAGACAAGTTTTCAAACAAGTCGTAGCTCGTTAACTTTGGAGGAACGAGTAGTAATCTACAGACACGTGTCAAAAACTTTTAGAACGCCCTATGTATCTCGCATGCTCCAAAGCCTGTCAGTTTGCAAGAGGTGTTGGAAAGCATACAAACTAACACCCAAGCGTGGCTTGGAGGATTCGGAGAGATAGATGGTCATTTGTAGGATGCTGGCAAGACAAACGTAAGCTGTGATAGCCAGAGCGCATAATGTCATTTGGATGCTCATCTCCAGCTAGAGTTACAATAACAGAAATCTGAGAATGTGTATAGACGACATGTTCGTGACCTACCAAGGGTCACAGTATACCATCGATATCTGGCCTTAACAGCGAGGAGGCATAGGGAGATGACAGACAGACAACTCACTGTCGAGCTTGTCTATGCTTCGGCACAATGGTGTGCACGAGAGCTGCATCCATGTGACTTCATGAGAGGGTTCTGTAGCTAGGTGACCGATGGTTTTTCCTCTCCCCCACCTCTGCTCAAAGACGAATTCTAAAACCTTGGTGCAGACAGCATCGCGTGTGGACCGAATAGCAGTGGGAGCATGTGCTCTTCATGGATAAGTTCCGTTTTTGTGTGATTACAAATTCCCGACTTGTACTCATTTGGAGAGAATGGTGAACGCAACCACCCCTGCAACATCAGGGAATATATGGGCAAATCAACACAACAGCCACCTCCTATATAGGAAAATGTCTTTTGCTATGGAAAGGCATAATGCTCGATGGCCGTACGCCACTCCCTGTGTTTGAAAATGGCACCATGCCATTTTCAAACTTGCATGCCAACAAGTACATAGAGGAGATCCTCCAGCCCTACATAAGACTTTTCAGGAGTGCTATGGCCACTAGTTATGGGCGATAATGCCCTTCCACCTAGGGCTCGGCTAGTCGATAGTTGCTTTGTGAGTGAGGACATCCACACGACGGAGTAGCAAGCCAGGTCTCCGGATTTTAATCGTATTGAGCATATCTGGGACGCCCTGAGGAGACGTATTTGTGCTGATCAGTGCCCCCCTCCACCTCCATAAATCTTCTACAGCTGTTATCTGCGTTAATGGAACAATCCGTTTATTGCCATCCGACCTCATCCATCATCCTGTCACCAGCATGCATAATCGTTGTGCAACATACATGGCAGTCAGTGCGATCATACTTTCTATTCCTCACCTGAACAACCCATATCTGCTACCACCAGTGAAGGACTTTTGTTGACGCCTGAGAATTATTACTCTCGATCCATTCCTACGCTTTTCATGTTTACATATGTTCCTTGTCATGGTATGATGTACCTCTCACCTGAATTTCACAAACGTTTCTCAAAAATATTACGTTTCTGTAATCGCTTTTATTCTTGTAACTTAACTTTTGTCCATCTGTGTAGTTTGGCCCTTTCTAAAGTTTGTTATAGTAGAAAAAATGTGACCATTTGTATGCCCGAATACAGGAAATCTGATACCTTTGATTCTACAATAGATACTCGAGCATTATCTTGATCTTTAAATGATTTGATTAATTTAAGTAATGATGGAGTTAGACGAAGGACTCATAAACCACCTTTGAAAATCAACATGTTTAGGGAGAGACTGTTGGTTTGACCATGTTGTCCCACATGCATAATTACAAATTAGAGAATAGGGTTGTGAACAGAAAATGTGGGATATCAGTATACGATGGATGGACAGTGTAAAACATGACCTTGCGAGAATTGGATTGCAACTGCCAAATGCCGAAACTGTACCTCAAGATAGACGTGTTTCGACTACTAAATTGCACCTCCGCCGCTATTGTCTGTTAATGATTGTGTATGTATTTTCTTTTAAGATGATTAAAAAAAACTGATCGCATTATATCAATTTTGAAAAGTGTTTTAAAGTTCTGCATTGTATTTTCTCAGAAAGATGATTAGTACGATAAATGATGAGATAGCAAAATTATACGAAAGCGCAAATGGAAATTACTTACCGTCTTATTTAGTTATTTCTGCCCTCAGAAAATATTTCCAGGTACCTTTCATTAAGAAGCGTTTTAGTCAACACCTACCAAATGATGAAACTGAATAGAAACTATTTTTTTTTACATTATAAATATCTAATTTCTGTTGTTGCTTTTGTTTTTGTTTCTTTTTTAATGTTTTATGAATTTGATTGAATCATTTTATCAATGAATGTTGTTCGTTTTCGGAAAGAAATCGAACTATTTTTTCGTTCTATATGTCCATCTTAAACGTGCAACATTTTTCTTTTAACAGATTAAGGAAATGCTTTTCATTGTTTGAATAGGTATTAAATAAAATATTAATATTCACATTATCCTAACGTTCTGTTAGTTTTAATTTCTGTCATTAGATGGTACTAAATTAGAAAAATGGCGAAACATTTTTTTTTCTTTGAAAATGGCGTTTCGTATGAAATATAGATTACATGGCATTTCCAATTAAATATTATTTCCGTATACTTTACACTTTTCAAAATCATTTCATGATTATTTTGTGTTCATATTTTGTTAAAACCCAACGTTTAAAAATATATGAAATTGATTGTTCTTTTAATAATTTTTTAAAAATTTATCTAGGTATTAACAGCTAATAATATAAATGTACTTTCCTCCAATATTGACATGGTATACAGATTGTGTTTTATCTGTGAAAATCTTGTCCGCATACAAAGAAACAATTTTTTGTTAGACAATTAATGAAACGTTAGTAGATAATGTTAAAAATTTTAACATTATCTACTAACGTTCCAGGTACATAATTTATAATATTGATCTGATTACCAGGTCAGTTGACAATAACATTCTTGACTTATATAATAAAGTCACATTATAAAACAAATTGCAGGATTTGGAGTGGCTGCTATAGTTCCCTCTCTGCCTAATGTACCTAGAAAAAATATTTTGTCCTTATGAAAAACCAAACAATTAATGATAACTGATAATGAGGTTCTCTTACATACAGGTTAGCATTTAGTAAAGCGACAGATATTTTAGACCCATTTATTCTGCTGGAGAAAAGCTGTCATTACGTTCAACATTTATTGCATTATCTAAGTCACTACATATCGCGTTTTAGGGAGCAAAATATTTTTGTTCTGTTTTTTTCCTGCTGCTAACATTCAGAAAAGAGAAAGTTAGAAACTCCTTGTAGTTTATGTGCCTTACCCCTCTACAGACGAAATGCAATATCCATGTAACCACCGGGACTCAAATCAGAGCCAGGAGATTAATGTTATCGTAAAGCAATACAATAACACTCAGCCGCAGAGGCGACCGGTAACATAGTTGCTTCTTGTTTCAGGCGGTGGAAACTATTGCCTTGGCCCTTTCTTTCTGGTCAATAGTTCAAAGTCGGAAACTAACCTTCGAATTCTTTGATGTGGATCTAATTTGATCGCAACTTTAACAGCGAAAATAGTTCTTTCAGTTTCGAAAGAAACAAAGCAATCAAAGAAAGCAAACAAGCTTTCGTTAGATCAACACTAGCTGATAACTAAATGAGTATAGACAGGAATTTTTTTATAATCTTAAAGCTTTCTAACCAGTTTATTGCACTGAGATTCAGTTGTTATTTGTTTTATTATCTTGCTTACCATCATATAGCAAATGAATACCTGTAAAATTAAAAGTTTAATATTCTCTATCTGCCAATATGACTACACATATTTTATTGACAATAAATTGCTGCTGAACTTTTCTGCAGGAAATTTAGTTACGACTCTTAAAAAGTTCTAAATCTCCAGCTTTGAAAGGCCTTGAAATATAAAATAGCACTTCCTTTTCTCGTGTTCAACTTGCAAGTTTAATCGTCATTTATTAAAGTGCTATCAAAAACTGAACTAAAATACTGTCATCAGGATTGAGTTCAGCGTTGATCCAGTAAAAACATTTATTTATTCATGATTACAAGTTCTAAAATATAAATCTGAATAAGTTAAAACGTTTCTTTTGTCTACTACAGCACTTACTGCAAGGCTATATAAAAACAATCCGAGAAGAATGAAAAATATAAACGAAAGGTGAATAAAAATAATGAATAGAATTTAGAGTTTGTACAACATTATGATTATCGGGAAATGAAATATTTGGCGAGTTAAAATTAAAAAACTGCAGATTTTAAAGATATAAAAAAGTCGCAAATAATTTCACCTGAGACGACTTTTTCTTTTTCTTTTTTCGAATGTTTGAGTCCTTCAGTTTTTTGTAATCTCCGCCTCCTGACATTTATCATCATTATTATTGGCCTAAACGTTGGTGTTATCGTATCTTTGTTTCTTACGGTAAGCATGTACAATTGAATGGATTTTTCTTAAAAACCATTATTTTTGTGAATCGGAATCTTTGACAGCTGCGAACGTTAATGCTGAAATCCTGGTCTTTTAGCCTTGTTGTCTTAGAGTAGGTAGCCATCCAGACTCAAACCCGAGAAAGTTCCAAAGTTAGATTCCTAACCAATATGCCAATTTTGACATTTTCTTTGCTTGTTCTAAGAGGAAAACTGGGCACTATGGGTTTTCAAACGTAAGTAGTCCTTATTTATGTATATTTAATCAATAGAGCTATTCTCTGTCACCCCCCAAAAAATTAAATGGCGTTGACCTAAGATTTCAAGCAGTTTCCAACCAGTTCAATGAACCCTGTCCTTCGGCGACAATGATTCAACTATAAACACTACTTCTGCCTCATATATATATGTATAATTCTGATCTGAATTATGTTTAGATTTGAAACTACGGTTCTACACATAAAGCCAATATTTAACGCATTAGGCAACACAGTTGTTGGGTTGGGTTGTTTTACCTCTGAGCGGCACTTTTTTGCACACCATGGGCTAAATGGCCAGGTCACATGGACCCCGAAGGCTCAGAGAAGGTTGGGGGAGGGGACCCACTGGAACAGCTGTTGGGAGACAGTTGGTAGCCTCCCGTCAAGGCCATCCAGCGTGTTCTTTAACGTGCACAGGGTATGGCTCTCCCGCACACGGGGTCACGGCTTAACGTCCCATCCGACGGACGGCGGCCTTTCCAAGCCCATCGGTGTCCCCTACTGACCGTGGGCAGGGCGGGGAATTTTGCGGAGATAAATCTCAATGCTGACCCAGCTGGGACTCGAACCTGGGAACTACAGATTACGAGCCTGGCGCGCTACCGACTGAGCCACCCCCGACCTAGGCAACACAGTAAAATACATATCATGAACATTTTATTAAGTCAGTTCACGAAAATACCGAAAAGCACAGCGTATGGTTCAAAAATATACTCTATCTATATAGCAGCTTAGGACAGTAAGTATCTTACTACAAAATCATTCAATATTTTCCAGTGAGCTGTGGAAAAGTGATATTAAATTGTTGCGTCATTAACCATTCAGTATCTCTAAAAGAGCATTTAATCATTTCTTGTCATAATGAATTACAGTGAATTGCAAAAATAATGAAATATTTCATGAGTTAAAAATTAACCAACTGCAGATTTTTAGGCAACAAAAAATTAAAAGTCGCAAAATAATTCCAATTAAGTCGCCCCACAAAAATATTCAGGTTTGAAAATATTTGATATCTAATCCTAAACATGCGTTTCTATTTTTGCGCCTATTGTTCGACCATAAATGTAAATTAAAAGACCAGATTCAGACTCAGCCCAAAAAGAAGCGCTGGGGAGGGGGGAAGCACGCAGCAGGTGGGGCCCAAATATATGTCTCACTATCAAATTATATGTGAAACAATTCTAAATAATGTGTAGATTTTAAAAACCGAAAATCTTTTTTATTATACAATTTAAATTTCTTGAATGAGAAAAAAATCTCATTTTTATAGTATCTATAAAATAAAATAATATGTTTATACGTTTTAGAGAGGATAGGGGCCCCACATTTGTAATTGACCCAGGCCCCATCTCACTTCTCTCAGACTTTGGTAAAAACTGCATAAACTTCATCACTCACTTTCTTAGACTGATTCATCTTATGGTGATAGATAATTTTTAAAACAATACAGAATGCAAATGATACTAATAATAAAGATCTATTTAAGCCAGACGGTACCTCAACTTGTTAGAGCTACCAGGACTTGTGAAAAAGTAAAACAGGATTAGAAATGTTGAAAAGAATATTAAAAATAAGCAGTAGGGGCCTACGTTGTCGTCGTCGTCATCACCATCAAGGAGCCATAGGCTACGGAGTTCCAACTAGATTGTGCAAATCATTTCTCCAAAAACTTCTGTTCTCAGCTATGTCTGCTGCACCTGTCCACTTTAACACAATTCTAACAGTGTCCTGTTTGACATTGTCTGCTCACTGTATCCTAGGTCTTCTCTTTCTGTGGCCTTTAGGCATAATGTGAATAACCCTATTTGGTAATATCCGCAGGATATTACCGAATAGTAATATCGTATTTTATACATACGAGCAACATGGTCAAACCAATGGAGTCCCTCTTTGCACAATATGCTGCTTAAAGGAGGCTGCCGACTCCTTTGTCTAGCCTCATTATTACTTACAATGTTGAACCAACTAATGCCCAAGATACTGCGTAAGCATTTAGAATCAAAAGCATCGCGTATCCTGTTACTTTGTTTACAAAGGGTCCAAGTTTCACTAACATACCTAACTCTAGAAAGAAACAAATTATTATATAGTTGAATTTTAGTCTTTAGTTGTATATGCATATTTCTCCACACTCTCCATAGATTCTTAAAAGTCCCGGCAGCAATCCCTATTCGTCTGTTAATCTCATATAGTACATCACCAGTATCTGTTGCATAGCTCACAAGAAAATTTAATTGTAACACTTGCTCAGGACTGCAACCATTCAGATTAACTGAATCACAGCCTGCCTAACCAATTTTCATCACTCTAGTCGTCTCTCAGTTTATAACCAAATCTACTCTACTATCAGTCTCATCAACAGTTCGAATGAAAGAGTTTATCTCATCAACATCATTTTCAAAAAGGCTAAATCATCAGCATAATCGAAATCAGAAATTTTCGTATCTCTAGACTATTTAAGTTCAAAATATTCCTCTTGCAGAGAATTTCGCATAACATAATCAATAACCAAACTAAAGAGAAAAGGAGGCAAACTGCACCCTTGTCGAAACTGAGGAGCCAATGGAGATGGCGTCTACCAGCAAGACAACTGTTCATCTCACAGGTCCAGGTTGGTTATTGCATGGTTGCAGGAGCATTCTGGTGACTTTGAAATGATGTCTTGGCCACCTAGAAGCCCAGATTTAAATCCCATCGAAAATATTTGGGATGCCGTCGAGCAGAGTGTTCGGATCCGTGTCCCATCAACGACGACCTTGAGAGAATTGTGGACAGCTCTGGAGGACACATGAGTCGCCATACCTGTGGGAACATTTACACAAGTTTGTGGCGTCCTTGCCTCATCGTCTGACGGCCGTTATCAGGGCAGAGGGGCGTTACTAGGTTGCTATCCCTATTTCAATGGCACTTCAGTGTGTTTATGCACTGTGAATGTGAGTTGTGCTTTTTCGTTGTTACTCTGACAGTGCAATAAGAAATTCTTTCGCCTAAATTATGCAATGTAAATATTTACTTTATTCAATATATGTGATATATATATATTTGCAACTACTTTAAGTGAATAATTTAGTTCATTACAGAAGGAATTGACAATTTGAATATTTTGAGAGTGTTAGAGTATAGGAATATCTAAAATTTTGCTATTGTTAAGCGAACATTCACAATATAGCGGGGATTTGATGAGTTATGAATAAGAAATTATTTCTGAACAATCATAAATGTTATTTTTACAAAGATACCGAAAGACAGAGAGTGTGGTTGAGAAATCCAGTAAAAATCCAGCAAAATACTTTCGGCACAATTCAACGAAAGGTCAATAAAAGAAAAGGCAATCTTCCTACTGTCCTATTTTAAATAATAAACTTTTCCATTCGATAATTTATTTTAAAAAGTTAAAATTTTTGTACTTTTTATATTTCTAACGCATTAAACAGAAATTTGATTATCCGGGTTGGCTTCCCACATTCATTCTTAATAATCGAGAGGCTTATTAACTTATATATTATATTATTACTATTATCTTATATATTTAAGTTTTATCTTCTGTAGTGATAGAATTTTCTCAATCAGGAGAGAATTTTCAAAGAGTATGTAGAAATATCTAACTTTGAGTATGCTGATGATTTGTCCTTTGGGAAAATGATGTTTATGAGATGAACTTTTCATTTATTAATTGATTACACTGGTAATAGGATAAAATTAATAATAGCAAAGAGAAAATTAAAGTAATGAAAATTGATACTGGACTTCTGCTTGTATTTAAATTGTGATCTATTCCTTCCTTGTATGCATTATGCAATTAATATTTAATTATTATTCGATAAAAGTACAATGTACACAATGGAAGGGCATTCATTAATTTGTATTTGGACTTTTTCTTTATTGTTGGAAATTGTGTCATTTTTGTTATCAAATTTATGTAGACCAGGGATTTCCAAACTTTTCGGTATTCTTCCCCTCCCCCTTTTGATTTTTGAGAACCTTCACTCCTCAACATCTTTCATTTATCTTCGGTAAACAATAATTTAGTAACATTTTCAACTCATAACTAAACTTTAAAAAACAATAAAAAATTCACATCATTGCGATACGTTGGAATGTATTTCACGTCTCCCAGTTCTGAAAATTTGTGCCCAGGTTTAATCCGAGTGTACATCTCGATATATCTCGGGGGGAAAATTCGAAATATTTCTTCCGACATATCCTACAAGGTCACGTTAAGGTAACGTAGTAATCAAACCTTGATCTACATGTTCTAGAAACGTCAAAATTGGCATTTAGGAGTGTTTCGGGTACTCTCTTAGAAACTGTACAATATTTCTTATTCGGGCTTGTCTTATTAGGTCAAAGGTAAAATTTTGATCTACCGACGATAGACTTTGATTATTTACCTCTGCTTGGCACTTTTTTGCACACAATAGCCTAAATAACCATATCACATTGACTCCGAATGCTCACAGAAGGTTGGGGGAGGAGACTATGGTGGGCAGTGGTAAGGAAAGACGCAGATTTTTATTTCGTCACGTGTGCAGACTGCACCGAATATCGTGTTGCGCCAGATGACAAAACGATTAACCACTCTATAGTACAGGACGATCAGTTAGTCCCTTAATTGCATTCACCATTGCTTAGGTGAAATCAGAGGTTCGCAGGTTGTTACACCTGTACCGACATATACCTCAGACTTGCTGCGCCAAGTGATGTGTAGAAAGATGTCCTACAATTCAAGTACGAGAGTATTATATGGGCAACACAGTTTATTTACATTTATATACAATTACGTGCTGGGGATGCGCTCGATTCCTTGGGCCTTTGCTGCTTTCCTGCTGCAAACAATCAATCAAAGAGTTGGAGATCTGCACTTTGCAGATTCTCGCTTACTAACCTCAAACTCGGCGAAAGGATATTCAATCCTTGCCTACAACCTGGTTCACACAGGACCGTACTTAGTTCATACAGAACTGAATCTTGGTTCATACAGAATCGAACCCTCTCCTTAAGGGTTTTGTTTTGAGCAAAAGCGGCGTTCCTTGATGCGTGTTCAGACATCCTACTAGTTTGACAGCGACACTCAGACTGTTGTTCATTATTTTTCCGCTGTCTCCAACGCTAGCACTCGCGCAAGAGGCTTTCGACTTGTGAGCATGTGAAGCCAGCCAGCTCAGACCCGAAAACAACAACTCATGAGTCACATTCCCACCTCAACACTTCCAAAAACACATTTAGTACAGATATATAGTTTCAATAGCAAAAATAAAATAAAAATACAATAATAAATAAAAAAAATAAATTAGAAGGATATGATAGGGACCCACTGGACAGCTGTTGAGAGACAGATTGTAGCCTCCGGTCAAGACCATCTGGCGTGTTCTTTAATGTGAACAAGGTATGGCTCTCCCCCACATGGTGACACGGCTTAATGTCCCATCCAAAGGACGGCAATCTTTTCAAGCCCATCGGTGTCCTCTATTGACTGTGGGCAAGATGCGAATTTATACCGAAATAATTTCAACGCTGGCCCAGCTGTGACTCTAAAGTGGGAATTACAGATTGTGTCTGACGTGCTATCGACTGAGCCCCCACCGTTCCCCGCCTGTGATAGAGAGTTTAAAATAGTACACATGCGCTATTTTTAATTCTCTCCTCTATGCACTCTCTCCTTACATCAGAAACGTTGTGAAATTCCGGCTTCGATGGGTCCTTCGAGATCAAACATCAAATTTCGATATACCGGTGCTTCAGAGCTGCAAATTGGAGCATCGGATTATTTTCGGTCGTAGATCTCAGAAATGTAAGAAAGTTGAGATACGGTGTTACGTTAAAGGTGAAATAGGGGTCGGAATGACTGTCGATAAATCAAGGGGCGCGAAAGAAGTCGATTGATTTCTCGTATTTGATCAATTCTTAGAAATTTAGTTTTGTACCCTAATAATTTTAATCATTTAAATCAGATTTGTAAGCGTTTCATTATATTGTTAATCAACAATATATATATATATATAACTGATCCTGCTATAGAATGATAGATAATTCTAAAAGTACCGTAATGAAAAAAAAAACAACTCTCTGCAGCATAGATGAACAATGCCTTAGCCTATACTGCAAACTTCTTCAATTGGTATCTTCCATTTTTTTTATTTCAAAATTGTTTGCAGTTTGTTCCTTTGATTAACTTTTTCCCGTATTCGACAAATGGAATTGTTAATTAACTTCGTTTTATTTTTCGAATTTAGTTAGTGAATGAAATCTCTGAATTTAGTTAGTGATATAACTTAAGTGTTATGACACATTTTAGTGGTTTGCTTTTTGAATCATGTCCGTTACTTTGTTTCCAATTTTCTTATAATGCTTTTGGGTTCGATAACACTACCATATTGTAATTGATCTGAGTTATGAAAAGATAAAAATTGATTTAATTTTCCACAATATTTACAGAAAAAATTTGCAAAGACTTTATTGTTATCTTCCTATTGCTTTCGTACGACCTTTGTCGGTTTTTCAATTTGTCGGTTTGTGGATTTGTCAAAATGGTTGTTCCACCATATCTTTCGAACACGACGCGCAAACTTATCATTTACGCGTCAAATGAAACCTTGTGACGCGGGGAGTGTCATATGTTATAAAAAAAATTACCCTATATTCGTAACACAAGGGCGAAAGTAACGGGTTATGTGTTAATTGAAGGCTTATAATATGAAGAGTGTCATAGGGTATTAAATTTTCCCCTTTCCTTCCCCCCTGACAACGGATAAATATGAAAACGATTGTTATGCTTATCTTCAGAACCAAAGGGACGAACGCACAAGTTTCATGTCAAATGAAAGCTTGTGTCGTGGGGAATATTGTGGGGAATAAAAATATACCCTCCCACCCCCCAAAAAAAAAGAAAAAAGAAAATTGTAGGAAATGTGAAAATCGTTCTTCTACTATATCTTCCAAATGCAAGGTCGGTGTGTATATAGTGCAAAGAAACAATAAACAAATTACAAAATTTAAAAATTATTCTATTATTATAAAGGAAGATTGATATCTTTCCTTAAGCGCCTTAAAATGCAGAAGATAAATCTACAATATATCGATGGTGCAATCAGGCACTGAATTCTGTTCACTTCAAAGGAAACTAGGGAGCCGATTTACCTTGTCAATAAGAATTGCTGGCGCACTGTCTTCCTTTGAAATGAATACGAATTCAATGTCTGATTACATCATCGGAGTGCCATAGTTTCATTTCCTACTTTTAAGGACTTCAATTTTACATAGCTTGGCAACACTCTAATCTGTAAAGAGACAATGCATAGAATGTTAACGAAATCAGTTTTAATGCCTTACATAACACAACCTAAATAGCATTTCCCAGCAAAATTAAGTAGTGTGTTTGTTCGGTAATCCATTCTGTACCATTTTTTAATAATACTTATCGAACTGTTTAATTCCCAAATTAGATAACAGTACAGGTCAATTATTTTGTTTTAATGCTTCGCATTAATAGATTCCTTTTGTCTTCACAGCAATAATCTGCTTTCTGAGTAAGGACGAATTTAGTTTTTAATCCATATATTGCTTTCCTTCGATGGATGTACTGAAGAGAATGAAAGAAACTAAATTTCTTTTTCTGCAACGCGCGTTGTTGGTTAAGCAAGGGGAGCAGTTCTTTGTTCAACTAATTATCCAAGAGTCAACAGAGGATTGCCACTGTTTGTTATTTGTCAGCTTGTGAACACTGTCATTTTGTTTGATCTGGAGGCTTAAATGTAATAGAATTAAGTGCATCGCTTAGTCTGTCATTTGGGAGTTTCGAGTTACTTGCAACAGGCATTTAGCCTTTCAAGCAATCTCGAATATTTATTGATTTCGGATAGAAGAAACTGCACCTGTACCATTATTGACCTTCCCATTCGTCAGGAAACCTTCGTAAAAAAAGGCGCTCACAAAAATGATAACTCTAGGAAATCAATTTCGACTTCTGAAAAAGGATAAAGTTTCAATAAACGTAAGACTGGAAAAGCAATTTGGTATTTGAAAACGTATGTGTTCACACTATTGAAGCAAGTCCAACAGTGCCTATGAGATTTGGTAATTTTACAAATATGTTGCTATGTGTAATGACTTTTTTGTTTTACTCTCTTAAACTCTAGAACTCTAAAAATAAGTCCAAAGAGATCCAATTTTCGATTTTTGTTTCAATATAATTCTCACTAGGTAAGAAATAAAGCTTTGTACATTTTGAACGTGAATTTTACGTCTCTCACCTATAAGAATGAGGCAGTGATTATTTTGATTATTTTCATTACGTTTACGAAAATCAAAGTAATCAAAATATAAATAAATAAATATTTTTCTTTAATTATTTAGAAAATTTCTCTTTTCCTGACACTATTTTCTAAGAAATTATTCCATATTCCATTTTTCATCAAAATAACCAATTCAGTAATGAGTTCGTCGACCAACATCTGTTGCAAAACGTGGCAAATAAATGTCAGGAATTATAGGTTAATCTAATATTTTGCATGATTAACACAACACCTATTCTTGTGCTAAAAATTAAACTTTCGAATCTGCCACCATTATGTTAATGGTATTATTAAATTATTAAAAAAGCAAAACTGTATATGGATAGACAAATATTCATTTATATACTGGTTTCCATAAATTAAGAAATAATCTGAAAACCCGTTGGATCTCCTGGATGTGAATCATAAGATATATATCTTATACAGAGTAGATAAACACTCTGCATAAGATATTCAGTTGAAAAATGCAGTAACACTTTTAATTTCCAAAATCACATACGAATACAGACATATGGTAAAAAGGCAGAAGGCAACTGAGATAGCACAAGTGGTTCAATATGGAGTATAGTCACCTCTTATCGCTATGCAGACCTCGCAACAATGTCGTGCTGTTGATAGCAGTCCAGCAGTGTTACTTTGGTAGTAATCTCCATTTCTCCCTCAAAGCACATCGAAGCTTCTGGAGGCTTGCAGGAGCCGGATTCAGAGGAGGAATCAGCCTTCCATCAGCATCCCTTCCATGTTCTAACGGTTTGAGGTCGGAAGACTAGGCTGGCCACTCATATGGTTAATAGTGCTATTCTCCAAATAGCGAACCACAAGTCGATAATGAATGGGAATAATTTTCCTCCTGTAGCATATCACCTGTTGACTCACATATGGTCACACGAAGTATTTTCGAATATTTCATTCCTGTGCCTCCCACTGGTAATGCTGTTCGTGTTGATAATTGAGTCGATTGGGAGCCACCAGTTCGATCACCACTTGACACCAGTAGAATATTCATGGACCATTCCATATCAACTGATACCGCGAATCACAGTGGATGACAAATCGCAGTCCATCTGTGAAAAGCACGGACTGCCATTGATCTTGTGTCTAGTTGATACGATCTCCGCACTATTTCAGATAGTCCCTCCTGTGATGTCTGGTCAGGTCCCCACATGCCACTGGCCACCTAGCTAAGGCACACCTCAAGTAATCTTCAACTTATGATGATAGCAGATATCACCGTTTCACTCACTTCTGTGACGTCCAGTCACAATTGACATGATGTTGCTATCCTTCTCTTCCAGGCACATAACACCTGATTGATACATAACACCCTTGGGGTTGCACATAACACCCTTGGGGTTATGTGCAACCCCAAGGTGATTGCAACGCAATGTGATTGCACATAACACCCTTGGGGTTGTTGGCCGTCATCGTCCGCTACTGAATTGTCTGAATGCGCTCTGTCTTTGCTGGAATCTATACACCTTAACCATTTGGCAACATATGCCTGACTTTGGCAAGCCTCGAGCTGAGCTACAGCTGACCTCCGCACTTTTTCAGACTCCAAATTGCATTTCGTAGGAAAATAACATCGAAACGTCTGCTTTTAACGTTCGACGCATTTGCATATACCTCTGTCAGCGCTATTCATTTGTATACCATACCTCAATCCTGTGCTGTATGTTACATACCATACATGATTTTAGTGTATTTCTGTTGTAAGAGTTTTAAGATATCGCTTATCGCTGGACTTATTGTTTAAGATTTTCGTTTATTCATTAATTTATGTCGCCATTATGCTAATGGTAGAAAAGATTATGTTATTAGCATAGAAAAATTCAAAAACGTAGAAATTGACTATTTTTTTCTGCTTTTCATTGTATTACCATGTCTTCGCAAATTCACAAGTGCTGAAAATTCTACACGGTTTAATTTGCGTGACATTTGTCCTTATAACTATGATGGGTTGTCAGTTATTTCGTAAGAAGTTCCCATTACGTTATTGCGATCCGTTACGAAGAAGTTCCCTTTACGTTATTATTATCAAGAAAATATGCAAATTAAGGAAACTATTTTTGCATTTTCTGCTATTCGAACGAACAGTTTACTCTAACTTTATGGTGAAGGAGAAAAGAAAAATGTTTCATAATAGTTACGTTACTTCTTATTTCACATTCAGATGTTAAATCACGCGATTATTATGACAAACATCTTCAATTTCGGTGAGTCTCGATGTTTCTTTCAAAAATAAAGGAATTGTTTGTAAATGATGGGAACTCGATTAAATACCGATAATGTAATTGGTATTAGAATGGCTATTTATTTTAAACTTATGAATGTTTTTAGGTTTTCTGTTGATAACTAATTGTTTTTACTTATTATGTCTTTGAGATTTGGAATCGATCTGCTAGTCACGTTTACATGAACGGCATTACGCTTTTCTTACTATTTTGAGGAATCTCATTAAAATATTATGTCATATGTAATTTAATTTTTAACCAGAATGATTATTAGTTATAGCAAAAAACATTAAGAATGCGTTTTGAGACATTTCCATTACGTGTTATTAATGACGTCATAACAGTTTTATTTAACAACACAACAGAATTTGATGCGTTTAACAATTAAATGAGTGTAGAAATGATGGATTTTTTTTTGCATTAGTATAAATGAATAATATTAATAATATACAATGTGATTCACAACTCTTGGGCCAAACTTTAAGAGTTGATAGAACACACCTAAACAAGCACTTTTCGTCATACAATGCATGGTCGAAACTCAAGCGGTGAAGCGTAGGGGTTAGCAGTTACTGTGTCAGGAAATGATGAAACACAAGAATGACAGAAGAGGTTTGAAACAATTGCATAAATTACAGAAGAGAAAGTACAGAATTTTATTGAACAAATTACAGAAACTGCTCAAAAGAGCGACCGCCAACATTAATGCAGGCTTCACACCTTCGACGTAGCGATCGGCGTACATGGGCGAAAACACCAGGCATTTCTCGTACAGCGGCAGCGGCAATAGAAATCCTGGCAACAATGGGGCTATCGTAGATGAGGCTTTTCATATGGCTCCATAGGAAAAGGTCCAGACATGAGAGATCGGACGATCGTGGCGGCCAAGCGAGGGGACCACCCCGACCAATCCATCGTCCTGGAAATGTTGCATCCAAGGCGTTCCGCACATCCACGCTGAAATGGGGTGGCGCTCCATCGTGTTGGAACCACAGACGTATTTGAATGTTTGCTGGAACAGGGTTCAGTAAATCTGGCAAGACTTCTTATAAAAATACGAGGTGCGTTCTCCCTTTCAGTCGGGCTGCCAGAAGGCATGGGCCAATCAAATGGTCATGGAGGATTCCAACCCAAACACATATGAAGAAACGCCACTGGTAGGAATGTGGACGTATGGCATGCGGAATACTGGTGGCCCACACATGTGAATTGTGGGTATTAAAAATGCTCCACGTATCAAAGTCCGTTGTGCTGCAGTCTGCTGCAGGAACCACTGTGCAAAATCCACACGAGGCCGATAATCTGCAGGTGTCAAGGCACCTCTATGTATGGTAGGGGTGTAATCGTTCGTCTCGTAGAACTCGCCACATTGTCGATTGGACACACTTACGGCATGGGAAATTGCTTGCGTGCTACGTTCGGGACAAACTCCAACCCTACGTAGAATTTCCTCTGTAACACGTGGCGTCCTCACACTACTTGCACACTCTGTATCCTGCAAGCCGCTGACAAAGGAGCCCGTTTCGCACAGTGCAATCGCGGTGCAAATAACGGTGCAATCGTTGATATGTTTTACGATCAGGCACGCGTCTGGTCGGAAAGCGCTCCTGGTAGAGTCTTTGGGCTTCCCTCGAATTCCCGTCTGCAGCTCCGTACGTGAAATGCATGTTCGCATACTCCTGATTCGTGAAACAATCCATCCGTTCTGCAATCCACGGTAGAAATGACGACGAGTGCGAAAATCAGCGCTTATAAGTGTTCACTGGAAAGCGCCCTCTAGCGCTTCACCGCTTGAGTTCCGACCATGCATTGTATGACGAAAAGTGCTTGCTTAGGTGTGTTCTATCACCCCTTAAAATTTGGCCGAAGACTTTTGAATCACCCTATATAATTACTTTAACAAAATAAAATAGTTCTTAAATTCAATATACTTGCTATTGAGAATTTTCAAAAATTTATCTGAACTAGATATATGGTGATATCCCTCTTTTATTCCCTCTAAGAAATAATATTTTATATTCCTTACTTTAACTACTCATGATTATTCATGAGTAGTTCAAGTAAGGAATACAAAATATTATTCAAGTACTGATAAAACTTGAACAGTACTTGAATATTTTATCAGTACTTGAATGAACTTTGTTCATTCAAGTACTGATAACACTTTGACTATGTCGTAAGATTATAATGTTAAATGCGCAGAATTATGATGTTATCTAGAGAAGTGTCAGCAGCACATGTGAAAGTAAAATACTTTAATAATCATTAAATAGCTTCCGACTTATCGTCGAGCATTGAACGACAGAACTACCAAATATGTTCCTTTACATTTATAAATAAATTTCTTGAAGTAGTCCGTATACCAATAAGGCTGAGAACAACTGCTGAAGATAGTACCGTGTGCTGGGATATTCTACATTCTCAACAACACGAAGGAGTCTTTTAAATGTTGTTAATAGTACTAAACACAATTCTGTTCTCTCCTAGTCGTGCGACACAACGTTCATTTACTAAACGCACTACTTAACTTCCACTCTGCCTTGCCTCTTATTTCGCTTGGTCATACCCAATCAATCAACTTGATTCTCCAAGAGGCTCCTAAGTGGAGGAAATGCTATCAGAGAGGAGCATTCATTACAACCTGAGACGATTACAATGCGTTAACAGTCCTGATGACCCGATGTTCATCCAAGGTCAGCTTGCTGCCACTTGCCTCAGCGATACATTTACCCTCATTGGTTTTTATTGGTATTGTCGCTAGACTGCTCTGAAATTGCAGATGGACCCGAGTGCCCTAGTTTCAGAGTTTGAGTAGATTCAGCTGCATTGCCTTGAAGTATTCTGCACCCCAAGACGGTATACGATCGCACTTTAAACGTCTTTCTTTTTTTATATACGATCCAAATAAAGGTTTTATTTAAACAAATATATGCAACAATAAATGTAATAAATACAATAAACACAACAAATACAGTTTATATTTTATAACATACAAGTAGGTTTTTTTTTATTTCAGATATCAAAATTTATATCTCTTGGAAAACACTATCTAAAAGTATTATATCTCTGTTTTTTATGGCAAACTCTGGTTTATTTTTACTTCCAATAAAAGAAGTTTTATTTTTGGCAATTACTGATGATGGATGATAATATGGGAAGTCTGTGAGATATTAAATGTTTTTTTTTTTTTCATTCAGTTTTATAATGCTTTACACTTCGAAATCTATATTATGCTGTTATTACTTGTAATAATTTGTGGTCAGATATTTTCATTAAGATACTAAATTCTTACTGCATAAATTAGGAAATATTTACTACATAATTGAGGGCTTTTGAAGGGTACGACCAGATCTATGCTTGCGCAAAGAATTATATTTCCCATCAAACTATTTATTCAAATTGACTTTTAGATAGATTACATTACTTTATTGAACTCGTCATAAATGATCAAATTTAGCGTTGTCTGGTGTAATGGTTTGCGAACCTGACTATAAAACGAATGGACATGTCCTTCTGCTAGGGTTTGAATTTCATATGAGAAACCAACACAAGCCAGAAACGTATAGGATTATACGTTATTCACACAGTGTTACCATAGGAAGTATAATTGTCTAGGCCCTATGTCACAGTTATAACAAAACCGCTGCTCTAGAACCTGAAGAATTAACTTCTTCCAGTGTTACAGAGGGGATTTTACCTGCTGATATCCTGCGTCCTTTTCGGTGTTTTGGAGTCTGAAGTACACTATACCTATGACTAATTTATTTGAAAAGCTCGATTATCTGAATGAGTTTTCAATTATCAGAGTGACATAGTATGGTATACAATTAAATTGCTTATAGGATATCTTAGTCATCTGTATTAATTAAAATTATATGTTTAAATATTTCTAAAAAAAGTAATTTTACAGATATAAGTAATGTTAAAAAGAAATGGGGGAAAATAATTTTGATTCATGGGACTGAAAACATCTAATACATAAAGAAGAAAGTTTATGTTTTTGTGTGTTTGTCCGCTTATGCACTCGGCCCCCAGAAAAGCTAGAGGCACTAAACTTTGCATCAACGTTCCCTTCTGTCGGAGGAAGAATATAGACTGCGTGTGAATCCGCTCTTATCAACCAAAACCGGTGTGGACCAGTTTGAATTTCTCGAATTCCCCACAGACTTAACATTAACGGTTAAAGTTATTCAAAATAACCGTTGCCACAAGTAAATTTAAAATGAAGAAAGCATTAATAAATATATTCCGGCTTTCGGGTGATAATGCCATTTTAGCTTGTTGGATAAAGAGCACCAGCGTTTCTGTGGAAATTGGAATCTTTATAATTAAGCACGAGTAGAACACGAAATTATTTATTAAAATGAAAGTTTCAAAATGTAAGAATGGCTGGAGTTCCACAAATTTAGCGATTTTGGCGATTTTCCGAAAACAATCGGTAACGACTTTATAAACGAGTTTCTAATTCTACACTTTACTGATTCATTTCTTCTAGGACTTTATTTTTAGTGCTTTCTTTATAATGCGCCGAAGGATTCATATCCTCATGAAACGAAAATTCATGATTGTACGATTGAATATTTATAAAGTAATAATCATAACATCGTCATCGTTCAAAATGACCGATAAAAATGGTGATTGTTATACTAGCTAGGGCGAGCAAGCAGATTAATGATTCTTTTATAAGTATGTCACGATAAATATTCTAAAGTATAATTATGAATTCTCATATGAAAATAATCCTCTGCCGCAATTTAAAAAACCTACCAAAAATATTAGGTCACATCGGGCGTTAAATATTAATGAGTTATAAAAATGGTGGCCGTTACTGCCCAGACATAATTTCGTCACCAAATGATTTCGGAAAATCGACAAAGTTGCCCAAGGGGTGTCTGCCGAACTGTAGCCCTAAGCATTCATACCGGATAATAAAATAATACACTTAAATTGAAAAATATGTAAAAGCTAATAAACCTCTACCTCATTGAATATGTTAATAAATATTTTAATTAATATTTTATGTAATAAAAATATTTTCTTTTATATTGTACATTACATCTGTAATATGTATACATTTTTTCTGCAACTTAGGACATATTTAATTTTCTTTCGCTATAAAGTTACAAATGTCTGGTAAATTGTTTTCGAGAAACTCTGATGGGTGCGAAATGATTCGAAAAGTTTGATTATCCGAACGCGCCAATATTATTTTTCCGTTTAGAAATTTATGACGTGGGAGGATTATGAGTACCTCGAAATATGGACCCTTGTTTCCTCTCCTAAAGAGGAGAAAAAAATTGAACGGATGAGTGGGGCTCGAATAACATAATGAGGTTTATGCCGAATGAAAGCTTTCGAAGTGGAGAGTGCCTTCTACTATACTCTTTAAAGAGTTTGAGACCTTTCCTAGAAAAGATGGATAAAACTTTTAATGAGGGATAGGAGGGGGGAGAGTTACATCGAACGTAATAAATTATACGTCAAATGGAAGCTTGATACATGGGAGTGACATTACTATATAGTTTAGAGAGCTTCAGACCCGAGAATCGTCGGTTAAATCTGCTAGTATTTCATAGAGTTTAAAGGGCAAATATGATTCTGCTGCTAATAAAATGATAAATATTATTCCTGACATTCCATAAAGAGGGTGGGAGTACTTTAACCAATATTTGTTTTGAGGAATCAGAAAAAAATGATGTATTACAGTACGTGAAGAGTTTATTTTCAATAAGCAATTACAGAAGTAATCCTCTGTTGCATGCTAGCTCACGTAGTTTAGCAACTTTGGTGTGCAGGGTACGATTCCTCTAGCCATGATCATATCCATTCTTAGCCTCCCCACATTTGGCCTTTGCTATTTTCGTCGCTGGTAAAATTTTCATTAGGGAAGGAAGATGCAAACAGGTTTCATAAATTACACTGGTTTCCATAAATTAAGGAAAACTGATAAAAATTATGATAAACAAAAAAATATATGAATGTTTTAATGAAATTTGATGGAAATATGAATTATAATGTATTTTTTTCAGAATGAAATAAAATATTTTACACTAGAAAAATTTTTTGTAAAAAAATAACACTTACAGGGACTTGTCCAGAAATGAGGTATCAGAATGTAATGGGCAAAGTTCTTTAATAAGGAATGTGGTCACTCCTTAAAGCAATGCAAGCAAGACAGCGATGTTCCATGCTGTTTATGATGTTGTGAATCAGCTCAGTAGGGAGTAATGATCATTGCTACTTTAAAGCAGTAATAAGCTCCCCCTTTGTTCCAGGTGTCGGGTTGAGGGCAGCAACACATCTCCCTAGAGCATCCCACACATGCTCAATCGGATTTAGGTCGGGAGATCGAGCTGGCCATTCCATGTGCATAAAGATCTGCTCTTGAAACTATTGTTCCTCTTGTCCAGTTCTGTGTGACCGAGTTTTATCGTCTTGTAAGACGAAATGTTTCACCTATTGCACCAGCGTAAGGATCATCTCTTTACCTTTGAGTATTGAAGTTCCCACTTGTCAACACATAGAGGTCTGTGCGTCCCCCTCAGGAAATGCCACCCCAAACACACACGCTACCTCCCCCGTAACTGTCTCTTTGACGGCTGTTACCGGAGTGATAGCGGATACCTCGTTCTCTATATATCAGTGTATGGAACCGCTCTGCAAGCAATATCATCATCGGTGAAGAGTACGGACTTCCATTGCTCTTCTGTCTAGTTAGCATGCATGCGTGCCGAATTCAACCGCTCTCTCCTGTGACGTGACGTGAGGGGGATACAAATTACTGGCCTTGTAAAGGTACGGGCCTCCTTCATGAAGCCTTCTACTTACAGTAGAAGCTGATACAACCCTACCAGTGGCTGCTGCAAGAGAGGATCTTAGCTGAGAGGGAGTAGGCGTCCTGCTCCTTCGTGTTGTTAATCGCAGATATCAGTCTTGTACAGTGGTTGTAACTCTAGCCCTTCCTCGGCTAAACCTCCGAGACGCGGAATCCATTCTAAGAAATTGATTCCAGTCTATGGACTACAGAAGGGTTGGGTTGTTTTACCTCTGAGCGGCACTTTTTTTTTGCACACCATGGGCTAAATGGCCAGGTCACATGGACCTCGAAGGCTCAGAGAAGGGTGGGGGAGGGGACCCACTGGAACAGCTGTTGGGAGACAGATGGTAGCCTCCCGTCAAGGCCATCCAGCGTGTTCTTTAACGTGCACAGGGTATGGCTTTAACGTGCACAGGGTATGGCTCTCCCGCACATGGGGCCACGGCTTAACGTCCCATCCGACGGACGGCGGCCTTTCCAAGCCCATCGGTGTCCCTTACTGACCGTGGGCAGGGCGGGGAATTTTGCGGAGATAAATCTCAACGCTGACCCAGCTGGGACTCGAACCGGACTGCAGAAGGACTTACATTCACCTATCGTGCCACTTCTGACTGGCTCTCCACCGCAGTTCATTTGGCAAATGATGTCTAGAGATCATTCCTACAAAATGGCTATTTGGAATTTCTTTACTCACATTTACAACACAAAATAACGATCGATTCCAAAACATAGGTTTTATGCCGCTATCCGATTACGTAAATTGACGCAACTTAGAATAATTTGCATACGATGTGCTCACTCGGCATTACTTTACTGGTTTCCTGAACATGTGTGGTGAGGATCGCACAATTGTTTGGCGACTTATCGCGATTTTTCTCATTTTCCTTAATTTATGGAAACCAGTGTACATGTTATCTCTTCTGTGTATTCAATTGTATTGATAGGCCGCAATACGTTTTTATAGGGGAGTCATCAATGACCTCTCAGGATGACAATTTTAAAACTTGTCATACTGTACTTATAGGGTCATAGCCGTTGAATACCCGAGTCTGAAAACTACCCATTTTTTTAAACTAGTTGTCACACTAGTGTAGTGAATCAAAAGTGCATTTTTATTTACTTGCCGAGCGAAAGGAATCTTTGCAGAGCTAAACGACCGTTATCTAAAAGCAGAAAGTGTGGGAGAGGGCATTAGACTGATATTGCACTGCTACTTAGTCCTCTGAGCTCTGGAAACTTGTTTGTTTGGAGAGAAGGATAGCCAGGAGGGAAAAGAGGGATTATGCAGGTATCCCTATCATATGCGAAAGACAGTCAAACAGTCCACTTTTGCTACAATCTGCTAGCTGGCACACTCTGGCCTAATTGGCAGTTCCTCGAGTGGAAATTCTTATTCTTGCATATTAGATTTAGCACATTGTTTAGAGTACCTTAACTATTACTTAGGATTAAATTATTTTGATTTTAACTTTTGTGCCCAGGTTAGCATTTAGGATATATTGGTGTGTGGGAAGAGAGGAGCTTCTGCAATAGTGCCCACAGCTACCTCATCGTCAGCAGGTCCTATATATGGTAACAATAACTTCTTGGCACGCCATAAAGGGTAATCACGACGGAAACTATCATCGATCAGATTCCAGCCAACAGAACGTCCGTATCCCAACCTCTGGGTGTGTACGGCATTTTGTCTAGATATTGCAGATTATTATCTATAAAGCTTCTACAGAGTAGGAGATATTTTAGCGCAATTCTCTCACTCGAGGTTTGAGCCCCTGTCGACTATCCGGTTTCTCGATTCCTGACGAATCAGCAACAGACGTTCGCAACTCGTGAGTGTGTCTTTGTAGCAAGATCTGCACTTTTTCTTTTGTGTTTCAAATCAATTAATTTACCTAGGGTGTACCGAAAATAATGCCTATTAGGTAATAATATTTTATTTTATTTAAGAGAAGGTTCCACTTACACATGCATATACACCAATTGTTGCTTTACACGTAACTACTCTTCAAATAACCGGGGAGGAGGTGGCTCAGCCAGTTCCGCACCAGGCTCGTATTCTGCAGTTCCCAGGTTCAAGTCCCAGCTAGTCCAGTGCTGAAATTTATCTCCGCAAAACTCCCCACCCTGCTCTCGGTCAGTATAGGACACTTTTGGGCTTGGAAAGGCTACTGTCCGTCAGATGGGACGTTAAGCCTTGGCCTCATGTGTGGGAGAGCCATACCATGTGCATGTTAAAGATCACGATGGATGGCCTTGACGGGTGGCTACCATCAGTTTCCTAGCAACTGTCTAGTGGATCCCCTGCCCCAACCTTCTTTGATCCCCGGGGTCCTTGTGACATGGCCATTTAGCTCAGAGGTAAAACAAACCAGCAATTTAGCCATTCAAATAATCTCATGCACACGTGATGCTTTGCCCACAGATGAACGCTAAGTTGGAATCCTGTATGAAATAAATTGTGCTGAGCAGAATACGTTCCATGTTTATAGAATGACTTTGATGTCATCCACGTCAACAAATCTTTATACCCAGATACTGTTTTTCATCGGACCGAATAGATGAAAGCCCGACTGTACCCGTGACGTGTCAAAAATACGTGTGAGGCAAAGAAGTGTTATGAATTAACTGGATGCATTTCAGATCTTTTGGTGCCTCTTCATGAAGCATCTTGTCTCTGATAATTGTTTCCTCAGCATTATGACTGCAATCCGAATAATCAACGATCTACAGGACAGTTAAATTCCTGTCCACGGGAATCAAATCATTCGTCAGTTATCAGTTGTCATCAATGACCGCAGTTGACAACCCCCCCTACTTCGTGGTTTGTCCTCAATGGTTGTTTCCTCTTTAGTAAGTTCATCACCCACCCTGGTATTGGCGATATCAATTCAAGGATATATTCCTCCGTAAATCCCGTGTCTTATACGAAATCTCAAACTTATCTGTCTACTTAGAAATAAAAACAAGTAACACTGTATAATTTTATTTTAACTTCATAATATATACCCAACAGTAAAAATTGATTTAAGAAAATAAACTCTAAATTGTTATCCCTTATTTACCATTATTTTAACCTTTGCTGTGCACTGGATTATTTTAGTAATCGCGAAACCCTACTCAAGTCTTGTTGTCGGACCGCCCCCTCCCCGAAACTAAATCCTGTATACATGTACAGTCGCTCAAAAAAGTATCCGAACACTATGGTTGATTACAGAATTCATAAAAAATCTCTGGCAACGTTTTTTTCTAGAAATTAGTGATATGGCAACCTTCTTGTACAATATACGAAGGTTTCCAGATCACTAATTTCTAAAAAAATCGTTGTCAGACATTTTTTTATGAATTCTGTAATCAACCATGGTGTTCGGATATTTTTTTGAGTGACTGTACCTGTCTCGATTGTCTGCATAACGTATACTTAGTTTAGTCTGTCATGGATGTTGGAAGTCCTGCACCCTCCTTCGTCAGGTAACCGGCGAAAGCTCTCAGTTTTAGCTTCGTATGTTTAATTCTTCAGCACTGATCTGTTGAAAAGATTATATTAAAAACATACGCAGGTGCAATTTGTTCATGTTATATGAACATGTCAGGTGCTCTGACACAGCGATTGTTATGAGTATTACAGCCCTACAGGTATTATTCTCAGTACGACTCTTGTAATTTTCCATACTTATATCTTGGATTTAATAACAAAAGCCAATTAATTATATGATTTATTATTGATTTTTAAGAGTAAGATTATACGTATGTGTAACTCTTTAATACAAAAATTAAAAAATAATTTCTGCTATTAGATTTACATAATAGGTACATTCAACTGTTAATTTCAACTTTTGATACTATGTGAAAAGTGGTAATTATTTCCTAATGCGTGATAACACTATATATTCAATTTTTTTAATTTTTTTTAATTTAAAAGTGCTATTTTATGTATTGGTAATATTAACATAAACCATTGGATGTTTTCATTAAACATTTATATTATCAAGTTTCTTAATTTAAATTTTGAATTGGATTGCTGAGTATTTAACCACTACTAAGCTGTTTTAAGTAACAGATGAAGATGGGGGAAGAGGAAAAATTGTCTTCAGCCGTGTGTGATCTGAATCAAATGCCCTGACCTCTGAGCTACCGGACGGTGATCAATCTCTCCTCTATCTGACGACATATTATGTCGTGTTGACATAGCATCTCCTGGCGACATATCAGGTGCTCTGAAGATATAACATGTCGTCCGAGCACCTGACATGTCATCAGGAGCTCGTGGGTTCAGATTCCACCCTTCTGAAAACAATTTTTCCTCTACACCCATCTGCATCTCGTTACTTAAAACAGCTTAATAGTGGTTAAATATTGAGTAACAAATTCTATAAATTTCAAATTTGCTTGTACAGAATGTGCGAAAACAGAAGAACGAAATAATGCATTAGTCAAATTCCATTAAAATGATCCCTTCCAAATATTTAGGTTATGCTGAGCGCCAGAAAATCAAGTGCTATTTTGCCCAAATCTCGTCCCATTTATGAGTAAAACCCCTAAAAACATCAAGTTCCCCAAAACGTTGAGAAATGCTACGCCTCCTGATAATCCTCTCAGGATTGAGAAGTAATGTTGAAGATCGAAATATCATTTTTTTCTAATTTACTGAAAATGAAGTGCCCTATTTATTTATTTGATTTTCTAATTTACTGTTGAAGTGCTCAACATCTGATCATGAAGTTGTATTTACAAACGTTTTAAGGGAAATCGTTTTAGCTGTTTGAAAATATAATTTTATTACCAGGTTACTCTACCGACATGATTTATTACAATGTATTAGAAGTATTATCTATCGTCCACATAATTGTTTGTAGATCTTAAGATAATGAATTCTCCAGTGTCCTAAATAGGGCTAAATTTTGTTCACATAACTGTTATCCTCATGTTCAGGTAGTATTCTTTTCCTAAAGAGAACATAAATAAACGCTCTGCCTATGACATTAGATAATAAAACAGATTACGACATTTTTGTTTCTAAAATGTGAAGTAATCTTATCACCATAAAACAAGAAGTCGAGACGTTGTATTGATATGCTGTATATCGTGAGCCTGCTTTGAAAGTTTACTCCTATTAGACTTAGCAAGTTATTGTGTATTAAAAGGCAAAAGTCGTATGGCTACGTAATATTGAAAAGTAAGAGTGAACATCGCATGCAAGGATTTAAATCGGTCTTTTAGAGTTTTAATATCGCGACAGATGTAATACAGTCGTTACGACAAAATGAAAGCCTGCAAAAAAGAAAAGAAGAAAATTTAAAGGTTTTTTTTTTCATTCCGAGTTCGGAAAAAAAAATAATGTTTTCAGTTTGTCGCCTGTCTGCATCTGTATACATTCAGATGCTTTGTTTTCAGACACAAATTAAAAATTCCTATTGGTGTGAAGAGATACTGATGAAATATTACGATTCGCACTTTCGGAATCTCCCAATGGCTATTAAAATCTCTAACGATAGAAAATTTTCAAAATTGAAATATTTCATTATGAATATTGCAAACAACATAATTATGTTAGAAATTTAAAATTTTGGTTGTGAAATATGAATGTCGCAAAGTTTGCAATGGCAACAATTATCTCCTTCACCTTTATGAAGGTGGAAAGCAATTTTTTTTAAGTGATAACTGTTCGGTTATGAAGATAAATTAAAAATCTCTTTGGGTGATATAGGTGTTGATAAATTATTATGATTAACACTTTTCGAATCCCCCACAGGTTTCAATTGCGCCGTCTAGCGGCGGAAAGTTTTTAATATTCGAAAATTTTAACGATTATTGCAAACGATCTATTAGGGTTCGATTGGATATTTTAATGGTGGATTAATACAAGTTTTAATTAAATTATTCTTGTTTAAAATTGCACCAGAGACTACTATATTTTAAATAACCGCTTAATTTTATACTTTTAAAACTATTTTAATATAGTAATAATATACATTTTTTTAATTTTATGTATACTGATTGGGATTTTCTTTAATCCTAAGAGATCAGAAAACACATATTTGTCACCTCAAGAGATAAGTGAGAAATTCTCTTTGTGCTATATAGGGCTAGTAATTCACTACATTTACATTTTCCAATCACCCATTAATATGAATTATTACTGTTAAAGGGTGCAAAATTGAAAAATTAAAACTTTATTTTCTTTGTAAACGAATATCACATACTCCCCAGAGGTGATATGGTATTCTTCTAGCCGAAAGTGCATTCTTTATCGAAAATTCTTTATTATTACCTTGCAAATGATAGTACTCTTTATTCCTTTGAATGTGAACTTCACTGAACCATTTCAAACAACTTGCAATATAAAGAGAAAAACATCTTAAAATAATAGGAAATGAAAAGCAAATCTATTGCGATTATAATCGAATCTTGAATGACTATAAACATGAGACTTAGCCAGTCGATATTTGCCCAATAAGGGCAGATTTCCAAATAACTGTTCCATGTATAAAGAGATCATCTTTAAGGATTCTATAAAAAAAAACGGCTGCAATTTATCTCCTGCCATTCACACAGGATAGAAGTGACAACATTTATCACACTCTACAGAAACGTAATCTAAGGCACATCGCCAAAACTGTGAAAGGATAAATTATTCTGCTCCTTTGTTGAATGCATTTCGGACATAAACTTTAATTTTCTCTGTAACTCTCTAACAGAAATTCTTACCAATATGGTATACTGATATGGTATACTAGTGTCCAAAGGTTAAGCATAATCCACCCACTGTTAAATATATCGCATGTGATTTTATTATTGACATTACATTTCATTTGTCAATGAATTAGAATATATGCAAGGTTATACACCTCCAAAAAATCCCCTGAACGGAAATAATTTGCTTATGTGATTCGTAAAGCATATCTGGAGTGCTATAAATTCTTCTCTGACACCCTCAATATTTCCCTTTGAACCAATATTTATGTTGAAAGAGCGTTTTGTAACAATGATATAACACACAGATATCGTATAGATTATTTTACAAAAGCACGCTGACCACTCGGCCGTCCCATGGCCGAGTGGATCACCTGATTAGAGCCAGATCCACCTAATCAGATGGATCTGGGTTTGAGCCCTGGGTAAGTCATGGATGTTTGTGTTGTCTTTCTGCTGAGGCCTTCTACTATGGCGTAAAAACTGGCAGCTCCTCTCAGACCTCTTTGTCAAGCAGCTCTGTGGAAAGCAACACTTTCAAAACCAGTGTAAAGGTAAATTGGGAAAGAAAGAAAAGTTGGTATTCTGCAGAGTACTTTAAATACAAGAAATAAATTTAATAATTTACGCTGCATTATTCGCGGGTCATATAAGGCGCATGGGGCGCAGGTTGCTCATGTGTAATTTAGTGCAATCGCTATGTTATAATCTGGCCGATCCTAGACCGATGTGGCTATCACTATAAATATCCCCAATCAGTTGTTTCAAGATTTTGGAGACGGTCCTAACAAACAGGAGACGTTAACAGAAGCTGAGTGCAAAGTCGTTCAAGAAATGACGAAGGAGTAGAATGACCGCTGTCTTGCACTAACAGCACGTCATATGGCGATGCTAGTCCAGCAACTCTCTCTGGAGCTTTCTATAACTACTGAAAAGGCAGTTTCGCGGCAGAATGCTTGCATAAGGTTTCACCAGAGAGGGCTGTATGCCCTCTCTGCCCGACGCTTTGTATTTCGCTCAATCCCTCTCGCAAGGACCCGACTAACATGATACAGACAACATGACCAATGAGTGTATGGGTTCTTCATTAACTTTCTGTCAATGAAGAGCACATACACTCTTTTATTGTTCTAGTCACATCCGTCTGGGATCTTTCAGATTCTAACATACGAATTGCTATGCTATGTGCAAAATGGAATGACCAGCCTATTCTTCTGACCTGAACCCTATACAGCGTGTGTAGCATATGCTGGGGAGACGTGTTTGAGGTCGTAAACCCTCTCCAAGAATCCTCCACGATCTTCGATCTCCTATCCGCAAGAGTGGGATGCACTGCCACCAGACCTCATGAGCAGCATTGTAAAAGAGACTTGAGCCGACCTCATGAGCAGCACTGAAAAGCTATTGCATTTCCTCTATTGAACAATGAGCTTGAACAGCTCATTGTACTTGGTATTAAAATTTGTGATGAACACCTGTGATTGTCGGTGAAACCTCATATCTGTGGGTTTTTACATCGTGCTCCGATGTATGTCACACGTGATGTTTATTCGATGAAAAAAATAAAGGTCAGATGCACTAAGTAAAGGACGACATACAATTTATTTACACTATATACATCCATATATATATATATACATCATATGGGAATGTGATAGATTCTGTGGGCCTTAGCTGTGCTCAACACTTTGTTGGATGAAATGGTCTAAATTGACATTCACTCGAGATTTTGTCCAATGAGTTTAGCATAGCATGAATGCCACTTTGCATTTGTAGGCATTCCCTTAATGTGATGGAAATCTGCTCTTCCCGTACACAAATCCCTTTATAGACCTCGCAACTCTCCGAAAGAATATCGTAATCCCTGCCTACATAACTTGATTCACACAGAATTGAACATTGCTCCTCTAGGGGTTTTAAGAAAGAGCTACGTCACTGTGGCACACAAAATGAGCAAAGCTCCTCAGTTCTTAAGCCACCTTCTTTCTGTTTTTGTTATTTCTACCACCCTCCTTCGCCGACCTCGGTGATTTGCACCCTAGCACATATGGCTGTATGAAGGGAGTCGAGCGATGTGGTGCAATATGATCATTTGCTGATTTTTACTCCCGCCAGCACCTGGAGGCTGTACAGCTAGGCCACGAACGACGACTAATAAGCAACATTCGCATTTAAGAATGCATTCTGAAGAAAAAAAAAAGCAGAAAATTAAATGAGATAATAAAACAAATTAGAGGGACAATGCAGAAGTTTTGAGATTTTCTGTAATTTCTATATTTTTAATAATACAATATCACAGGAGACATCCTGTAGACATGGGACTTACGAAATAGTTAGGTAAAAGCATTTAATCCTAATGTGAGTAGTATTCGAACCCACTGCTCCCATTAACAATAGAGATGTTGGACGTGGGTACTACAGAAGTGGGATGTGGGACGTGGTCTCGAATTCCACTCAAAACAGAATTTAAAATTTTCACCCTACTCGTTCATAATCTGTATCATTATTTTCAACTTTTTTATGCCAATGTAGAATAACGACTATCAAAAAAGATAGTAATCTTATTTGAAATACGTGAAATCCGGAGGGAAGAGTTTGTCCCTAATGATCACACAACTAACGAAGAAATGTGAATTGTGTCTAAACTTTTTCAAAAATAATACTCATTTAAATGCTTATGGTTTATTAACTTATCTTTAGAATAAGAATATTTTTGGATTATACCTGTCAACAAAACCAAAACGATATACTAATTGAACATTTATAATTTTCGGAAGGAAAAACTTGATGGTAGAATTAATTTCTCAGACATATGCCTTCCCGAACGTTGTTAACAAGCTAAGCATTAATAGAGGAAGAGTTATTGCAATGATGTTCGTATGATATTAATGAAATTTAAATGAAAAGAAATTATATCTATTATTCTGATGATTGACTTTAAACTCTAGTAGAATCAAAATATAATTTATAATTTATACCTTTTTATCAATAATACATATAAAAGACTCTAGAATGGTTGGCTAGAAAAACCAATCGATAAAATGCTGATAGTTTGTTTTGATTATTTATTTATTTCAAAATAATGCAGAAGCTGGGCTCTCCATTTCCAATTATAGATGGCGTCACAAGAGACAGAAGATGGGAAGGCTTATAGTCACAATTAGCTGGATAACGAGCTATCCGGGATGGTTCAATGGATTCGTATCCCACTCAACTTTATCAACGGACTGTTCACGAGTTCCATGTTTTCCGAACATTTCCTGTGCTGTTTTTGTTACTGAATATGACAATACAGACAATTTTGGTAAGTCCAAAATATGTGATATGATGAAATGGTGAATATTTAAAGAAATAACAGGTAGAATGAAGGAAATAAATCAAGCGAAATGATATTTAGACAATTTCAGCGAATTCACCATCTGCATTGGATGCACAACGGATTTATCAACAAAATCTGAATAATTAAGCTTATTTCAAATGAATAATGTGTGTTAAATCATGCCCCAACTGTGAAGGTAATTTTTATCGGTATGGGTAAAAAGCATTAGTGAAATCCCAAGTAAAATATAATAAAAAGTAATAATACTGACAGCCAAAGCCAAATGTCTCACAGACTAAGACGTAATTGAAATTTCGTTGCAATTTCTTATTAACGACTAAAAAATTAAACATTTTTTATCCAATTTTTTTTTATTTTTTTTTTACTTATGTACGTCCCAACGCAAGGCACTGGGATTTCCGGAGTAAGAAGTACCTATAACTAACTATCTGTATCTTTCTTACTACATATTTGTTTGCTCCAGCTTTAAGTTAATTTCAATTTCTATTTGAAATTCATATATTTTTATTATTGTACTGTATTCCATATTGCAATTTGAAACTTCGGTGATGTTGGATATGTTATACAAGAACACACTCTCCCTAACTAGACATATATCAATTATTTTATATAGTAAAATATATTCTCGTTTAATGCGAAATTGATTTACGTTGTAGTTTTCATGAACGCATTAATCGCTCAAATCGAGAACTATCTGCATATTAACTATCCAAGACTTTTCAAAACATAGTAATAATAAAATCTAAAAACAAGGTTAACTATGCTGCCAATAAGAGGACATAGGAAAATGAAGCAGGAAAATCTAAAAAAGTAGTTGATAGCAAGTGAATTTCATAAACTGAAATTTTTTCCAGAAAAACATAGTACCAATATTTATCACATTTTTATATAACAGCAAATATACAATAATTTAATAATTTTCTTAAGGATTATTTCAATGTCAATAATTTCATCAATTCATATATTTAATAATTTGGAAAATGTATATATTTCAGTCTTATTTTTTATTATTTCCGGCAATTTGGTAAACATTTTAGGTACTAAATACACATAAATGTCTGTGCAATACTTTTCTTAGGATGTGGAACAGTTACATTAGTGTAATCATTTGATCCCATATTATGATTAGAGGTTTTAACATTATTTCTTTATAATGTTTTCTACTATATAATGCAATGTTATTAAACATACAATTTCCTTAATTGGAGAATATGTAAATCATTATAATAATACTGTCATATTTTTCCTCTTTCAACATACATGTAATTATTTTATTTTGTATAATTATAAATGGTTTAATATGACTCTAATATGATTTTTCACCACGATAATAATCCATATTTCAAATATGATTTAATCCATGCATTTATTTTAAGGCATAAACTGGAAGGACAGCTGTGTACAATCCCTAGTGATGACGAACAGAACCGGCCAGGTCTAGCACCTAATGTCAGACCCCGCCTTCTCGTGATGCAGGCCGTTAGTACCTTTCAAAAGAGATATTCTCTTTTGGAAGGGAACGTGAGGTGAGGTCTGCCAGTTCACTATGGCCTACTGATCTGGTCATCTATGGCCACATATTTTTCTTTTTTTTTCAACCCTGCTGAGGAGTCCTGGTGCTTCACAAGGTCCTGGTGCTGACCATTTTTACCTACTAGACTTTACTTCTTATGGATTTGAGCTTAATTATTGATCCTAGACTTGCTGCACTGGTGGGCCTCTGTTGAGGGAGAGTCTGCCGCTGTGTTTTCTGTTTGCTTCTGGGTTGCCAGCTCTAAGTGAACAGAGGCATGGGATACCTTATATCAGTTGGTGGATAATTCTAATCAGAGGCCATTGCAGGTACCTGAACCTTACTTAGCTAGTTGGACATCGTCAAGCCTAAACTGGAGAAATGTGTCTCAGGCAGGCCATGTGGCTCTTGAAAAAGTCCACTTGAAAAGGTGGTGCCTGAAGTTCCTACCAGCATCGGTGACTTCAGCCTTTAGCGGAGGAGGAGGAACAGGTCTTTGTCCCATGCCTGCGATCAGGGGGCTGTTTGATATTGTTGGCCCTACCAATCTCAATAAACCTAATTTCTTTAAAAAACCTACTAATCATTTTCTCTCTGCCGGAACGTGGAACGTGAGGACATTACATAGAGATTATTCTCTTGATGTCCTCATGCAGGAATTCCAGCGCTATAACCTAGATATTCTAGGCTTGCAAGAGACCAGATGGACAGGTAAAGGTGAGATACTTAATAATAACTTTAAATTCCTCTTTACAGGGAGGGAGGATGGAAAGCATCACCAGGGCGTGGGTCTGCTGCTCAGCAGACATGCTAGTGATGCTCTTCTAGGATATGAGTGCATTAATGAAAGATTTCTTACAGCAAAATTTCAGACAAGCGTTAAAGACTTGAATGTTATCTGCTGTTATGCCCCTACTGAGGATGCCGATGAGGATGAGAAGGATAGTTTTATGGACAACTTCAGGATATTTTGAATTTTGTCAAGAAAGGAGATATTACTCTTGTTCTTGGTGACTTCAATGCCAAATTTGGTACTGACTCTGACCTTTGGGCAGGAGTAATAGGCCCTTCTGGTATTGGTAGCTGCAATGGCAATGGGCAACGTCTCCTACAGGTAAGTAAACTCAATGGTTTCAGAATAACTAACATTTATTACAAACACCGCGACAAACATAAATACACATGGGTTTCACCTGATGGGCTACATAGGAATATGATTGATTATATATTAATTAACAGCAAATGGGCTAGTTCTGTTAGAAATACCAGGGCATATAGGGGAGCTGAAATTGGATCTGACCATTACCTTGTTAAAAGTGTCTTGCAACTTGAACTTAAAAAGTGTTGTGCTAGGATTAAAAAATTTACCTTTAATACTGAAGCTCTGAAAGACCCAGTTATAGCTAAAGCTTACCATGATAGCTTACGTAGTCATTATGACAATCTTGGTTTGCTTAATACTGAAGTTGAGGAAGAATAGGGCCATTTTAAACAGGCTTTTTTGGAAACTAACAGTACTCTTTTAGGGAAAAAGGAGCAGAGGAGACAGAAAGCCCAGCAAAGGCACTTGAGCTTATTTCAGAAATACCCTACTAGTCCTAATAGAAAGCATTACAGAGAACTTAATAAACGTGTAAAAGATCAGTTAGCTGCTGATAAGAATCTTTGGCTTGATGGTTTGGCTGACAAAACTGAGGAAGCAGTTAGACAGCACAACAGCAGAGAGCTATACCAGATAGTTAATGTTTTATGTGGTAGAAAACGAACAGGTATACAGAGATTGAAGGATAAACAAGGCAAAGTTATAGAAGGTGAGGATTCTGTCATGGCTAGGTGGGCTGAGCATTTCAGGGATATTCTAAACAATGTAATTATTTCTACTCCCATTGTTTGCAATGATGATAGATGTATTGGTGGCTTTAATGTTGGCCCTGTAATACAATCTGAAGTTATTTTGGCTATTTCTAAACTTAGACTTCATAAATCCCCAGCGATAGATGAATTTACAACTGGAATGCTTAGAGCTGGGAATGTTTCGGTTACCACTTGGATGACTGAAATTTTGAATATCTTTTATGATAAAGGCATGGTTCCTAAGGATTTTACCATAGCTATTGTTATCCTTATTTTCAAAAAAGGTGACCCTGCACGGTCTGGTTGGACCTCCGTAGCCCATGGCTGCTTGAGGATGATGATGAATGTTAACGAGATTTCTAATATGATATAAATTAGGTATAATTGCATCAATATTTTTATTCAGTACTCATTATGGTTTTGCCCAAATTAAATTACTATTAATATACAATCCTAAACATTTTTATAATTATCAACACCCTGAATTCTTTGTATAAACATTCAGAACCCGTACATTAATAGAATGATAGAATAATTTATTTTCAAATATATCTGGAATGTTGCATTTCATTCTAAAGTATAAATATTTTGTTTTTCTACATTTAAAAATAATTTAATGTTTATAAACTATTGTCTAATTATCTTTAAAATTCATTTATGCAAGTTATTAACATTTCATTACTTTCAGATGCATATAGCAATGCTCTATCATCAGCAAATATAATTATTTTGTCTTTTATATTGAAATCGCAAATATCATTAATATACACATTAAATAAAAGGGGACCTATACTGAACCTTGTTGTACACAATATTTTATTTAAATTTCTTTGCTGTAATTATCTCCTATTTTATCATTCGGAGTTGATTAAAATGTGTAACCATTTTAACATATTTCTTCTCATTCCAGCATTTTCTACTTTAGAAAATAGTAAATTATCTGATACTAAATCAGTGATTTTTTATATCTAAAAAATATTCACGATAGTAGTTATCATTGATAACAATATGAAATAATAATGTTAGTCGTAGTATTCGGCTACTATTCCTATTCTATGACCAAACCGATTTTAATAAAAAAGTTATTTTTGTTTAAAAAACTTAGAATTTAATTTTTGATATTTTTTAAAGATTTTTTTAATATTGATAATAAAGATATTGG
Source organism: Ryuthela nishihirai (assembly GCA_038380435.1). Lineage (NCBI taxonomy): Eukaryota > Metazoa > Arthropoda > Arachnida > Araneae > Heptathelidae > Ryuthela > Ryuthela nishihirai. Next base: position 66,108,162 of record JAWZYU010000016.1, on the reverse strand, counting down.
TCTATAATTGCCTATATCGGAATGTATATTTCCTTTATAAATAAGAATAGCAGTTGAATTATTTTAATATACGAGGAAAACAACCTGAGAGTTTAATGACAAGTTAAAAAGATGACACAGTATCCTTACCATTTCACTTTTTTGTAACCTTTGTTTAAATATCATTATCTTTAATTGGTTTATTTAATTTTAAATTTTTAATTACAGTACTAATTTCCTCTCCTGTTATATAATGAAAAAAATTGAGTTCTACGATACATGCACCTGATCATCCATATCATTATCATAATTGGCGATATCTCATTTTAAATCTTAAATTATTTCTGTAAGTGCTTATTAAATATATCAGCCAATAGCATCGGATTTTGGTTATAAGAAAAAATAAAATTGTCAATTTCTATTTCCTTAGGAAATGTTGAAGTATTTTGATGCTTACCAGTTAATTTATTTATAATATTCCAGTACTGGTTTATATTACAAATATTGTTTAAAACATTTTTGTAGAGTAACCTTGTTTTGCTTCCCTAATTAATTTTAATAATATATTTATATATTTATTAAAATTATCTTTTTAATTTAATATTGGAAGTTTTTTTTTAATAAATTACACAATTTGTTTCATTTTCCAAAGGAATTTATAAGTGCGTTAGTTATCTATGGTGTTAATTTTTTTTAGTCTCCTTTTGTATTTTTATATTATGTTTTGATATTTCAGTTAGTATATTTAATTGTTCTAAGAATAATTTAAACTATATATTTATATATTTTTTTATCTTAACATCATTCCAACATTTTTTTCCTAATAATTTTTTTAGTGTCATTGTGTCCTTTTTACATGTATTTTGTATTCGTTTAACACTTTTATTAAAGTCAGATTTAAAATTTATACCAATAAAATAATGATAAGTGATATTTAGTTTTATTATATATATAATAATAATTAAATAATTTATTACTGAATTTCTTAACTGTACATGTTTGAGATAGCTTTTTGAATTATTTCTGGCAATTTTATTACGACATATATGCAATCCATTTGTTTTAATTAAATGTTAATAATCAGATTCATTTGTATCATTTCCTTTTAAATCAATATTCAAATTATCTACTATTACCTCATTATTAATGTTTAAATAATCTAATTCATTTTCTAATTCATTAATAAAGTTTTGCTTTTTATAGGAATGCAATCTATAGAATGCGTTAAAACAAACAATTCCTTATTCAATTTAAAAGTAATTAGTATATCCATAATACATTAGTATATCCATAAACTGTTATATATTTCTTAACAAAAACAATTACTTCATCAGATCTCTTATCATTTTATCATTTATGGTATGCTTTGTAATTTGGTATAGTATATAAATGCAATTCATTATCACCACTCCAGATTTCTGTTAAAATTATTAGCTTAGGGAAAAAAACCTATTAAATTAACAAAAAACATCAAAAAATGATCAAAATATTTCCTCATACTTCATATTATTTAATAGAGTTAAATTAATATCATTACCCCATTTCTATAATACCTTATCATAAATTTTATTACAATCTGTTGTTTTAACTGCTTATTCTTCATGTTGAGCAGCAATATTGAAGTCAGATTCTCCTTTAAAGCAATCATTCATTTGATTCTCTTTATTAGTCATTCTATTCTGCTCTACTGTTTATTCACGCAGTAGATTAAAATCATCAAAATTTTAATTTCCTAATATATTTGATGTTTCTGTTTTTCTAATATTAATTTTGATTCTTTAACCCAAACAAATCTGTAACCTTTTACTTGTTCCAACTTCTTCAGTTCCTAGAGTAATTTTTTGTTTTCCTGGGTTAGATGATCATTTACAAATATTATATTGTCTAAAAAACATTTATATATTTATTTGACATTTAATCCCTTTTTTAATTTCCATTATTTTATCCATTTTTCTTTCATTTTTGTTGATGCTAACTGGACAATGATTGGTTTGTATTTTTGTCTATTTCTAGTAGTCACCCTGTGTGCTGTTTATATATTAACCTTACTTGAATCTATTTAAATACACGTGCAATAGTGGGTAATATTTCATTGACATTTTCGTGTTTCTGGAACACCTATAATCTCCAAATTAGTGTTCCTACTGTTTTGTTTAAGGTAATTAAATCTCCAGTTTAATTCTTTGATTTTTTAGCATTTTATTTTCATCCATAAGTAGTTTCTTTTGCAGTTTAATGTTTTTTTTATTTCATTAGTTAATTTAGCCATAATTTTAAAATAATCATATTTTTTTTTTAACTTTATATGGTACATTTCTTATATTCGTTATTTTTGATTTGTCATTGATTTCAAACGTATCCTTTCTTAGCTTAGTCATTTGCTCATTAATAATCTCATCAATATGAATTATTACACTTGAATATAGTTCTGTAATATCAGATTTATTTACAATTGAATTCCATCTTCATAGTCATCATCATTAATATTTATATTCTTTCCTTATACTATAATATCCTATTTGCATTTATGGCATTTCCACCTACACTTAGAGTGAGGTCTGATATGGTAGAAGTGAAACCATGATGCACATTTTCCAGTGCATTGTGATGTCATTGATGCATCTATAATTTCACCATTGCATTCAACCCAAGATTTTTCCATTATGTATTTACAGTAGTTTGTAGTTACCTTAAAATACTCCAAAAAATGTTGCAGAAATAATACTATCTTAGAAAACACAAAACTATATTCTGATATAAGAAAATTCATAGATAATTATAACAATAATGTATTTAAACCTGAGTATCATACGCATGAAATTTCAAAGTTCCAAGTACGTGAATAATGTATCACTTGAAAAACGTCGGTAGAACACATAACAATGTCCACTTGAAAAAGTTTGTTATAAGGATTAGTAATGTTCATAAAAAGACTCACTATTTTGCAAAAATGTAATTATTTTAATACTATTCAATTAATGAATTACATTCAAAATACGTTTATAATTCAATCTATTTCAAAAACTAGTTAAAATGTTTTAATAATAAGAAAAAATATATTCAAATATTCAGATTTGAAAATACTCCAGCTGAACACTAGCACTAGCGCCACATACTCAATAATGGGTGGTCCCGTTGAAACATAGAGTCAGACTTAAGGTCACCACTGTTGTTCAAGATCATGGTGAAGAGTGAAGTTTGACTTTAATCGCTTGTTTGGCTGGACGACTTGGAGAATGCCAACCAGTATCTGATATTCATACCTCCATCGTTGATATTACCAATTATCTCCATTTCTTTCACTATGGAAGATACTTCTAAGATAATAATGGCACACCACACAAGCTGTGAAAAGTTGATTCGAAGAGCCAAACGAAACGTTTTTCCTTATTACTTAACTTCATCGTATTGATAATCTGTTGGAGATTCTGAAGTTGATACCCAGGAAGGCATTACTATCCTCCTTTGCCGTTGCTCCATCAGTAGTTGTCAGTCAAAATATTGAAGTAGTACAGAAATCTGTCATACAGTTTACATCTCAAGGTGGACTCCACACCATATTGCATCAAAATGCTATTAAGGGTGAATAGTTTTCGACGCCTTGTTAAGGAGCTCACCGCGTATTTTTGTTGTTTTATTTGATTTTCTTGTACATAAGAGTTTTGTACACATAATGAATAGGTTCATTGGGTGATACGTTTTTTATAAAAAGCTCATGCCAAATGAAACTTCTAGTTGCTAATATATATATATTTCATAACACTCAGCAAACTCAGATTTGTCATTTGAATTAGCGCGAAAAACCAAGAAGGAAACTTTTTCTATGTTACTTTTGGCGTCAGTATTATAACGTGTAGTCGTCAAAGCAAAGCATGTGACACATAAAGAATTATTCTAGATCAGATTTTATGATTATCAAAGCTTTTTCGAAGGCTAGGAAGGCAATGTTAAAATATTCATTTTCTTCTAGAACTGATGTGCTATTTCAGCAGTTCAATATTTTATTAGTTGTTGATCAACCAGATACAAATTAAAATCACTTATATTAAGTTGTGAGATTGTGTAATAATATGAAGAGTAGCTTAAAAGAGTGCAGCTCTCCATTAATGTAGATGAAATTTTGGTTACAGGAAAGGGTCAATAATTATGTCAGTCATCTTTTTCGTATTTATTTATGCGATAAATTTCCTTTCAAAATGTGAGGGACAGTTTTCACGAATCCAATCCAGAGATACATTGCAGATTTCATAACAAGCGTTGAAGAGAATGACAAGATTGTTATACATCTGACAATATATTTGTAAAGCAAGGTCCTAGATAAGAGATTTTCAAGAGTAGTTGCGATCGTTGCACTAAGAAATTAATATTCAAAAACACCGGAGAAAAAGGCATCACGAGGCGAATGTTCATGCTAAGATTATTGGAATTTACAATACGTGCCAGAGGTAGAATCAATACTATTGGGAAAAAAAAGAGATTTTTCACTATCAGAAGTTACAAATGATCTGCCAAGGGTTTTAATGGAAAGATATGGTTTTAGTGCAATAGAAATTATTCGTGCAAAGTTAACATTTTTAATCAGATCGTGTACATGTTTTTTTAAGTTACTTTCGTCTAATGACAAGAATAGTTCAACGTATTTTAACTTTAAATATCTATATAAAACCTAAAATTAAAGATACATTATTTCTACAGAAATGAGAGAAACAGACGATATTTATGTTCTATCTTGTTTATTAATATTTTTGCTTTACCGTAAAGTGCCTGATAATTATCCTCAATATGTTGTTTAATTTAAAATGCTCTCATTTCTCAATTTTTGTAAAGTAACCTTAGCAGTCTGATCTCCCTACACTTATTTGCATATCAAGAATAGGTCTTTTCTATTTGGAGAGAGTTTCTTTTCTATTGCAGAACACATTTCCCTCTCAAATAGAGAGCCTTTCTCACAATTTGCTCCGACAAAGTTTCCTCCTCTTACACACTTCGTCCATTTCCACGGAAAGAAATATTTTGCTAGCAGGCAGAGTTGTCGGATGCATTAGTTCTTCCTCCGTAATTTCCCCAGGAAGCAACGCCTAGTAAACCCTGACGGCGAACTACCTCTGATTACATACATCAACATGGCCTGTCATGCTGGTCAAGTAACTCAACCCACGCTTGATGAGCACAAATAGGGAGTAACTGCAGTCTCGAGGCAGTCATCGCCATAATGAAGCGTTGTCGTCCTGCGTTGCTAACTCTGTGAAGTTTTCGCCCCACGCAGTTACTGTAGTATTAACGCATTGACCCCTAGTGAGACTGTACGAAGCCGTGTACTGGAGGTGAGCAATAACCAAGAAAACTATCCAAGAAAACTAGACAGGAAACAACCGCCCTTATCAGGAACTAGAACGTAGGTGCTCTTGAAGACAGAAACACTCTCCAGAATCTTGGTACTTTACTCTTACCTCTTCCAGACCTTATATGATAAATTCGGATTTCTGTCGGCATTTAAGTTTTTTTCACATTAGGGAAAACAACGTGGCTATTTCTCTCACTATTTACTTCTTATGCTTTTAAAATATTATAAATATAGATTTACTTAGCAAACAATATGCACGATAATTATAGTTTGTTTTCCTCTTTTCAACCCAGCGAAGTCAAATGAGCAGAAAAAAAAAATGTATATAAATATATAGCACTAGGGCAGTATTCATTTGGACCCCTCCCTACGGTTAAGTTGTTTTAACGCATATATTCGTCATCGAAATTAAAATACATAACATATCATTCTTATCATGAAAACTCGTACTTTATTAGAATAAAAAAATATCTGCATATCGACTGCAGAACTAAGAGGCTTTATTAAAAAAATGTCTCATTGTATAAAAGAGAAGGATTTTATATAGTATTAAGTATATTATCTCTGTATTAAGTTATAATATATAAATGATATGCATATATTTTCAAAGTTTGGTCTAGATTGTCTACTCCACCATATAAAAACTACTTGGACACATCCACTTCACTACAATATCAGATTCAAAATTTCCTGTGGTTTAGAAAATTCGCCTTCTACTAAGAAGAAAAAACAATAGTAAACATTCCAAGTTAAGTTTTAATTTCGGATTTATAGAAAATAATAAATTAATCTTAAATTCTTTAAAAAATAAAAAAGAAATGTATGAAAAACGAAAAAACAATGTAATAAGAGTCGACCTATGTTTTATAATTCTTTTGTCAGGTCCAGGTTGCTTTTTAGTAAAGGCATATTGAAACGTTTAAAATTTACAATAAATGTGGGTTACGTTATGTTTATGACCTTCCTTATTTATTAACTGGTTTATCTTGCTAACATTTCGTAACGTCTAAAATACGATATGTGTCAGAATATATAAAACTCCTTCTCTTTTATACAATGAGACATTTTTTAATAAAACCTCTTAGTTCTGCATTCGATATGCAGGTATTTTTTACTCTAATAAAGTACGAGTTTCCATGATAAGAATGTCTTTTCACGGAGTTGATTGAACATTTTTAACTCTAACAAATATACCTAAACTTTAATTGCTATGCAATTATCAAATAGCTAATTATTTTATAAGTTGAGAAAAAGTTATAAAATATTTCCCTTAAAATCAATTCTATTAAAATACACCAAACAATAATAATCATTATTACTTTTGAGAGAACACGAAATTTTAATAAATAAAATATTATTATTATAAAAATCCATTGAATTATCAGTTAAATTTATCATCTATGAAAGGAAAATGTATAAAAGCGATAAAAAGGGAAAAACGGCTATGTATCTTATTCATATGCATCGTATGTATGTATCGTATTCAGAATATGCAAAATATTAAACTGAAAATAAAAACAAAAAACTACTCATATTGTTTAATATTGAAAAAGATTTAGTTAAAATTATTCAGAAGATAAACTAAATTCACTAATGAATATGATGTGGATGTCTGAAGTGATAAATTAATGTTTTGTATTGTTCGAGAGTGTCTCTGATTATATAAAACATTCAGGTCTTTAGTTTTTTGCCTGACATGATAGTTCAAGCTGTGACGACAGGCATAGAATCATCTTTCTAATGACGAATAGTAATTATAAGCGTAGAACCATATTTATCTGAAAATAACGTGCTTGAAACTGCTCTGCTACACTGTATAAGGGGCGCCCCAAAGTGCAGATGCATAGGAATTCAAATTTTATTAAGATACAAGAAAATATAAGGACGAATATAGTGTACATATCATTGTGTACGTAATATTCACGCCTTGTCCAAACTACTATTTTCCGTTAGTTTATTAAATTGGTTAATAAAGCACCGTGAGACTAACTTTAGGCGCCTTAATGCACTGCGTAGGGTAATTGAAGTAGTATGATAACCTATAGATGGAAAACCTTTAATCATGCGAAATAAGGACGATGTCTGGACCATGCGAAAATAAAAGGCATAAAAATAAAATTCAATTTCAATGAATTATTTGTCGATACCACTGGTGTGCTTTGAAGTGAATATGAATTTTATACAGTACGGGATATAATTATGAGGCTACAGTGGGTGAAGAAACTGCCAATATACCCTGGATTACCTCAATTTGTAATGCTGTCAAAGACGTAATATACTCAAAGAAAGCAACATAAACTAACATTGTATTTAATATGAAGAATCGAGTATTGCTCGTGGAGTTGTATCACATCAACAAGAGCAAATCTATGTTCAAATTTCGGAAATATCGCAAGGAAATAGGATTAAGGAAAGGAACGCTTTCGAAATACATTGAAAACACAATTTACTTACACGTAGTATCCATCCCCAAACCCACCCTACTCTACGACAATAATACGCCTGCCTTTGCCCGCCTTGCAAGCTATAAATATGTGAGATGCCTACCTGCTATATACCATATCTGCGACGGTTGTGATGGGCAAACATGGCGACCAGAGCGACTTCGATCGTGGGTCGATAGAGCGAGGAAGTTGGATCTCCATATCTGTGACTGCAGAACTTTGTTATTTCCACTTGTGACCGTCACACACGTGTATCAGGACTGCTTCGAAACTGGTCAAACCTGTAGCCACTGAAAAAGATGTGACTAATCAAGCCATTGATGTTCGAGGTAACCTCTACTCTCTTGTAACATAACGGAATAAAGGGCTACAATGCAGATGATAGCATTGGCATTCAACGATGCGGTATTAAAGGTTTGTGCAAACACCATTCCACGTACGATGGTACTGGAATATGGCAGCTGACACCCACATCGAGTACCTTTGTTAACAGCATGTCACTGGATTGTGAGGCTACAGTGGGTGAAGAAAATTTGCCAATGTACCGTGGACTGAAAATGGGTAGCTTGGTATGACGAATCGAGTTCCAACTACAACATGCCGATGGGAGGTTGCATGTCTGGTGTAAATAACACGAGTCCATGAACCCCAATTGTGAAATATAGTGGTATTAGGAACTGGTGTAAGCAGTGTAATGTTCTGGGGTGTGTTTACGTGCGCTACCTTGGGGCCCCTTATACCTATTGAGACCACTATCATTGCAAATGTTCTGCTCACCGACCACCTCTTGGCTATCCATTTCCCACAGCAATATGCCTTCCTTTAACAAGACAGCACCCCGTATCGACACTCCCAACACTGACAACTCTTGGCGCGTTACGGACGGCTGTCCTAGAGTCATGGTCCACAATACCACCCGAACATTTCCAATACCAGGTAGAGTCCATGCCACGATGTGGTACTATTGTTGTGAGGGCTAAACATGGCCCCACACATTTAGGTGGATGCGTATAATAAATTGTCCTTTCGATGTAAATATTTTGTCCTTTCGATGTATACTTTGAAAAAAAAAAGAATTAAGAAATTAGAAGAAATAGGCGGCTGATTCTACATTAAATCAACACAGTTCAAAACATTCATCATCTCGATCACCTGTGATCACCTTTTTTTAAAAATTGGAAAAATGATAGCTCTAGTAAAATCCTTAGGAACAACACCTTTATCATAAAAAATATTCAAACTATCAGTCAGCCATGTGACAACACAAATGTTCCCAGCTCTAAGCATTTCAATGGCGATTTCGTCCTCCCCTGGGGATTAATGCAGTTTTAATTTAGAGATAGCAAATGCGACTTCGGAATGTGAAATAGGGCCATCATAAAAGCCAGTAATGCATCTATCCTCATTACAAACATCACGAGTTGAAATAATCACATTATTTAGAACATCTCTGAAATGCTTAACCCACCAAGCAATCACAGAATCATCACCTTCAACCACCTTGCCATATTTTAACCCTCAATCCCTGTGTATCTGTCTGTTTCATCCCACATAAAACATTAGCAATCTGGTACAACCCCATGCTGTTTTTCTCTCTAACTGCTTCCTCTGCTTTGTCAGCCAAGCTATCAAGCCAAAGATTCTTATCAGTTGTTAACTGATCTTTTACATGTTTATTAAGCTCGTTGATCAGATGTAAATGTTATTCGCCTTATGTTAGGACTAGTAGGGTGTTGATTCATATTAATCCTGCACTTCCTTCTTTCAGAAATAAGTTCCATAGCCTTATCACTCAAATAATTTGTTCCTTCTGTTCCCTTCCTCCTAAAAGAGTACTGTTGGTTCCTAAAAAATCCTGTTTAAACTGACCCCATTCTTTCTCAAATTCATCAGTAACCAAACCACGATTGTCCTAATGACTTAGAAGCTTATGATTGTATGCTTTGGCTATATCTGGATCTTTCAGACCTTCAGTGTTGAAGGTAATTTTGCTGCAAGACACTTTTGACCATGTAATGGTCAGACCCAATTTCTGCTCCCCTGTATGATCTGGTGGTCGTAACTGAACTGGCCCATTTGTTGTTAATTAAAATATAATATATCATATTACTGTGCACCCCATCAGGTGAAACCCATGCATGTTTATAAATGTTCCGGTACTTGTAGTATGTGTTAGTTATTCGTAAACCATAAAGTTTACTTACCTCTAGGAGACGTTCCCCATTGCGATTGGAACTACGCATTGCGATTGGAACTACCATTGCGATTGGAACTACCAAATGAAATTAGTGATCTGGCAACCTTCGTGTTACGTAACACGAAGGTTGCCAGATCACTAATTTCTAAAAAATCGTTGCCAGATATTTTCTCTGAATTTTGTAATCAGTCATAATGTTCGGATACTTTTTTGAGCGACTGTGCCAACTTCAGCATTGAAGTCACCTAGCACAAGAGGAATATCTCCTTTCTTCACAGAATTCAAAATGTCCTGAAGCTGGCTGTAAAACGTATCCTTCTCGTTCTCATCGTAGTCCTCTGTGGAGGCATAACAACAGATGACATTCAAGTCTTTAATATTTGTTTTAAAAATTTCTCAAATAAATCTTTTATTAATGCAGTCATATCCTAGAAGAGCATCACTGGCATGTCTTCTGAGAAGCAAACCTGCACATTGGAGATGCTTTCCATCCTCCCTCCCTGAAAAGAGAAATTTAAAGTTATTTTTAAGCCTCTCACCTTTACCTGTCCATCTGGTCTCTTGCAAGCCTAGACTGTCTAGGTTATAGCGCTGGAATTCCTGCGTGAGGACATCAAGAGAATAATCTCTATATAGCGTCCTCACGATCCACATACCTGCAGAGAAAAAATGATTAGTAGGATTTTTAAAGAAATTAGGTTTATTGAGATTGGTAGGACCAACAATATCAAAGAGCCACCTGATTGGGGCAAAGACCTGTTCCTCCTCCGCTAAAGGCTGAAGTCACCGATGCTGGTAGGAACTTCAGGCACCACCTTTTCAAGTGGACTTTTTCAGGAGCCATGTGGCCTGCCTGAGACACATTACTCCAGTTTAGGATTGACGATGCCCAACTAGCTAAGTGAGGTTCAGGTACCTGCGATGGCCTCTGATCAGGATTATCCGCCAGCTGATATATGGTATTCCACGCCTCTGTTCACTTAGGGCTGGCACCCCAGAAGCAAACAGAAAACACAGCGGTAGATTCTCCCTTAACAGAGGCCCACCAGTGCAGCAAGTCCAGGATAAGTAATCAAGCTGAAATCCATTAACAAATGCATGTCTAGTAGGTCTAGTAGTCTAGTAGGTATAAATGGTTAGCACCTTAACATAGAGATTATAACAAATTTTTGAACAAGACACGACCTGTGAAGTTGACCACTCCTTAGAAGGGTTGAAAAAAAAAGAAAAAAGTGGCCATAGATGACCAGATCAGTGACTGAGCTGGCAGCCCTCTCCTCCCGTTCCCTTCCTAAAGAGAATGTCTCTTTTGAAAGGTACTAACGGCTTGCACCACGAAAAGGAAGGGGTCGGACATTAGGAGCCAGACCTGGCCGGTTCTGTGCATCATCCCTGGGGATTGGTACACCGCTATCCTTCCAGTTTATGCCTAGCTACCATTTACAGACCTTATACTTCGTGTTAATTATCATTGTTTTTAAACGCATTTTTATTTTAACTCTGGTTGAATACAACATTGTACCTAATGTATTTGGTTTCTATAAAAATATTTCTCATGCAATCGTCAGATTCGTCTAACAACATTCCCCATAAATAACGAATAACATGGGGTTTACTGTTTATATATGCTGAAACAAAATTAATCAACAGCATATATGGAACGTTTTGTCGTGAAATGACCATGGGATACTTGGTTTAAACTTTGAATTAGGAAAGTTTGCGTAAAACATGTTTCTTTTTCTGCAAAATATATTAATAGTCTATGGTATCAAACACAATTTTTGTAAATGACAAAGATTAATTTAAAAATATTCTAAATAATTTTCAGGCATATAAATATATATATAAACTACTCAAAATTTAATTTTCGATTCCTTATAAACAAAGAGTGTCTTAGCACATTATTGTTTATACGTCATCGAAAATTAAATTGTGAATAGTTGAATATATTGTTAAAGAAATTTCTTTTGATTGGAAAATATTTAGACTATTAATAACATGTAATAAAATTGAAGTAAAAATATTATTTTAAATTATAACCTTCATTCAATGCAATAAAAATAAATGATATTAGTTCCTTTCTACTTCACCATATTTAGCTTAAATATATCAAACCCATTGCCAAGCGATTAGCGAACCAATTGTTAATTGATTGACAGTGAATCCCCTGCATTTAAGCTTTTGTTTTGTAACGTAACTTTCTTTAATTGACCATGCATATTTTTTAACTAGCAGCGAACAGTTAAACTTTAAGCTTCTGTTTTTATGTATCAGGCTTTGTTGCCTAATAGTAAGAAGCAGATGACCAAGTACACAGAAATGGCTGCCATTTGTAGTTTTAAAACAAAACATAACACTTTTCCGATTTTACAAGTGCAAAAGTATAAATCATTGCAGCGTTTGATGATGATTTCATTATTTATCACAGAGAAGAAGATAAGCAGAACTAGTGAAAACGATTTTCTCCGTAAGCCGAAATGACGTCAGAATGTTTTATAATCGAATAGTGGAGCGGAATCTTTTCCTTCGATGTACAATTTTATCCCTGTCCAAATTAGAGAATTAATATTTTCATTGAAACAAAAGCACTAACCAGAATGTTAACAAAATTAAACTTGATTTTCGAATTTATAATTTATTGGCCGATTACTGTATTCCCTATAATAATATATTGCTTTAGTTTTATATACAAGAGTGAGTTCAAAAAGTTCTTGACATGCATATGAGAGCAAAAGACATTGCAATTACTTCATAACAAAATTCAGTGTCCTTCAAAGTACTACCCTAAGCATCAATGCAAATTTACAGATTTCTACGTCAATTCTGGATCGTTTGGTGGTATTCATTTTAGGGAATACTCCACAACTCTTAACGAAGGCATTTGCAAACTCTTACACCCTTGAAAAAGGCTTCCGAGGAAGTTGCCTTTTAATTTTTGGATACAACCAAAAATTGGATGGTGAAATATAAGATGAATATGTAGGATGTGATTTGCTCTTTGTTTTTTTCCTGCTCCAGATAGGTAGTAATTTTCAGGGTTTTGGGGCCACTAGCATTGAAGGAGAATCCTTGACACGCCAGTTGTTGGACGCTGCTCCTTCATCTCCTTAACCATTTTTTGGACTAAAAAATGTTGGTGTAGAAATGGTTAATTTATATTTATTTATATAGTCATTTTTCAAGTAAGGGCTCCACTGCTACCACTCTATATGAATCCCTGATGTAGTGACACAAGACCAAGGAAATTGAAAAATATTGTGAACATCCTCTTCCTTGAGTGAACGTTTTTTCGGAGGATTTGGGGACACAATAATCTTACGAAACCCAAACATATTTGTCGATATTTCTGGGAGTTTTAGAGTAGTAAAACCACATCTTATCACCCCTGACAATGTCTGTTAACAGTTTGAGGTCACTAGGTTCAAATATTGCCAGTATCTCGTTGTACGTGTCGACTCTAACGGTATTTACCTGTTCTGTCAGTTTGTGGGGAGCTGATTTGACCTAAATGTTTAGGAACTTTAATTGTCGATGAATAATTGTTTTCACACTTCCAAATATTACATTGACATCTAAACGTATTACCTGAACAGTGATATGTGGGTTTTCCTTAATGAGTTCACGAACAGCAACGATGGTTCTCTTGCTTATGTCTTCGACTTCGGTCTTACTCCATAAGGTAACATTGCCATATGAACAGGATGATCTCCATCAGGGTCGTACTTACCTATAAGCTAATTATAAGCTGCTGCTAAGGGCCTCGCGATATGAGGGGACCTCAAAATATGATTTTGAAGTTTCAATGACACATATAAAAAGTATTTTAATATTTAAATTAATGTATTCTGCAAATCCTGTTCATCTCAGTTGCAGATCATTTGTAAAATATTTTTACCCCATCATTTTCATGTTCTTTTTCAAACTTTCCTTCAATCAGAATAGTAAATATATATATTGTTACAAATTTAAAATGTATGAGCACTGAGCGTGAGTATAAATAAGTATATTTCACAATGCAAATTGTAATACAATCCAAATTATTACAAAAGTTTGGATGAGATAACTTATAAATAAACTAAATACTATCGTACCTAAAGAAATAACTTTATCCTACAGAACAGTTAAGTCCAACTCTGTCTGCTCGACTAAATTATTGCCTCTTCACTTTGATTGCCATGTCTCACGGATACCTTTACGTAGACCATGTCTCATGGATACCTTTACGTAGACCATGTCTCATGGATACTTTAGACGTAAACAATCCTTTCATCTCACTGGTTTTTACACTAATAAAACTAAAAAACCACTCGCGCACTCACCACATAAAAACATATTTTCTTTTTGACTATCGTTTACAGACTAAAGGCTATTTTATGTCTCCTTTCCGGAATCCACACTTTAACATTGTAGTTCTATCATTCTTAATTTTTAGATCGGTATTATGTTCAAATTCGTTTGTTATCTAAATCTTTCGTAGAAGTATACACGAGTGTTCATGTCACGTTTATCATAAAGTCACTGCAACAGGTTCATCTGCCGTAATTATATGTATTTCAATTTTCGAATTTTGGGGTCTCTTAAACTTGCCATAACTTAGGGTTTCAGAACATCAAATTCTACCCTAATCCCCATATAATTGTGACAAAAATAGGCATGGATTTGTTTCGCGTCTTCCCGAACCTGCATCACTGTGAAAACGTAAAATGATTCTCCTTCTTTAGTAGGCTCCATAGCAACAACGCACAGATTTCTGAGACCAACTTCACTCGCCTCCAGCGAACAAAGAAATGATGATACGGCTTTTGAATTAACACATAATGACAAGTTTCGAAAAGCTTCCGAACAAATCGTATCTTGTTATTTTATCTTGTTCCGAACAAGTCGTATCGTATCTTGTTCGGAGGAACGAATGCAAATCTATAGACACGTGTAAAGAACTTTTTGATCATCCTCAATAATATGTTTATCTGACGAAGCATTAATTAGTCTTAAGGAAAGTCGAAATTTCAAGTGATATAGCTATCTTAAGTATTTTTACTACAAATCCAAAGCATCTTATGCTGAAGTATCCATGTTGACAAGTTATCAAGATAATTAACCTCATTAAGCAGCAATTAAAAACATGAATGGCTAAATCTGTTTTCTTAAACTATCTTATTGAAGATGAATTAAGAGTTACGTAAGCAAAAGTTAATTAACGATTGCCTACATGGCGTTTATACTACGAACTGCCAGCCTACAAATCCGTCAAACTACAATTTGTCAGTTCTACATTGAAATTTTGATTTTCCCTGTAGCATAAATAAATAAAACAATAACAAATTTTTTTCTTTAATTTTATGAGAGTGATATAACACATAATCATCTTAGTGATGAAAAACATTTATGATTAAATAATTTCATGTCAAAGATTAACCATTAACTCATTAACGTTTGACTTTCACACTTGAGTGTTCAAGTGTTACTGATTCAAATGACGGCAGGAATGATGGCACGTGTTGCATTCCTTTCTGATGTATGGCTCTGAATTAGCTGGTGTGTGAGATTTATCTCCGCAAAATTCCCTGCCCTGTCCACGGTCAGTAGGGGACATCGATGGGCTTGGAAAGGCCGCAGTGCGTCGGATGGGACACTAAGCCGTGGCCCCGTGTGCGGGAGAGCCATACGCTATGCGCGTTAAAGAACATGCTGGATGGCCTTGACAGGAGGCTATCATCTGTCTCCCAACAGCTGTTCCAGTGGGTCCCCTCCCTAACCTTCTCTGTGCCTTCGGGATCCTTGCGACGTGGCCTTTTACCCATAGTGTGCATTAAAGTGCCGCTCAGAGGTAAAACATCCCAACTCAACTCGTGTGTGAGAACTTTCAAACTATCTTATCAGTAAGTTTTGCTTATATTTAACTTCGCATTATGAAAAAAAATATATATTATCGTTTTAAACTCCAATATGCTACTTTGTCGATAGATTCATGGTTTTGCAGAAACTTGACTAATTCAAAATTTATAATTCAGTAATCCTTGCTTGTCCCTAGATAAAGATCTCATTAGAAAATGTTGGTTAATACATGTTTCAAAGTATCATTTTTGTTTTCTAAAATATTTATAATAATATATTTTTGTTTCTAAATATTACTGAATAAAGAGAAAAATAATTTTAATTATTCCACAAAATTTTAAGGTCTATGAGCTTTGAAAAGTTGAAATACTAAAATGATATATTTCAAAAAAAATATATATATATATAAAGTACATGATAAAGTTTCAAATTGAAGCCATTTTTTTCTCTATGGATTAATTAGGACAGATAAATCGATTTTCGAATAAGAAGCGGACTGAAGAAATTTACTTTTGTAAAAGTCAGTGAGGGACTGATTATATTTTTTTTCATTTTACGTACGAGGATGTTCAAAAAGTTCTTGGCTAAATAAAACTTTTTCTCCGTTTCAAAATACTCCCCTCCAGCATCTAGGCAAAACTGCAGACGTCTAGACCACTTCTATATCGCTTGGTTGTGCTCCTTTTCGGGAATACTCCACAACTCTGAATAAACGCATTTTACAAGGTTAACTAGCAGAACATTGCCCAAAGCATCACACTTCCTTCACCGGCTTGTTTTCGTTCCATGGTCCATCCTGGTGCCAATACTTCTCAAGGTAAATGATGCACATGTACAAGGCCATCCACATAGTGTAACAGGAAACGAGATTCATCAGACCCGACAGCCGTCTCATCAATCATTTAAGGTCCAGTTTTTATGTTCATGTTCCTATTGTAGGCCTGCAGTTACGCAGCCCCATTTTCAGCAGGGTTCGATGTACTGTGTGTTGTGACACATTACTCTCGTCACCAGCATTCAAATTATGGGTGAGTTGCGCCACAGTATCTATTCTGTTGGCTCGTACATTACAGGATAGCCTCACACTCACCTCTACCATCGGTGAGCCGCTACACTTTGCCAGCGGTTCGTGGCTTTTCCCTCCTCGGACCACATTTTGAAGGTACTAACCACTGCTGACCATGAGTAGCTCCACAAGCCTTGTCGTCTCGGAAATGCTCTGACCCAGTCGTCTGATCATTACAGTTTAGCCTTTGTCAATCTCACTTAAGTCCTCTGCCTTTCCCATCGGAAGAACAAGAATAACACTGACAATAAACTGATTAACAGGGCCCAGTATAAGGTGCTATTTATACCATTTCATGACATTCACACGCGCCGTTGTTTACATTCAGTTGCTTCAATTTTCATAAAATCACGCTGTTCGTAATGTTTTGTTTCTTCACTGTAAGCTATATAATTCTTATATCATGAGTCATATAGTATTCCATTTGGCAAGGCTAAAAAAAAAGTGAATTGTAATATCAAACATAACCAGAAAAACAACTATCTACATGCAATATAATATTTCCATGTATATTTCTGTTGTTAAGCTTTTCTCAAGGAACTTGCTGAAAAGTTCCTTGAAAAAGCTCCCCAGCAAGTTCAATTTTAGTGTTTGGAAACAACCCAAAACGCATGATTCAAAATCGCGTGATATGCAGGATGAGTTAGTTGGTTGATTTTTTTTAACTTCTCGAAATAGTACGTAACTTGTTTGGTTTTGTGACCACTGGTATTGTCATGAAGAAAGAAAAGCCCTGACACGCCTGTTGGCGGAGGCTGCTCCTTCATCTCGTTAACCTTTTCAGGCAAAACAATATCGGTGTAGTGTTGCAATTTACAGCCATTATTAAGATAAGGTGTTCACGGTTACCACTCCTTAGAATTTTTAAAAAAAATTGTGAACATTTTCTTCCTTGAGCGAAAATTCTGTTGGATGATTTGAGGACGTGCTTCATCTTCTTCCACAACCCAAACAAGTTGTCGATAGTTCTGGGAGTTGTATAATAATAAAACCACTTTTCATCACCTGTGACAATATATGTTAACCTTTTGGGTTCCAGGTTCAAGCATTGCCATCGTCTCCTTGCACCAGTCGATTCTAGCCCCTTTTTGCAGTTCTATTAATTTGCGGGGTATCCATTTGGGGCAATTATATATCTTCCCTGCAATAAATCCAGTATAAATCAATAAAGCAAACAACATCTGTTTAAAGAACCTTGAAATATTATCATAAATATACGCTTAAAAGGATATTTTAATATATGTATGTTTATAAATATGGAGATAATTGAAAGTCTTCTAAATATATGTGAAGACATATTTATGTGAAAATGTAAGTTTTTCAGCTATTGTTCTGAATGCGTCGTTGAACAAAATTAGATTATTTTCCTATAGAAGGGAGTCTTTAAATCATTCTCTAAATTCCTTCATCGCAACCTCCACATCTTTTGAAGTTTCATAAAATCTGACCTCTTCGAAATTTCCCTTTTTTAACTTCAGGTTTCAACAAATGGGAAAGGTGTTAGATCATTTATCAACAAATACCTTCGAGCACCCAGTGATTGCTACAGAACCTGTTCAGAGATCCAAACATGTTTTTCATCTCTTTTTTTACCTGAAATCCCAAATTCATTTCATTAAAGTAATTGGTTTTATACATTCAGCAAGTAAACTCAAACAGAACTAGAAGATAAAAGCTTGTCTGCAGCAACACATAATTCCCACGTGTTCATTTAGCAACATTGGATTGATGTTTTCAGAACAAACTATTTTCAAGGAATTTACAATCGGTTAGTCAACGAATAAATGAATTAAGTGATAAATTTCTCTACGGACATCGCTTTTAACAAATAAATGGTATTTACTGTATGGTAAAGGTTTATTTCGATCATGATCAGATTGCTAGCATTTATAATCGTTCGCAAAGCTTCAGCTTATGTCACCCATTCCTTATACAAAGATTCTTGGTGAAATAATATCACTGGGCAACACACAAAAAGGCTTTGAAATGAAAATATCCAATCTTTACTGATTTCGAGGTACTGAACACGAAAATGAAAGTGAAATTTGTCGATTGGCTCTTGTTTAGGAGAGACAGAGATGGTCATGTATAAACGACTCAGTCCGCATTGAGTACATAGGTAACCATTACGCTGTATTTTAAACTCCAGATTGCAACATATCGCATTGTATTACATCAGTCCATCATACACACAACCTCTGGAGATATTGCATCATTGTCTGATGCAATGCAGTAGTCATGACATCGCGGCTTTACGATCGTGGACAAGAGACGTCTCGTAGGGTGAGCAAGTCTTTCAAGCAACTCCCATTTACCCCTGAGTCATAGGAATAACACAATGATCCTTGCAGTTTTAATCCAGCAGTAGTGATGCCTGGTAACTGTGTTAAGAGTGCAGGTACATTTTGTTACATATGCGGGGAAATGACGTTTGCAAGCCAGAAAATGACCATCACTCCAATTATGAAAGCGACGTATAAGTTTTATTTTGGATGCAAGATCGGAGACCAGGACAATACCTGGGCCCCACACATATGCTGCAGTACGTGTGTGGGAAATGTCTCGAAGTGGCTGAAAGGAGAAAAAGTGGCGATGCCATTTACTGTTCCTATGGTTTAGAGAGAGCCAGGAAATCACGCAAATGACTGCTATTTCTGCATCGTTTCACCTGATATTGGAGGCTTCACAAGGAAAAAGAAGTGGACAATAGCGTACCCGAATATACAATCTGCCCTCCGAAAAGTTCCTCACGGGAAAGGCCTTCCCGTTCTTGAACCTCCAAAATAATTTTCCATCTAATCAGACGATGAGGAAGGAGTCGAACTGATGTCGGATTCTCCGCAACCTTCAGTGTCTAATGATGATCCATACGTCTGCCACGGTGCATCGTCTGCTCAACACATTCTAAACGAAGAAGAAATGACGATCTTGTTCGTGATTTGGAGCTGTTCAAGGCCAAAGCAGAGTTACTTGGATCAAGACTTGTACAATGGAATCTTCTTAAGGAAAATGTCCGAGTGACTCGTCATAAGAAGTCTGCACCTTACTTTAGCAAGGAAGATGACCTTGTGTTCTGCTCCGATGTGCATGGCCTGATGAATGCCCTCGGAATCAAACATGATCCTCAGCAATGGCGACTATTCATAGACTCCTCGAAATTGAGTCTCAAGGCGGTGTTGGTGCATAATGGAAATCGACTTCCATCCATTCCAGTCGGGACACGCTGTCTACATGAAAGAAACCTACGATAATCTAAAACAGCTGTTGAATTGTCTTCAGTACAGCAAGTATGGCTGGCATCTCTATTGTGACTTGATGGTAGCGGCTCTGATCATGGGTCTGCAGCTGGGATATACGAAGTACTGCTGTTTCTTATGTGAATGGGAGAGCCGAGCAAAGACTTTGAAGAGAAACTGACCTCAGAGGAAATCTCTGAAGGTCTGAGAGAAGAATGTGGAACACCCAGCACTGGCAGAAACTCACAAAATCCTACCATCTCTACACATCAAACTAGCTGTGATCAAAAACTTCGTAAAAGCCATGGGCGGACTGCATCAGCTTTCAAGTACTTGGATGACAAATTCTCTCCAATCAGTGAAGCGGAAATTAAAGAGGAAATATTTGTAGGTCCTCAGATCCGCGAGCTGTTTAGAAACCAGATGTTCAACAACCTGTTTCAGTGTGACGAGGAAAAGGCTTGGGACGCGTTTCGTCTGGTGTCAACTAAATTCCTCGGGAATGTCAGGGCAGACAACTACAAGAAACTGGTTAAGGACATGCTGTCTCTGTATCACAAACTTGGCTGCAATATGTCCTTAAAGATCAAATTTCTCCCCCGACAATTATGACATGGTTTGATTTCTTCCCCGACAACTATGACATGATTAGTGATGAGCACGCTAAACGTTTTAACCAGAACATTGCAATAATGGATGAACGATACCAGAGAAACTGGTCCACTTCAATGTTGGCTGACTTTATTATGGTTTACTGACTGACTTATGTTGGTTTTAGAAATTAGTGATCTGGCAACCTTCGTGTACTGTACACGAAGGTTGCCAGATGACTAATTTCTAAAAAAATCGTTGACAGATATTTTTTATGAATTCTGTAATCAACCGTAGTGTTCGGATATTTTTTGAGCGACTGTACATAAAGATGTGTACTTACAAAATGCTATTTAATACCTGAAAAAACTTATAATATTTAACGTAGAACATGAGAAACTACGAGTTGCACGACGTACCACAAAGAAATATGTAAAACATGGCCAGGTGACTAAATAGACAATTTAACTATAATGTTACCAACTAAAGATATCGTTACAACAGATGAACGTGCTACAATGGACTTATGGTATATGTGTCATGAACGCTCGCGAATGCTTCAGCGTGACAATTACGTTATTAACTAATTAGAATGGAGAAACGCTTTGAATAATAAGTGTGGAAGAAAAACGAAAGATATAGTGGAGTAATAAAGAAAGATATAGTGTGTTAAATTAGTGTTTTGCGATGCTACGTAAGAAGACTGCTGCTCTTATTTGATTCAAGATCAAGCATTGTTCCGATGGTGAAAGGGTTCAGTGAAGTTTTTCTTGGGTCCTCTGTCAGGGCAGATCAGTGTTAGGTGTTTCGCATCGATAAGATATAAATTATTGTTAAGGTAGTTTAGTATCATAAATGAAATTCAATATAAATTGGTTTGTTTAGTGAATGTTACAAAATAATAGGTTCTATTTTGTCATAGGAGGTGAATATTAATAGTACTGTAGTTTAAATATTGAAAATTAATTAATCATCATAAATCGTTCTTTTTATGGTTTGACTTTATACTAAGAGGAAGAGAAATATTTGAGTTTAGATAAGATTGTTCTATTTGTATGACTTTGTGCTTTTGTAATAAATTACTTCATTCATATTTTGGTTTGGTAAATATACTTTAGAAGTTACGATTAGTTTAATCTGTTTAAATTCATCAAAAATGGCGTCAGGAGCGGGAGAATGTATTGAATGCCTTTCACTAGAAATATGGATGCGTTAGTAAAACTTATAACTGACATAAACAGTAAAATTGGTGATCTTGCTAGTCAAAATAACGATATTAAAGATGAAATAGTTGCCCAAAGCGGTTAGTGACCTTGCTACACAAAATGATGACTTGAAAGCCGAAATGGCTACACAAAGTAATGAATTGAGAGCTGAGTAGAGAGCTGAAGTGACTTCTCAAATTATTAAGATTACTGACCAGTACAAATACATTAAGACCGAACACAACAGATAATGTGATAGTCTAAAGGTCAAAATTGATAGTGTAAAAAACAATACTGATAGTGTACAGTGTAATGTAAACGAAATTACTTATGATTTTAATATCAAACTTGTTGCTGTTAAAACTGATTGTGAATGCCATTTGCAGATTTTAAGAAATGAAATCTTAGCTTCTTCTTGTGATAATGGTAATTTTACTGACAATAATGTTTGTACACATATCGCTAGAAATATAACTAAACCTCCTACATATGATGATCAATCATCATTGAGATTATTTGAAACACAATTTAAAATCATCGCTAGAGTTAATGAGAGGAATGTATTTCAGAAGGACAGTTTTCTTGCAGCTTCCTTGAGAAACTGTTGCGGAAATTTTACAGTCTGCATCAGGAAAAAAAAGAGAACACGACTTGATTATCAAACTTTGGTATCTGCATTAGATATCAAGTTTGGTGATAGCTATTTAAAATATTAGGTGACTCAAATCAAACATCGTATGCAGAAGGTGGTGAAACTTTGCAAGAACTTGCCAGTAATATTGAGCGTCTAGCTAGATTGGCTTATAGTAACTCTCCACCGAATATTCAAGGTAACTTGTTCAATTACAATCTATTGATGCTATTGCCGACTCTGAGACTCAACAATCCCTGAAGATGTTGGAATGTGGTCCTTAAAATCAGCTATGGTACATGCCATCAAGTACAATGCTACAGGCTTTCCTCCCGAGAAAACAAACGGAGAGTGAGATTTGTGAATGCAAAAGAAACTAGAAAAGAATAGCGAAGTGCAAGAACTAACTAAAGTCATACTATTCGTTTTGAAAGAGATAAAAGTCCTAGTCCACAAGATTTCCACAAACATACAATGTTGGAATTGTGGCAAGACTGGACATATTCCAGTCTTGCCACATATTCCAGTCTTGCCAGTCTTGCCACAGTTGGCTGGACATATTCCAGCCAACTGCAAAAAGTGGTTGGTGCAAAGTTCAAGCACGTGTAATAGGCAACAAACCCAGCGTAAGCAACGTGAAGGGAAAAAGCTGGCTGTTGATTGTTTGGCCCAGAGGAGTTGCCCACGTTTCAACACTGCATGTGGAGACATTGGATTCGTAGCTTATGGAACCACGAATGGAGTGCCTTGCTGTATTATAGTAGACAATGGTATAAATGTGACTTTACTCAGAACAGACATAGTAAAGAATATTATACTTCACCCAAACTGCAATGCTAGACAATCTAATATAACCCTAAACAACAGTCACTGGAGATCGTGCTAGAGTCCATGGAAGGATGGAACTCAACATCAGAATTGGTAGCTGTCTGCTGCGCCATCCTGTTTACATCACTGACATCAACGATGCATGCATATTAGGCCTTGATATCCTAAAGAAACTTGAATTCAGTATTATAAAAAAAATTCCATGCAGCGGATTACAATAAAACCAAGGTACAGGTAATGTTGGATATTAATTTAAACTTTCAAGTGGCTTGACGCACCCAGTTACAGTCTACTCATCTAAAAGACACAAGAGAAACCTCTGCTTAGTCGAACATCTGATTCCTCATCAAGTGTGACCATAGTATTAGTTAATAACGTAAGACAGAAATCCCAGCACAAAGTGAAATTAGAGTCGTGGAAATCGGGTGGAGATTTCTGGGGCCTTCCAACTGTTAGTCACTGATGACCTGGAAAATGAGATTTGGCTCATGGTAACCTGGTTGCAAGGACTTTAGTAAAAGTAGATAAAGAACAGATTCCTATCAGATTGATGAACTGTAACAAATCGAATAGATTATTGAAAAAGGGTGAATAATTAGCAATGTCTGAACCTGCTAAATGGGTAACAAGAGTAAACCCAATAGAAGTTACTGACTCAAACAAACACCATACAGACATCCCCTCTCATATTGCTGACTTGTGGAGAGAAACAAGGAATATATTAGCTGAAGACCAAGCTGCTATGGCCGAGAACCTACTTAAAGACTTTTCTGACATTTTCTCTCCTACATCAAACGATTATGCTGTACTAATATGATAGAACATAAGATCAACACCACTAGTGATTCTCCTCTAATCCATCTGCCAGCAAGAAGGTTTCCATTAGCAAAAAAGGAGGAGACAGAACAACTCATAAGAGACATGGAAATTCAAAATATTATGGAACCATCACAGAGTCCCTGGACATCACCAGTGGTTCTTGTCAAGAAAAAGAATGGATTTTCCCGAATTTGTGTGGATTACCGCAGATTGAGTGATATAAAAAAATAAAGACTGCTTTCCTTTATCCAGGATTGATGATACACTGGACACTGTATCTGGGTCAGAATAGTTCTCAACATTACACTTAAATAGCGGCTATTAGCAAATTGATATACATACTGAAGACCGTGAGGAAAAATCTTTTACTTCAGGAAATGGACTTTGACAGTTTGAAGTGATACCATTTGGACTTTGCAACGGACCTGCAAAGTTTGAACGACTAATGAAATCGGGGCTCAAAGGTTTGTCTTAGGAGGTCTGCCTGGTTCACTTGGAAGACATCATTGTTCTTGAAAAGGCGTTTGAGAAACATTTGAGAAATCTTCGTCAAGTGTTTGAAAAACTTAGGGCAGCTAAACTAAGATTGGGACCGACTAAATCTAATTGTTCCAGCAAGAAATTCATTACCTTCATCATGTCATCACTACATCAGGGATTAAGATTGATACTAGTAAGATAGAAGCTGTAAGAAACTGGCTTCCCCCAATAGGATGTTTGTCAGACTAGAGGCCTTTTTAAATATTTTTTTTTGTTCGGGTTTTGAATGTTATTTTGGATTTCACCAAAAAGGCATATGCTACGTGGGAGGCCCTCTGTCCCGACATCTGGAGAGTTAATTGAAGTAGCAGTGCCCGGAGGGACGGAGGTCACCCAAAACGCTGGCGTCCGCTGACAAGTACCCGGAGGCTAAGGGACTTCCCAGATGATCCAGAGCGGAGAGAGAAAGGGTTTGGCAACGAGGAAGAGAGAGGCAGTCGAGGAACGAAAGTGCGGACGAAAAATTGTAAAGCTGGGAAATGCCGACTGGTAATAACGGCATTGGGCTCTGTGAATACAGCTGAACAGGCATAGTAAGCTGGTGTTGTTGTAATGCTATGTACTTGAGCATAAGTCCTTGTTCTAGCAAGCATGCTTGGAAGGTTAAAGAAATAATTGTTATTTTTAAGTAAAGTCTGAAGTTGAACCAATTTATTGGGGAGGAGCCTCAGTATTGAGTCCCAGCAACAGTGATAAAACCGTTGATTTTATCTGAAAAACTCTTTCACCCATTGCGTATTGCGATCGAACCGAGGGGACATTACTATGTTGTCCCAATAGACAAACAAACGAAGAAGCAACATCACAATGTTAATCACCTTCGTAGTTTTATTGAAATTTGCACATATTATAGAAGATTTGTCAAAGGTTTCTCCAACATCGCAAGGCCATTACATCGCCTAACAGAGGAAGGCCAGCGATTCATGTGGACCACCGAATGTGAAGTGGCCTTCCAACAGTTGAAGCAAACACTTTCCACGGCACAAGGTTTAGCATATCACAAGCTGCAAAACTTTTCGTAATAGGTACTGACACAAGCAACACGGGAGATGGTGCGGTACCTTTGCAGCAACAACACGTACAAGAAGAAGTTATTGCATACTTCAGCAAAACTCTGTCCAAAGCAGAACGAAATTATTGTGTGACACGAAAAAAACTGTTAGCAATAGTAAAAGCAATAGAACATTTGCATCGTTATCTCTATGGCCAGAAAATTCTTATATGCACTGATCATGTTGCACTCAGGTGGTTACTAAATTATAAAACCCCTGACGGACAAATCGCTAGGTGGATGCAGCGGTTACCAGAGTACAATTTCTCCATCGAGCATAGAAGTAGCAAAACGCCTAGGAATGCAGATGCCCTTTCTTCCAGACGTCCATGTATTGACAACTGTAAGCCTTGCTATAATGCAGAGTTGAAATATGGTACTAAAGAAGTAATGCCCACAAGAGAAATAACATCGACATAAGCAAACACTGATATTCCTAACATCCGGAGTCCAATAGAAATTATAAAGGCCTAACGAGACGTTAAAGATATAAGGCCAATAATGGATTTAATTGCAAACGCT
Source organism: Ryuthela nishihirai (assembly GCA_038380435.1). Taxonomy (NCBI): domain Eukaryota; kingdom Metazoa; phylum Arthropoda; class Arachnida; order Araneae; family Heptathelidae; genus Ryuthela; species Ryuthela nishihirai. The sequence continues at coordinate 66,081,874 of JAWZYU010000016.1, read as the reverse complement.
GCAGACGTATAATATTAGTGCCCCTTTTAAGAAAATAGCCATTAATGCAATGGCTCCATTTCCTAGGACTGATGACGGAAATCGATATTTATTAGTGGTAATGGATTTTTTCACGAAGTGACCTGAAGTCTATCCTATCCTATCCAAGACCAGGAAGCAACGACATTGTCACGCTAAAACGTACGCGACAATTGTAGAAATGATAATAAATAACTTGATTAGTAGGTATAGAGTACCTTTGCAACTCCACTCAGACCAAGGACGGAATTTTGAATCCAATGTGTTTAAAGGCATCTGTCAACTATTAGGTATTCAAAACACAAGAACAACTTCCCTACACCCTCAGTCGGATTGATGGTTGAGAGATTCAATCGGACAATTGCACAACATTTAGCATTGTTTGTCAACGATCATTGACATGACTGGTATCACCATATACAATTCTTTTTATTTTGGCATACAGAAGAGCAGTGCAGGAGACAACTAGAAAGATGACTTCCATGATGCTCTTTGGAAGAGAATTACATCTTCCCTGTGACCTTTTATATGGTCGACCCGAAACTATGTGCCTGTGCCCACTCCACAATACGTACAAGAGTAACAACAACGACTAGAAGAAAATCAGTACTCTATCAGACATAACATCAACTTGACAAGCGAGAGAAACAAAACGAGGTAAGAGAGTAAAATAAATGGAACTGTTTTCAATCAAGGAGATCTCATCTGGCTTTACAATTCACATAGAAAGAAGAGACTTTCTCCAAAACTTCAGAAACCTCGGGAAGGTCCATATATGGCAGTTAACAGGATTAACGACGTGGTGTATCTCATTTGTCGACGTCCAACTACAAAGTGCATGTGGTTCACGTGGATCGTTTGGCCCCGTTTCATCGAAGAACATTAAGGAAGTTTCGGAATCAAGAATTTTTCGGGACGAACTAAGGAGGGGGCAATGTTACGAGAGATAAACGTGCTACAATAGACTTACGGTAGCTGTGTCATGAACACTCATGTACGTTTCAGCGTGACAGTATGTTAGAATGGAGAGACGCTTTGAATAATAATAATTGTGGAGGAAAAACGAATTACATAGTGGAAGGTAAAGAAAGATATAGTGTGTTAAATATATTATGTGTAATGCTACGTAAGAAGACTGATTTTATTTCATTCAAGATGAAGCCTGGTTCCGTTAGTGAAAGGGAATCAACGGTAAAGTTTGTTCTTGTGTCCTTTATCAGGTAATATAAATGTTGGATGTTTCGCATCTATAAGGTACAAAAGTATTGTTAAGGTAGTCTTGTATCACAAATGAAATTCAATATAAATTGGTTTGTTTGGTGAATGTTACAAAGCAATAGGTTCTATTTTGTCATAGGAGGTAAATATTGACAGCACTGTAGTTTAAACTTTGAAAATTAGTTAAGCATAGTAAATCGTTCTTTTTATGGTTTGACCTTATACAAAGAGGGAGGGAAATACTTGCATTTAGATAAGATTGTTTTATTTGTATGATTTTGTGCATTTGTAATAAATTACTTCGTTCATACTTTGGTTTGGTAAAAATACTTTAGAATTCACACTCACTTTTCATCTGTTAAATTCGTCACAATATCCTCTTTATTTTGATGTATTATAGCATCGACCATTAAACACCTGTATATGTTTATATAAAATTATATTGTATTGTTAAAGATTTATTAGGTTTATATGAGGCCAATGAAATTTCACTGAGTGAGTATAAGATTCCTATAATTATATATTTAGAAGAAATAAATCACGAGTTAATTTAACTCTTCAATGAATTTTCGCGATATTAAACTTTCATAATTACTAATATCATTTGATATTTTTACGGAGATTATATAGTTATACTTTACCTAACTAGTGCATAATAAAAATCAGATAATATATATGAATAAATATGCATAGAGACTAAATGTAGAAGTAATATATTACTGAAATCAAGGGAATGAATATGAAATTCTATCAAATCAGCCGCAAAATAATATTTACGTAACTCAATTAGATTTTCTTGAAAATGTTGAAGAATTTCAATTTCTAGGCTCCTTCGTAGGAGCCATAATAAATAACATCCTTTAGAGATGGAAAATGCCTTTCAATTTTACAATGGTTCAAATTCAAGCTATGAATCTTCCCTAATTTCCATGCACACCAATATAATATTATTATAAAACCTTTTGGTAGGTAAGTTATTCGAACTAAAACTATTTGGACAGAAAAAGTATTTCATATTATGGATTGCTTTAACATTATTTATCTTAGGAGAATATTCGGATACATTTAGATATCAGAAGTTAATCGACTTTAAACATCTCTGATGGAAACATCGAAAAACTCCCCTTCAATTGTTCAGCCATCAGTAACGACATCCTGACTGAAAAGTTCAAATCCCTTAGTCTATATAAATTCGAAAATTGACTGAGAAAGAGAGAAAGGCTTAAAAACAATTTTGGAAACTAATTGACCACAACATCAATAAAAACAGGTTTATGTCGCGAGCTAAATTTATAGATTACCCCAGGATAACGAGAGTTGGTTAGATATTATTCGTAATCTGTAATTTTTTATTTCCTTTTTCATTTATGAATATAATTCCAAACTTTCTGTTGTGCAGCTATTCCTTGTTATAATTACATAGAATTGTGAATAATGGTGAATTTTTACGACTTAATTGTTCATTTTCTTGTTTTGCTAAATGGCAAATGAAAAAATTTAAGATGCTATAATATATACATTATCGCATTGCTTTTTATAACGAAGTGTATATTATAACATTATTCCGGTATATTTCGAAATAGGTAATGATCATATTACATCTAAATGTCTTCATCATTTCTTTTGTTGGATTATTCAAATAAGAATCCGTTTCAATGAAAAAATTATTTCGATTTCCTTCTGTACTAAGCTATTGCGATATACAGTAACATTTTTCAATTTATCTTACATAGTTTCAGTAAACTATCCACGATAGCAAGAGCTAAACAGAACTCATTAAAGAGAAGGCAGATCAGACCACTAAGGAACCACGCCACGTAACCTGAGCTCCAGCAGGAACTACATCAAGAGATATCATCGTTATGCAAATGTGAAGCCATTCTTTCCATATCGAATTTTAGCCGCGGATACAATGCAATTTCGCGGATATCCCAAAAGGGAAATTTCTGTACGTCAAGTAATAATTCCGTTTCAGAATCACCATCAATAGAAATGCAAGGGCAGTTTTTACTACGCGTTCACTCGTGCTTTATAGAAAAGCTGAAAATATTGCTGTCAGATCTGTAGCGTTTTGTTCCAAAAGGGGCTTCGAAAAGGGCGATAAATATGAGCAGTTGTTAAATTCGGTGTGTTGAATTCTGTCGTTGAACAATAATAAAAACAATGAGGGTTTCTTATTTTTCAATAACGATTTTCAACTTAGTGACTTCGATCACCAATTCTTTTTGCCCCTTTTTCTCAGATTTTTTCTCTATTTTAAGGATATTTTTTTATCTCGTTTTCTTTTAAACGAGGTAATAGTTTCGCTTTGTCATCTGTCTGTCTTTCTATCTGTCCGTATGTAGACATCAAACTGTTTTATTTACAAAGATAAATCAAAACTTATTCTGTGTTGGATAGGTATTGAAGAAATATTACGATAAGTATTTTCAGAATCACTCTAAAGCCATAATTATGCCCTCTTGTGGTGGAAAAATGATGAAAATTCCCAAAATTTCAAACGAATATTGCAACCGTTGTATTTACAATAGAAACTTGAACTTTTGGTGGTGGAATCTGAAGGTCATGGAGTTTCCATTGCCATTAATGATTTCACCCCTTAGAAGCAGAGGGGGTGGGAATCACATATTTTTAGTTTTAGCAGTTTGTTCTTCTTTTTTTCTTGAGATAAATGAAAAATCCTTTTTGGGTTAGATAGGAAGGATAAAATATTATGATTCACACTATGTAAATCCTCCGAAAACCATAACCACGCTCTCTAACGGTGGAAATTTTTGAAATAAATATTGCAATTTTTTTTTTAATTTTGGTGGTGGAATGTGAAATCCGTGATATTTCCATTGGCAACAGGGAATTGACCTCTTAGAACTAAGGGGGGGGGGGATACTTTTTTGTTTTAGAAGATAATTACTTGTATTTAGAGATAAATGAAAAATTATTTTTAGGGTTAGAGAGGAATTGATATAATATTATTATTCGAACTTTTGAAATCTTTCGAAAATTATAATTTCGCCCTCTAACGGTGAAATCTATTTGAAAATTCCAAAATTTCAAGCGAATATTTCAACGATGTATTAATGGCATAAATATGAAATTTTGATAGTGGAATGTTAACGTCATGAAGTTTCGATTGGAAACAAATGAAAACGATGATAGAAAACTCGTTTTCAGTTTGATTGGTACTATTGAAATATTATAATTCGCATTTTTCAAATACACTGCTCACAAAAATTAGGGAATATTTCAAAATGAATATGAAGCGATAATATATCCCCTAATTTTTGTGAGCAGTATACTTAGAAGTTTTAATATACTTAGCTGGTTTACAGATCACTGAAATAATGAAACGATAAAATTATGTTTTCATTTTACAAGTACTAAATAAAAAAGAAGTTGGAAAAACGAGTGGTAGTTTTTATCAGATTACTCACAAAATCTATCGCTGATTATTCCTGAAACACTGACAGTAATAAACTACCCACTTTTCTGAGAGAGATGTAGGAAATGCAACTCTTTAGATTTAAGAATTAAAAGACGAATACTTTTCTGTGCTATAATTACTAATAAAATATTATTTGCATTTTTTCCATCATCCGCTATCTCAAAGGAAAACTTTTAAGGAATGAAACAGTAGGTAAAGGAAAAACTCCTTTCTCTTTGAAAACGAGATTCTCATATGCGCCAGAGCCGATGTGCATCCTTTTAGTTTTTGCCTACAGTTTAAATGCCTGCTAAGCCGCAACATTCGAAATTTGTTCCTTCTTAGCTTCAGTAGGAAACATATTTTTGATATGTTTAATGTTTCTTTTCGTACCTGTAAGCATAATTAACTCTGTATTACCACTTTACTCTCGACATTTCCTTTATGTGGGTATGATGGTAGATTCTGAGTTTACATAACTTCTTAACGAATAAGTTTGCAAATATGCTAAATCGTAAGAATTTCCATGTTTCAATTTTCCGTTCACTACACAAATAATTATTCAATGTTCGTAGAAAATTCGGGTTTTCACTTACACATTTAATTTATTTTAGCACATTCTTTGTCATCGTCCTTAAATTACTCAACAATAATTGGGGTTATGCTGGTTTTTACCTTTGTGCGGCACTTTGTACACACAATGGGCTAAATATCAGACCAAAAGAAACCCCATAAGCTCAGAGAAAAATGCGGAAGGTGATACACTGACCAACTATAGCAGACAGATGGAAAGCCTCCGTTAAGGTCATCCAGTTTATTCTTTAAAAAAAAAAGTGCGTTGGGTATGAGAACAATCATGGTATTCAACATCAAATAGCTCATGGATATATATGTATCAGCAGTCATTAATGACCTAATATCGTCAGAAATAGACCATATGTCACTGTTGCAATGTTTACTGGGAGTAATACTGATGAGCATCGACCATACTGAACATTGTTCCAGAGAGCAATGATTTTGACTGCTCCTCCTTTCCCCAACATGCATAGTGGAGTGATATAGGACCTAATAACAAAAGCCGTATCATTTTAAAGATATTCGTTCAATTTCATTTTCCCGCATCATTCATAAATCTCAGTTTCGAAGTATTAATATTCGTTCTCTGGTCACAAACTGTGCAGATTAGTTTTAAGATATTTTAGTTTAAGGATTCAAACATTAAAAATCGACATGAGTTTACACCAAAACAAAAAAATGACATAATTAATTAAATTGTTGATGCAAAAAATATATATGATGTATTTCTTTTCACTATCATCAAAAATATGATTACAAACTTCCCAGAAGCAGAGTATCAAAAGTAATAAGGTATTTAATGTCTTATGCAGTGAAGATGTCAAATTAAACGATGGATTCTACGGATAGTAGAACCAATTACTCAAGTCGTAGTTTCTAAAAGATTAAATAAAAGGCACATGGAGAGCTAGATTTCTTGAAGATAAACAAACCCAATTACGTAAAAGGAAAATATGACGATCCCCATTAGCCGAACCATGAGAGTTCACCTGAGATATCAGAATCTCTGCGATAAAACTCGTTTCTTATTAATAAAAGTAATGGGCGAAAGAAATAAATTGCCGATTGATATGCAATAAAAAGATTAGGGTATAGCAAAAAAAGCATTTTGAACTAAATGAAGCTTTTCTAGAAAGGAAATCATAGGCATCTGTATTTGATATTCATCGTTAAAGGTTCAGTACTAAATTCTATATGCTACATTCAAAACGAAAGAAAATAATAACTGTAAAAATATTCTTAGGTAAAATGGCGTGTCTTCATGCTTTTTCTGTGATTTGAAGGTGCAGTTAAGATTTCCATTTTTTGTTTACTTTCAACTTCGATTTGTTGAAAAACGTTTCTTCCCTCATCATAATTAGTGCAATGCATGATTAAAATGACAAATGTTTTTGCAGGGTTGAATTCGAACCATTAATTAAATTATTCTAAAACGGGTGTACTGTTTGAAAAGCAATTTTATAAGGATTTAAAATATTTAAAGCGAATTAAAAAAAAAGCTTGATTAATTCAAAAATATGAAATAAAATATAAGAACTAGATGAAACATTTATATATAACTACCATATAATGAATATATTTTACGTAATGATTATGCCCTATGCCCCATAGTACTGGAGTTCGCATAAAAAGCGAATATAGTCAATACCTGATAGGCCATTTCTCACCTTAAATAATATTTTCAATCTTGCAGGTGTGATGTATATTAAGTGTTTAAAGATATTAGTTTGAGGGAGCTATGTCTATGAGGAGAGGTTTGTGTCTATTGGTTCGTGTTTGATTTTTGGTTGCCTTACGCTTACAATTCGAGATATTCTGTTCTGTTACCTCTTGAGAACAAGATGTTTAAAAACTTTCCAGAAACGGAAAATCAAATGCAAAAAATTAATTAATGGCACAATGTCTTATGCAGAAAAGATGTCAAATTAATCAATGGATTCCATTGAGACTAAAATGAAAAATTTTAAGCAGATTCAAAACACCTGACTTATTCAAACTATATGAAATAAAATATAACAGCAAGTTCGAAACAAAACTATATATACAGGGTGTCTCACAAATATAAGTACAAACTTTTAGGGGAGGTAGATAACATCCAAAGGAATAAGAATTGCATATGAACACATAACCGGAAACGTCATGGGAAAGTGGTAGCAGAGGTACAAGATCTGAAAGGACACAAGACAGTGATTAATGGGAAAACATTTATTGGACATAATTATTACAAATGGCATACTAGATGGCCTGCCCTCACTTCTGTTAACTCTTAATGACCCATAATCACACAAATTTTGATGCGCACGCGCAAACAACGGTGGCCCGGTACATGTCTGTGTAGGAAGCATTCTTGATACATTCGTTGAGCGGCTCGTCCGTTGCCCTCAGCTATTCCATACACTAAGTGCATGTCTGCCAGCTCCCTGTTCGAATACCTTTGCATGCTCTTCGTCAGCCGACTACCACTCGAATGAGGAAATCCGAAATTTCCCCTCTAGCGCACTGATGAACAGCGCCGCCTATTGACTTACAGTGACGTTTCCGGTTATGGGTTCCTATGGAATTCTCATTCCTTTAGATGTTATCTACCTCCCCTAAAAGTTTCTACCTATATTTTTGAGACACCCTGCATATATCAGAAAACGAATACGCATTTCAGACCGATTAGTCTCCTACGCCTGTCTGGTTGCCATTTCATATATTTCACATAGTTGGCACAAAATCGGTACATAACGGTAGGAGAATAACTTTTGAATATAAATAAAAATAAATACCCCCTCAAGCAGCTGCTTGCCACAGAGGTCTGACAGGAGCCTGTCAGTTTATATGCCACAGTAGGAGATCTGAGAGGATGGCAGGACCTCAGCAGAAAAACGACACACACATCCATGCCTAATCCGGGGCTCGAACCCAGGTCCCTTAGATCAGTAGCCAAGCGTGCTAACCACTCGGCCACGGGACGGCTTTTGAATATACTGTTTATCAAAAATTGTATATCAATTGCAATACAATTTTGTCGAAAAATTTTTCAAGGCGTTAAGACATATATTTAAATGGTTAAAATATGACGTAAGCAGCAATAGATCATTCATTAGATAGAAATATAAAACGATTTTGATCTCATTGTTAAATTAAAATCGGATTAAAAACTTTTCCATTGCATATCTGGTTGTATGTGTTATCTGCTTTCCTTGTGCGGTGGAGAATCCATTTCTCTTTAAAAGATAAAAAGTTAAAAAATAAGAAACTAAACTCCGGTTTTTAAACATGAGTAGCATCAATGTATGACAAAACATATATGGCCTAAAAGGTTTTATGACTTAAAGCTTCATTTTTGGATGGTTTTCAAATTCAGAAATCATGGCTAAATTTGAAAAGCAAAATATTTGATTAAAACCACTGGTGCCATTTAAGATGAAACGAGAATTTTTGCAAAAATAATAGTCGATCCAAAACAATGGATTCCATATAAGGCAAAAATTCATCATCATTTACACACACGCACATACCATACTTTATCCTCAAGCAACCTTGGGTTCAGATTTAAATTTATTCTTATGAAAATACATTAAAACTATCTAAATCGACAGCTATAACCAGACTGTGCAATGTAGTCCTCCGAACACTTTTATCCTGAGCTATGGCTTATTAACTTTATTATTGTTTGTCGATAATTGTGAGTAATATACTGCCGAAATGATATTTACTAATGACTTCCTCAGCACATTTCAGCTTCTTGTAATATGTTCAGTTATACTACACACGTATTATATTGTGCGCTTGATTAAAGAGTGAACACTAAAATTGAAATTACTTCTATAAATATCCTGAGATGGAAACACAACTGTGAAAATACAGAGTATTGGCTATAGTTCACTTCATAAGGTAATGAAAAAACGCATTAGCTGTTTGCAATTCCAGTTCATTCTACCAAAATTTAGGAATAGCAGACTACAAAAAAAAATCCAGATGTGCAACATTTTAAATATTATTATCATTTAAAACATTGCAAACTTATATAGCTACTGGAGAGAGAAATGGAAACAGTTCCGTATTGCATCAATAGAAAATCACATTCAAAAACCAATAACTTCTTCAATACGATTTTTAATAAAACTTATTTTAAAGATAAATTAATGATCAATAATCAAATTTGTCTGAATTTCGATTTTAAAAAAATATCCCTTCAGTAGTCAACGAGTGTATGTACGATGGCTAGAAAAATCGATTCCAAATTTTAATTAAAACAAGCTGTATACTAGTAGAGTACCGAGTGCATTGGCACCCGTACTCTACTAGAGTCAACTATGATTTCTGATCTCCTAACTTGTTTCATTATTTTAATTAAATTTTGGCGTCAATTTTTTAAGGTTTTTAAATGTTCCAAGCGTTTCTCTTTGAATACCGAACAAATTTTGTTTAAAATCGAGATTTATATAGATTCGATTGAGATCTTTAATTTATCTTTAAACATATGTTTCATCAAAAATCATATCGAATAATTTACTTAGTTCTGAATTTGATTTTCTATTTTAGATAAAGTAGAACTGTTTCCATTTTTATGCCCAGTACCTGTATGTTCTAATTTAAATATGTGTAATACCTAAAAATTTTCAGATATAATTAAAAGATGATGTTGGAGTAAAATGCGAATATTTAGTTGAGCATCATTAAAATCATCTTAACTAAAGACCACACATTGCGAATGATCAAATTGAGTAATGTATGAATTCCAGTGAATATCACTGTTGTTAAGATAAAGAAGGGTTTCTGAACTCTTATTTAGATCGATTTTAATGACGGGATACTTTACATGGAAGAAACTGTGTATAAAAATAAAATGAAATCAGGTAATTCGCTTTAAAACGTGAATATATTGCAATGAATGAAATAAATGGATGGAATCGTACTATCGATGCTTAGTAATCCCTTTCTCTTTCGTTTCTCAGAATCATCTTTATCCTCATATGAATAATTATTGTTAAAATAATTCTCATTCATTTATTATCTCTTTTATCTGCCTAAATCATCCTGATTTACATAGTTTTAGAATAAATGCAAACGATCGTACTAATTAGAAACTTTGGCGACTTCTAATAAGATCCAAAATGTGTAATAAAACATTTCATCTTTAAGTTGACTCTTATGAAAATGCATTGAGGATGTTTAAATTGACAGCTATCGTATCAAAACTGTATATTCATCACTTGCTTTCTGTTTCAGTAAAAATGTGTTTGACTTGGGCAAGTGATTTTAATCAATTGAAGCAACTTAGCTCACTTGATTAAGCTGGCATGCTTTATGGACTATTTTATAAGCTGCTCCTCCTTACAGAAGCGGCCAGCTTTAAAGGTTTCTGTGTAGAAGAATCTTGTTAGAAAACATACTGTAGTGTTTCCAGTGAAAAAACGATAATACAAATAATATTTAAACGAATTTTGAATCCCACACTGTCAATCTGGATTAATCTGCAAAAAGAACTAATAAGTCTTTAAATATTTTAACTATACCTTTTCCGAAAGTTAGTTATCATTTGCTCTGAACTATATAACATTTCTACAAGAAATCTCATGCATATAAGTCAAACTAGATAGAAAGTAAAAAAAAAATCCACTTCGAGTTAAAAGTCATAAAAAATACTCAATTTCACTAGTAAACGTCAGCTAGATAAAGTCCAATACTCAAGCTATTCTGTTGATAACCCTGATCCCTCTGAAGATAAACTAGGGTTTTATTTGTAGGAGAGATTAATTGTGAATATTTTCAACAATGAATATTTTTAAATGCACCGTAAGTTTTAAAATGTAGGCATGCTACATAGATAATTTAAATACTTTGAATTAAAACTATTTAAATTAAGTTATAAGATAGCGTGTATTTCAAATTCTAATTAGATCAGCTTTCAGCTGCCTTTAGTAGATTCATCAATAGAAATAAACTAATCATATATATATATACAAATATTTTTCTTCCTGAGAAATCTCTCTGACATAATAAGAAACCTGTTTATAATGCGTCATGAAAAAAAAATCTGTTCCATTTTATCTGATTAGTTCAAGTCATTTAAGTAGTTTGAAACTGAAAAAATTATTCTTTGATAAGCTGCACTTCTCCTATAAAGCTTTTATACTTACTTTCGTTGGGTGACAACGTCAATATACTTGGACAAATCAGTCCCCTGTCACTACCACGAGGGACAGTTCCTGAGACGCTATCCATCGTCTTGGACCAGGTTTCTTTTTCGTCAGTTTACGATCTAGCGAGAACTTCTTTCCGAACATCGTGCCTATGCCTTTGTGTTTCCATCCAAAGCCATCAATAATTTAAGGTACCTTCAAGAAAATGAAGCGTGCACGCACTCGGGATACATTTGCCCGCCCACTGGCATCGAAATGCTGCCCGGTTTCTTCAAGAACAAGATATTTTGTGGCGCGGCTGAAACGCTTTGTGTGTGAAAAAACGGATGCGATGTCGACAACATAGATTCAGGCACGGAAGTGTCGCCCAAGATAAAGACGCAAGTGGCGCCAGGTACACGTCACTTGTGCGGATTCACTAGGAGCTGCTCTTAGCTGGGTCAATGGAAGGAGTTGCTGCTCGGACAAAGAAGTAATTTGCCAGTCAATGGTGCGACCTTGCAAACTGCCAAATCAATTACTTGCTGTCTGAGGATGAATGAAAAACAGTTGCTCCTCATGAGACAGCATTATGTTTCCGGGCTTACATTGCTTTAGATGTCTTTACATTACGTTCGATCTAAGCAACCTCAAATAATAGCCTGCTCCTACTTTTACATTATTCAATAAATCTTGGATCGAAAAAATTAAAATACTAAGAATAAACACCATTTTAATTAACCATAAGCAAGTTCTGAATATGCAATCTTAAGAAAGTGATAATAGGTCATTATCAAAATAAACGTTTTAAGAGGTAAAGGTATATTCAAAATTTCAGTCAGCCATGTGACAATACAAATGTCCCCAGCTCTAAGCATTTCAGTGATGATTTCATCCACCACTGGAGATTTATGTAGTTTAAACTTAGATAGAGCCAAAGCGACTTCCGAATGTGATATAGGGTCATGATTAAATCCAGTAATGCATCTATCCTCATTACAAACAATGAGAATAGAAATAATCACATTATTTAGAACATTTCTGAAATACTCAGCCCACTTAGTCATCACAGAATCCTCGCATTCAACCATCTTGCCATGTTTATCCCTCAGTCTCTGTGTACTCTTTTTTATTCTTGCCACATAAAATATAAGCACTCGGGTTTGCTCTTGTACTTCACCTTTGCTCTTGTGCTGTCTGCTTCCTCTGCTTTGTCAGCTAAGCATTCAATTCAAAGATTCTTATTAGCTGTTAACTGATCTTTTACACGTTTATTAAGCTCGTTGTAATGCCTTCTATTAAGACTAGTAGGGTGGTGATTCATATTAATCCTGCACTTCCTTCTTTCAGAAATAAGTTCCATAGCCTTGTCACTCAAATAATTTTGTTTCCTCTGTCCCCTTCCTCCCAAAAGAATACTGTTGGTTCCTAGAAAATACTGTTTAAACTAACCCCATTCTTTCTCAAATTCAACAGTAAGCAAACCACGATTGCCCTAATGACTAAGTAGTCTATCATGCTATGATTTGGCTATATCTGGATCTCTCAGACCTTCAGTGTTAGAGGTAATTTTCTTAACCTTAGCACAACATTTCTTAAGCTTCAGCTGCAACACACTTTTGACCAGGAAATGGTCAAACCCGATTTCGGCTCCAATGTATGATCTTGTATTTCTAACTGAATTAGTCCATTTGCTGCTAATTAAAATACGTATAATCTATCATATTCCTGTGCAACCCATCAGGTGAAAGCCATGTATATTTATAAATATCCGGTGTTTGTAATATGTGTTAGTTATTCGCACACCATAAAGTTTACTTACCTGTAGAAGTTCTCCATTTCCATTGAAACTACCACTGCCAAAGCGACGTATAATTATATTATAAATATGCTGACGATCCATAAGCAAGTCCAGTCTATTGGGGATATAAATGGTCAGCACCAGGACCGTAGGAAATTGACCACTCTTCAACACGGTTGAAAAAAGGAAAAAAGAGCCCACGCTGACTAGATCAGTGTGGCCTACTGAGTCCTCCCCTTCCGTTCCCTTCCAAAATATATCTCATTTGAAAGGTACTAACGGCCTGCACCACCAGATGGCGGGTTCGAACATTAGGTGCTAAACCTGGCAGGTGCTGCATCATCAATGGGGATATATAGTTGAATATTTGTTTTGATAAAGGTGTTGTTCCTAAGAATTTTACTAGAGATATTATTGTCCAGATTTTTAGAAAAGGTGATCGCATCTCATGTGATAATTATAGGAAAATTACTTTACTTTATGTTCCAAGAAAAGTTATTTGCATGATTATACTCAATAGAATTAAGAATCTGGTCGATGGACAACTGCGTGATGAACAGTATGAATTCAGAAGTGGTAGAGGAAGTATTAATCAAACAATTCTTGAAAAATGTTTGCAGTTTCAGAAACATTTGGTTACTAGCTTTATAGATTTCAAAAAGGCTGTATCTTGAGCAAGTGTCTCGGTTTAATTACCTTGTGATCTACGTTGGGACTTTTAAGACTCTATGGAGAGTGTGGAAAAATAGTCGTGTACACCTAAAAACTAAAGTTATGCTGTATAATAGTTTGGTTCTTTCTAATGTTAGTTATGGTAGCGAAACATGTATCCTTTGTAAGCAGTATAACAACAAATTTGATGTCTTTTATTGTAGAAGCTTACGCAGTATCTTGGGCATTAGGCGGTTTGACTTTGTAAGTAATGAATGGTCAGCACTAGGACCCTGGGAAGATGACCACTCCTCAGCACGGTTGAAAAAAGGAAAAAAGAACCCACAGCTGACTAGATCAGTGTGGCCTAATGATTCCTCCCCTTCCGTTCCCTTCCAAGAGATAATATCTTTTTTGGAAGGTACTAACTCTTTTGAACAGCATATTATGCAGAAAGTGTATAGTTAAGTTATATTATTATATTGTTTCTTATTATATCATTCATTATATTATTATATCGGTTCAAATATAAGTTATATTATTATATTGTTTCTTATTACATCTGTTCGCCACCCTCCTCATCGTCTGAATCGACTGGGATGGATGGAAGTCGATGCAGGGAAAGACGCCGTTGGCTTTGCCATGTTGTCCGTATGAATAGCTGCAGATTGACAAACCGGATTATGAATAGTGTTCCTAAGGGTTTCAGAAAGAGGGGGAGACCTAGGATGTCATTATGCAGAAATGTCAAAAAGAACCTTGTTAGAATTGGCCTAGAGTGGACAAATGCAGCAGCTGTAGCTTAGAACAGACACGTCTGGAGAGAAAATTTGCAGCCTGGTCGTTGTTGCTGTTGCAAAGGCAAGGTACTGCTATAACACTGGGCAACAAATATTCATAAAAGTCATGCCTCTAAGATAAAGTAGATAAAAGTAGACATTTCCTAAAGATTTCCAGGTGCTGAACACGAATATGACAATGAAAATGAAAAACTGGCTACGATTTAGCACGCTTGGCTACTGATCTAAGGGACCTGGGTTCCAGCCCCGGATTAGGCATGGATGTGTGTGTCGTTTTTCTGCTGAGGTCCTGCCATCCTCTCAGATCTCCTACTGTGGCATATAAACTGACAGGCTCCTTTCAGACCTCTGTGGCAAGCAGCTGCTTGAGGGGGTATTTATTCATTTATTTATTATATATATATATATATGCATGACATATATATGACATATATATATGCATACAAATATATGCGTACATATGACATGTATATGACATACATATATATATATATGCATGACATGTATATGACATACATATATATATATATGCATGACATGTATATGACATACATATATATGCATACATATTGATATGTATATGATATACATATATATGCATGAATATAACATGTATCAGCAAAATTCTGCGTCTACTTCCGACGCCGCTTTCTCCGTCGCTCGTACAGCTGCTCAGGATCATCTCTGGGGATCGTCCAACAATAATCAGCCAACATTGAAGTGGACCAGTTTCCCTGGTATGTTTTCTCCATCGTTGTAAAATCCTGATGAAAACATTCACTGCGATCAACACTAACCATGCTGCAGTTGTTGGGGAAGAAATCTAGTGGAATGGAGAAAGAGAATCTTTAAGGACATATTGTAGCCAAGTTTGTGATACATAGACAACATGACTTTAACCAGTTTCTTGTAGTTGTCTGCCCAGACATTCCCGAGGAATTTAGTTGACACCAGAGAAACGCGTCCCAAACCTTTTTCTCGTCACCCTGAAGCAGGTTCTAGAACATCAGGTCTCTAAACAGCTCGCGGATCTGAGGACCCACAAAAATTACCTCTTTAATTTTCGCTTTCCTGACTCGGAGGAATTTGTCAGCCAAGCATTTGATAGTTGATGCAGTTCGGTCCATGGCTTTACGAAGTTTTTTATCACACCGAGTTTGATGTGTAGGGACGGTAGCAGGATTTTGTGCGTTTCTGTCAGTGCTGGGTGTTCCACATTCTTCTCTCCGACCTTCAGAGATTTCCTCTGAGGCCAGTTTCCCTTCAAAGTCTTTGCTCGGCTCTCCCATTCACATCACTCTCCCTTTCAATGCTTGAAAGTATGACTTTCTAAAACTAGTCTCTTTAAAAACCTTTTACTTCATTTACAACCGTACTTCGTATATCCCAGCTGAAGTGTGACTCAAAAACATTTCACTTGAATTTGTGACTCAAAAACATTTTACTTGATTTACAGCCGTACCTCGTCTATCCCAGCTGAAGACCCATATACAAAGCCACTACCTTCAGGTCACAAAAGAGATGTCAGGCTTGTTGTATTGAAGACAGTTCAACATCTGTTTTTGGTTGTCACAGGTTTCTTTCATGTAGACAGCGTGTCCGACTGGAATGGATGGAAGTCGATTTCAATTATGCAGCAACACCACCTTGAGACTCAATTTCGAGGAGTCTATGAATAGTCGCCATTACGGAGGATCATGTTTAATTCCGAAGGCATTCATCAGGACATCTACATTGTAGCAGAACACAACTCATCTACATTGTAGCAGATCTTCCTTTCTGAAATAAGGCGCAAACTGCACATGGCGAGTTCGAAACAAAGTCACTCAGACAGTTTCCTTGAGAAGATTCCATTATTTAAATCTTGATCCAAGTAACTTTCCTTTGGCCTTGGACAGCTCCAGATCGCGAACAAGATCGTTCATTTCTTCTTTGGTGAAAACGTGTGGCGCATATGACGCGCTGTGGCAGACATATGGATCATCATTTGACACCGAAGGCTGTGGAGAACCCAACGTCGGTTCGCTATCCTCCTCATCATCTGAATCGAAGGAAAATTATTTTAGAGGTTTGGGAACGAGAAGGATTTCACCTTGCGGAACTGGTCGGAGAGTAGATTGTATATTCGGGTATGCTATTGTCCATTTCTTTTTCCTTCTGATGCCTCCACAAACAGGTGGAACCATGCAGATGTAGCAATCATTTTTGTGATTGCTTGGCTCTATCCAAATCATAGGAACAGCAAACGGCATCGCCTTTCAGCCACTTCAGAAGATTTCTTGCACACGTACTGCAGCATACGTGTGGGGCCCAGATCTTGTCTTGGTCCCCGATCTTGCATCCAAAATAACACTCATATCCCACTTTGACTATTGGAATGATGGCCATTTTCTGGCTTGCAAACATCACTTCCCCACAAATGTAACAAAATGTATATGCACTATTAACACAATTACGAGCCATCACTACTGCTGGATTAAAACTGCAAGGATCGTTTGTGTTGTACTTATGACTCAGGGGTAAAGGGGAATCATTCAAAAGACTTGCTCACCCTACTAGACGTCACTTACAACTAACGATTGTATCATCTTTTTTCCGCGATCGTAAAGCCGCGATGTCATGACTCAACTACATTACATTAGACAATGATGCAATACCTCAGGGGGTTGTGTGTATGGCGGGCTGATGCAATACAACGCAATATGTTGCAATCTGAAGTTTAAAATACCGCGTTGTGAAATGGTTACCTATGTACTCAATGCGAACTGAATCGTTTATACATGACCATCTCTGTCTCTCCTAAACAAGGGCCAATCGACAAATTTTATTATCATTTGCGAGTTCAGCACCTCGTAATTAGTAAAGATTGGCTATTTTCATTTCAAAGCCTTTTTGTGTGTTGCCCAGTGTAATTATTGTTTTCTTAATTGCTTTGATTTTTCCTATTTTCTTAGAAACAAAATTTTAGCCAATGTTTTCATACATAAATAAGTTTATATTCTTCAAAATTAAATTAGTAAATGTGAAGTATAAGTTGGATTGTGTTGTTTTACCTCTGAGCGGCACTTTTTTGCACATAACCGGCTAAATGGCCACGTCACAAGGATTGAGTGAGGAGGCTATCCACTGGACAGCTAATAGCTATGTCCACACTTGTGTGTTTTACGTGTGCTAGACGCATACGCAAAGGCATGTCTCAAATCAGTTGAACGGCTCCGTTTTCAGTGACGCACACAGTAGCGCACATGCTTCAACCAGTAGTGGATTTTTGTTCAACATTCCGTGTAACTTTGCAGTTTTTCTGGAAGGTTTCGTTCTGCTTTTGTAATTATTGAGCTTGTGTTTCTGTTCACCATGTCGTCAGAACACACATTGGCCTTTATAAATTATTATTAATAAATACATTCGTTATAAAGCAAAATAAAATATTCGTTATAAAATATTATTAATAAAATAATAATATTATTACAAAAAATAAATATAAAACCTTCATTTATAATATTTTCACTAAATGTTTCATTATATATTCTACCTATGTTATATAACTCTACAAGTACTTGTTTTGACGTCACATGGAACCATCAGCCGATATTAAGTAATTCATGTTCATTCATTCTTATACCCGCTAACATAGCAGCAACAGTTACGTCCATTGTAAATTCACGTCTACACTGGTGAAAAATTGAAAACTATTTGACGCACAGGTGTAGGTAGTTGAAGCATGTGTCCAACGCATTCCATTTAAGACATGCGCTAGACTACTCGGTGTTGAAAGTGGAATTGAAAGTCGAAAGTGAAGTTGAAAGTGGAATTGGAAGTCGAAAGTGAAGTTGAAAGTGGAATTGAAAGTCGAAAGTGAAGTTGAAAGTGGAATTTAAAGTCGAAAGTGAAGTTGAAAGTGGAATTGAAAGTCGAAAGTGAAGTTGAAAATGAAAGTGCACTAGTGTGGACATAGCTATTGAGAGACAGATGGTAGTCTCCTGCCAAGGCTATGCAACGTGTTCTTTAACTGCACAGGTTATGGCTCTTCCGCAAACGGGGCCACTGCTTAACGTCCCACCCCACAGACCGCAGCATTTCCAAGTCCATCGGTGTCCCTTACTGAAGTATAAATATGAACGCGATTGTTTAAATTAAACTTTGTTGATTACCCGCTGAAATATACAGAAAAATGGAGTGATTTCTAAAAATTTATGATATTTTTTTTATTTGAACAGTAGTAATTAGAATAAATATTTTCTTTATCTTTATGGTTTTCATGAATTTGATTTCTGATTTATTAAACAAGGTAAGGTTAATTAAAGCTAGACCTTTCAAATTAAGCTCGTGTTTTGATTTGTTAAAAATGTTGTTGGCGATAAAATGGCACTTTGGAGAAAGTAGATCACATGCATGTATATCTTACATATATATATAGATGTATAATGCTTGAAAGTATGACTTTCTAAAACTAGTCTCTTTAAAAACATTTTACTTGATTTATATTAATGTCATCTGTAGTGTAGTTACAGTATCCTCTAGTGTGTGATTAAATTTTAAATTTCATATTTATTATTGGCATTCAATTACTTCTATTCGAAAAGCCAACTGATTTAAAACTTAATACACATGCATCATCCTCAAATAGTCATAATATACGGAGGTCTTATAACTAGTTTATTTTAGAAAATAATTAATGTCGCTACAATGATAGTCTATTTGTAATAATAAGGCGATTGTGGAATATCCACCCGTCAGCCTCTCGGAATCGCCTGGCTATGGGCCAGGTGCTCTACCATTTGTGCTAAGGAGGGAACAATTCACACGATCTTAAGGAAGTGCTGCGAAGCTTTACCATGTGATTCCAAGTGTCGGAGGCTTTCATGCGCTATTTATACCGCGAAAACCATGCTTTTATAATCGCATATCAAGTTATATTATACTTTGGGTTATTTCAAACTTGCCTTGTTATTGCAAAATGACTATCAATTGTAGTTCGATTCCTTCCTTTCTATCAAATTGGCTACCGGCCTAAGACGTGAAGAGTTATTTCCATTAAGAGCTACGATGCTGTGCATCTGAATAACCCAAGGTACAATATTACTCGATAATTGGTTATAAAAGCTTTGTTCTCGTCGATGTAAATAGCTCATGAGCACCCCGACAGAGAATCAGATGGTAATACTTCATAGACACATAGATAGATAGATATGTTTTTATACACTACTCTGAACACCAGTACAGTTCAATGCAAAAATACGCAACAAAAAACGTACTTTTACATAATTTTTTCCAGTTCAAAAGATCATATACATGAACTAATTAACATAAATAATATTGTAAAGTATATGATTATAATCAATTTTAGGTAGTTTTTTTCAAACGAACAAACTGAACAATATGAAAGAAGTAAATAAATAAGAGTACTGCACTTGATCCGAGCTCGTGTATAGAGAAGTTCACGAATATAACGTTTACAGAAGTGGCTGCCACATTGTTATAGCTATTAAACATTTAAGCTAAAGTTTTATCCCTATAGATATTTCTCTACATCGTTACAATCCACTAATCAATCCCATATTATTCTTTTAAAAGCATCAACGTTTCTTTCATTTAAAATGTTTGCCGGCAGAGCAGTAAAAAGTTTTGGTGCCATATAAACGTAGTGTTTTTGGATGATGGTTGTTTTATGAAACGGTATGGACAAATGCATAGTAGATGACAAACGTGTATATTTGGGAAAGATCTTAAGATTGGGTTCATCCCAATTTTGAATATTGTATACTAACAGGTGATAAATATATAATTTTCTAACTAGTAAGATATTTAATTTTTTATAATATTTTCATACTATCAAATTTCTTTTTCTTTAGCATACATCTTATTATGTAATTTTGAGAACCTAGTAATGATTTCAGATTTGTGTCATATAGACCTCCTCAAGATATAATGACATTTCAAATAGGATTTATCCACGAATTATAAATGATTTTTAACATTGACAGATTTATAAAATTTCTCATGTAATAAAATCTTGAAACCATAATATTTAAGTTCTTAATTATAATATATATATGCGCTTTACAAGAAAAGTTTTTATCAAGGTAGACACCCAAATATCTGAAGCAATCAGCACCCTGAATAGCTGAACATTTACTATATATCTCATTGCAGTTTAGATCATGATAGAAAAGTCTATTGAAAAAGTCATCTGTTTGATTTTCTTGTAATCTCAAATTTATGTACTTCGATTTGGCAACATTAAAACTAATTTATTTTGAATAAAACAATTTTTATTTTTTAGATCATCATTTATTTGCACTTGATAGTGCAAATAAATACAAATTATGCGGGCAAAACTGAAGAATTGATATTCTTCAGTTTTGCCCGCATAAGTTAAATATATATCATCTGTAAAATTTATGTTGCTGCCGTACAATTTTAAGTCCCAAAGATCATAAAAATAAATCAAAAATAATAAAGGACCCAAAACAGATCTTTGAGGAACACCTAAATTTATTTTAGCATTGGAACTGAAACAATTTTTTTTATTTTAAACCTTTGGCTTCTACTTATCAGATAAGATAGCTAGAGAGCCAAGATAGCATTTCATCTCTCATTCCAGCTGCTTCAAATTTATGTAATAGAATTAAATGTGGGACAGAGTCAAATTCTTTTTTAACATCAAGGAATGAAACAATGACTATAAAATTTTGATTGATGCTTTTATATATGGTTGATGTAATTTTTTTGAATTACATCCTCTGTTCCCACGTTTTTTCGAAAACCATATTGATTTTTAGGAAGGAAATTATATTTATTCAAAACATTTAACATTTTAGATTTGTCTATTTTTTCTATTATTTTGGAGAAGACAAACATATGTTTATTGGTCTATAATTTTCTTATCACAGCCACCTTTATACACTGGTATAACTGTGGCACTTTTTAAACAATTAGGGAAACATCCAGAAATTAAAGATTTATTAATTAAAGTTTTTAAGATGCCTTTAATACTTGGCCCTATCTTTTTAAGGATAAATAGAGAAACGTGGTCTGTGCTAGAAGATTTTGAAGAGTTTAAACAATTAATTACATCTTCAACTTCATTTTCATGTATTTCCTCGACAAAAATATGTATTCGATAATATCTTCAAATCATGCAAACCACTATAATCATTCTCAGGAATTAATTTTGTTATATTCTCTCTAATATTAGTAAAATAATCATTAAACATGTTTGCCAAATCTACTGGCTTTTCCTAACAGTGCAGTTATGTTTGGTATCTGAAATTATATTCAGAAATTTGGATCGGTCTATATGTTTACCACACATATTATTTATAACTTCCCACTGTCTTTTAATTTTTGTTGCTTTTTAATAATTGCATCAGTGTAATATATTGACTTATATTCTTTACTAATACTAGTTAGCACGTTTCTTTATTTTTTATAATCATATAACAGTAGTATAAGTAATTACAATCATATAACCTTTCTTAAGCAAGAGGAAACTTACCCAGCCTTAGCTCAAATGGTAGAGCAACTGTCGCGTAACCAGGAGATTCGATCCGATGGGTGGATTTCTTTTTTCACACTTGCCTTGTTTATCTTAGTTCTTTTAATACATCTGTCCTAATCAACAGATGTTGTGCTGGGCCACAACACACCAATTCTAGTCATGTCTCATTGAGAATTCCCTTGTCCATATCTATATTTTCTTCAATACTTTATGGACATTGCTCATAATTTTACTCGCTAATCTGTAGTTCAACACGGTGATATAAAAAAAATAAATACCCCCTCAAGCAGCTGCTTGCCACAGAGGTCTGGCAGGAGCCTGTCAGTTTATATGCCACAGTAGGAGATCTGAGAGGATGGCAGGACCTCAGCAGAAAAACTACACACACATCCATGCCTAATCCGTGGCTCGAACCCAGGTCCCTTAGATCAGTAGCCAAGCGTGCTAACCACTCAGCCACGGGACGGCTAGCACGGTGATAGGATGACCAAATCAAAGCAATCGATCCTTATGTAGCATAATGCTTAAATGTATTGAAGAATCATTTGTGTAATACCAACGTTACTTCTATAATCAAACAATGCCTAAGATTCTGAAGAATAATCTAGAATCAAAAACATGAAGCCTCCTATATACTGTATCTTCTTTGCAAAAGTCCTAAATTACACAATGGCAAACATTAAACAAGTCTTGCTAATATAGAGCTACTTTTAATAATATAATGTATCTGTCTACACGCATTTTCTTCACTCTTCACACATTCTTAAAAAGTTTCGATATACATTCCCCTGTGCATTTCAGAACGCCCATACCCACATCCGTCACATCATTCTCAAGGTAACTAAATTGATAATCTTTAGCTGAACCAGAAGAAAAGAAACTGAGGCATACTCAAGTTTACCTTAATTTAGATTTTCCTGATTTTTCCACCAACCTACTTTATTTCCAATCTCAACGTAAGTTGTATTGAAAAAGAAAATCATCTCGCAAACATAATCTGTCAACAGGACTACTTATTAAAGTTCAAGAAATATAGAGGTATTTCAAGAAACGTGATGTCAGTCTTTGTGTTAATTACAGAATCCAGTTGCAGAAATCTGATCTAGATTGCAAGTTGTTTCAATTTTTTGAAACTTCTTTGTAAAATTTCACTTTTAGAAATGGTAGCATTACCAAGGCATAAGGTTGCTGCTTCTGGAAATTCTCGCGAAATATTTCGATACTAATTAAACCCACACCAAAAAGTTAGGCTCGAAACGTATATCCATTGATAACTCATCCTATCGATAAGCTCATTCGTAGCTGTCCACCTTTAACGTACTATTCCAATCACAATAAAATCCGGCCAAAATTTAGCGCGTAACGTATGTCCATTGATAAATTCATTCGCAACTTTCCACACCTACCACTCGCAAAGACTGCTCCATTTACAAGGTAAGCGACAGCAGCGCCCACAGAAATTTCGGAACTTTTCGAGGAGACCCACGGCAGCCAGGAACCCGATCTGTTACCCCAACAGGGTTAGAAGTGAGACCACGCACCAAATTTGGGACCGATCGTTCAAGTAGCCGTGGAACCACAGGGAAACTGACAATTTCTGCCCTAATGACGTCACAAGTGTCCTCACGTTCGTCTCCTAGAATTACCACTATTATATATGATGATTTTGAAATTTTATACTAACTTTGGACATTTTAAGATGATTTCAACTCTGTTGATAAACGCAATATGTGGTGGATCGTTCAGATTTCATTTCTTTCCACCTTAGCTTCAGGAAAATTCTACTCTTTTTTCTCTCTCCTACTCAAAGTTCATGCTCTGGCATAATTTAAAACTTATCCTATAAACGCTTCTTAGCCATTTAGTAGTTTTACACAACGGAAGGTGGACAGAAAAAGCGCCGGAAATGCGTTTTTTCTTCATCATAAAATTTAATTCTCCCATCTGTCAGCGAGACAAAGCAAAAAAATAAAAAATCAGTCAACTAATAAATTCTACATCTCTACATCACTTTTTAAGTCTCATCTTCGTGAAAACTGAATTTCAGAAACATAACTCTCCTTGTCTTTATTTACTTATTCATTTTGTTTCAGAGAACCCCAAAGATTCTCTCAAGTTGCCATACACAAAATAATAACTGAAATGATTCTCCTCAATGGAACATTAGAAAATATCGCAGGTCCCTCTCTTCTAATTGCTCCTATTGGTCTATAAAAGAAACTATGACTCAGGTGCTTTTAAATTCCGAATTTTATTCTAACCAGGGATAAATCCTTTTTAAAAAACATATACATATTGGAATCACAGAATTTACTCTGTCCTCCCTTTTAGAAAAATGCAGATACTGTATTAAGAGGAAAGTGTAGGGATTTATTTTGGAATTTGCGAAAGAATATATTTTTTCCCAAGCTTTAACTTGTTTGAACTTTAACTTCTACCTTATGGATGCATATTTTTTTCTTTCTATTGTGCTATACATTTATGATGTAGATTTTTAAAATAAAAGAACCCTGAAGCAACTGTTTCCACAGAGTTCTGACAGCTTATATGCCATAGTGGCAGATCTGTGATGATGACGAGGACCTCAGCAGAAAAGCAATACCCATACCCTTCTAGGGGTTCCTTTTTTTCTGTAGCCAAGCACGCTAACCCCTCTGCTATGTGATGGCTTGACGTAGTTTTTACTGACTGTGTATTCAGATTTTTAGGTTACTTTTTCTAGTGACGTTCTTTTAGTAGACGCCTATTGAGGATTTCTTTTTTATTTTAGACCACGTTTCCCCCTTTTAACTACCCCCCTGCCTAATATTTTTGGTGACGGCTTGTTTCATTTTAAAAGATTTCGTTTCTTTCACATTTTGAATTTCCTTTACGTTTTTTGTTCTTTTTTTTCGTAGTTCTTTATGGTTGTAGTACCTTGATTGTCTAGATCTTTATTTTATGATACTGTATTAATTTTTATTACCCCTTTTAATTTTTATTTTTATTTACTATGAATTATTTGTCTAGTGATACTTTACGCTATAGCTGGTGTTAGCTTTTATGACTGTGAACTTTATCAACAACTTATGAGATTTTTGAAGACTTAAACTTTCATTGTGTTGTTGCATTTATAGTGTTAGTATGCTTTCGATATGAACTGATCTCGTTTTTTGATCTTGAATGTTAATGACTTCAGACTTGTTGGTTGGAAGATTTTTAGTTTTGAGCCTTAAATTGCATGTAGTGATTAATCTTATTTGAAAATCATATATGCATATATAGATACATTTAACGCTTCATTTTACGATATCTGAATTATACATTTAATTGGCACCTTCGGAAGCTTAATTTGCATTATTTTCCTTTTAAGAATAATGTTTGCTTCCTCTGCACTTTGCTACGTCTGCTGAAAGAGGAGAATAACTCACCCTCATATTTAAAAGTCAAGAACGTCAAATTTCAAAGCTTTTGGGCAAGAGGTTTTGTATAACCGAAGGTCCCAGAGTTTGAATAAATCTTTTAATTAAAAATGCAACTGCGAGGAAGCCGAGACCTCAGCAGAAAAAAGACAAAATAAAAGAGACAGTCATATTTTATTCGAGGATAGATGCCTTTTTTTCAGTGTGATTAGCTGCCTTTGATCTGCAGCTAATCACACTGACCTCGACCACTGTAACAGATATTATATGTATATGATAATACCGAAAAATGGGTGGAAGTTGGCAACGCTTGGGCCATGGAGGTGTCTCAAACATGTATTAATTACGAAGTCATTTGTGCTGCGAAAACAATTTGTGCTGCCTGTAAACAAAACATTCTATAGTAATTATTCATGGTAGGAAACGTGGCTTACTACTTGTTTCGTCTGCGATGATCTCATGCCAGTATGAAGAATACAGTCATTTTCAGACGAAGCTGAAGACAGTATAAATGAAATTTAGATTTATGTTTTGTATTAAAGTATGTAACATTTAAATAACAAAACAACACTATAAGTAATTATGCTTAGACAAAAAGCGGCACTCCATTAATTGAGAAATAACTGATTTGCCCAACGTTATTTGAGCTTGATATTCCTGGTTCAGGCTATCTAAGAAGCTAATCGCACAACTGAACTAATGTTACATCAATAAGCAAAAGCGTTACCGACTCCACAGATGATAAGCAATGTTATACAAAGTTATCGTTATGTTAGTTGCACGTATCATTTATATTAGTCGCACGTATCATTTATGTTAGACGTATTAAGCTAGTCGCACAACTGCACAGCTTTCATATTTACTAGGAGCTGCAATTTTGTTCCCTCTGGAGACAATGGACAACCATCTCTAGCACCTGCTGTAGATACTCTTGTAAACTTTATCCCAATAACACTCCGTGTATTCTATAATATTCCATGATCAGTTACAAATTATGAAAATTAGCAGAGTCAAAAAAGTTCTTTAAATCTGGCAATCAACAACAGGTTTTCGTATCGGTAAACATTTCTCGACAATCAGATTGAATTAAAAATTTAGTCTATGCAAAATCTCCTACTTCTTAAAGGAAAATTAACAGTGGCTGATCTGTTATCTCTTGAGTCATGAAACTAAAAGATTTAAAGTACTACAACGTTTGATAGAAGAAATAATATAACATGATTAATGACATCACTTCCCTTTTCAAGAAGGAAATGGTCTTACTGTCCAATAAAAAAAAAGTATACAATCTGCCTGAGAGAGAGAGAGAGATACCAATTAGAGGCATTCGACGTCAAGGGTTGCTGCAGCGGGTGCTAGAGATGGTTCCCCATTGTTTCCAGAGGGAAGAAAATTGCAGTTGCTAGTTCTTCCAAATAATAGCTGCTATTCTAGTAAATCACATTACAAGGTAATCACACAATACAAATTCCGTCATTGATTCTTGTGTTATTAGTGCAATTACAATGAATTAACCTGTAACAACCCTTTTCACACAAATTGCTTCATATTATCGAAATATATGCTCTAATTGAAACAAGGCAAGTCAATAAAGAAAACGTTTCAATATTTTTATCAAGCTTTTTGTCTCATAATACGCCAAAAACCCCATTTTCCGACTAATAGCGATATTACAATAAATATAAGGGAATGGATAAAACTCACTGGGAGCTCTTTATATCGGTGAGAAAGTTTATTTAAGTAACTGTATTTGGTTCCCATAGGAGAAGTGTAGGTTAGACGCCGCCTTAGGACGGCACGTCTCAAAGGGCGGCAAAATAAGTCTTCTCAAGAAAAGAAAGGAGAAAAAGTTAGAGCTTCTTTAAAATGAAAAACGCCACCACATGCATGTTATTCTTAAATTATATTATAAATCGTATAATCAATTAATATTTGATGCATATCGTACCAAATATCAAAAAAAGGGATGGAATTTATGTTTTTTGCCGAGGGTGGTACACAAATCTAGGTTGGTACACAATCTAGCGGTAGGATGGTACACATTCTAGGGAGTGACCCTGACACTGAGGAGCAGATATGTCGCTCTTGCACATTGAATAACGCTTAACATAGCATCTAATGCATTACCGCTTTTAGAACCCATTGATGAACACTTTCTTCTAAGGGTAGGATTTAAGCAAGCTGAGGAAGTTTCACTCGAGTCACAAATGAGAATTAGAACTTGTTAACTGTAATTTGCGAATCTAATACGCTATCAGCTTACCTTTTACAGACCTTTCGTTGTTTGTAAACAGTAGCAGTACAATCCAATCAATAACACTTAGACAAAGTGGAATATTACACTTTATGATCTGTATCGCTTTGGGCCATTATAGCAAAATTAAATAGAATCCACTTATTCTGTTGCGGTCATTATTATATTCATTGAGCATATTTAATCATACTGATTAATGATAAAAGTCTTGCGGCGTAGATTTATCTTTCTGTGTTAAAAGGAAATCCTTTTGTGAATGCCAATTTTAAAAAAAATAAAATTTGTGCAAAACCAGCAGTTTAGTAAATAACAAGCTTCAATTAAGTTATTAAATTTCGAATAAAAAATAAGATTTTTTTTCTTTGCTTTAAAATACAAATGGGGGATTTTTATCTTATTCCCCCCCTTAAAACAATGGACAAAAGTTTCCCTGTTGAAAAATAAATCGCATTTTCGATGCAACGCCATTGCGATGTGATTCTTTGGTCTCTCTGCTGCCTCAGTTAAGTTCAATTCTTGCCGACTGAAGTGGACGCGATTGTGAAGCGCACGCAGTTGTATTCTGATGAAGCGGCACTTGCATCCTCTTGTTTGCTCCCTTGACTCGACGCGGACTGTTTACTTCGAAGCTAAACAGGTGTGAAATTGAACTTTGTCCTTTTGAATATGTGCAAAGAAGTGGAGTGCTTTATCGATTCCTTCGTCCACAGCAACAAGCTTGGTGTAAACAATACCGTAGCAGTTCCCTCTGATGCTCAAAAGGAGATCCGCTTTCACCTGTAAAATATTACTCGTAACATACAGTTAGAGTAAAAACGCAGCTGCAGGTGACAACGAAAAAAAATGCAATTTAAGAAGGGATATGTACACCATAGCTGGCACAAGAATCGGGAAAATAAATCTTGTTTAATACATATTGAAAAGAAAGACTAGAGAAAGAAATTGGGAAAAATGTACTGATTGAAAATGATTATTGCAGCTTATTGAGATGCTGTGCCAGGGATATTTATGAGTAAAATGAATTCGCGAACATATCTAATCAAAATCCATCAGTGCAGATTGAGATACTTCGTATGTTTAGGATCTTTCATCTCGACATATGTGCAATTATTTGCAATTAACTCTGATTCAAGCTGATATCTCTCAATCACCGCCAATCTAACTACACAATCATCATTAACATGTTACAGTTGCCGTGAAAACCGATTTCAGCGCATTTATGCAGTCTAATCTAAAGAGATATTAAACAAACTATTTCAATTCATCATAAAGGTTTTCGATTAGACAAAATAAAGCACACTGGAAGAAAAAACATGTCAAATATTTTGTAATGAAAAACGGGTATCGAATGAATATTCCAGAGAAATTGAAAGGGTGAATGCAACAACAGGATATGTTCTGTAATATTTTTCTAAGGAAATTACTATTTTAATTGCTAGTTAGATTGGCATTTATTTCGAATATTTCATCATTTACACAGATTAATGATAGTCTTCGAAGGAATGCTTAACGTGTACACTGAGATGCAGTTTGTTAGATACACCACCCCCGTCACATAAATTGCTCTTTACAACACGCAATACGTTACGCCACTGTGGTTTGCGATATTAATCAGACAGACCAGCTCTTCGAGCATTAGTAAGAGTTGGATTGAGTGTCAGAAGGGGCAAAAGAGCGACCTGAGCGACTTTGATAGTTGGTGCTAGGCGTGCCAGTTCTACCATCTCCCAAAAAGCCGTCTTCCTAGGCTTTTCATGCACAACCGTTCCAAGGATTTATCGAGAATGGTGGGAAAGGCAAAAAACTACCAGTAATCGGCAATCATGTGGAAGAAAATAGCTTGTCGATCAGAGGGGTCAAAGGAGACTGACGAGACTGCAAGTGAACAGACAGGCTACAAACAAGCAAACCCACAGCAGAGTTAAACATTGGTGTGCAGAAGGTGATCTCCGATAGCACCACGTATTGGATCTTATTGCTAATGGGCTACAACAGCCGCCAACCATGTTGGGTACTGATGTTGTCAGCGAAGAACCCGAAAACACGTCTCCAGTGGGTGCATGAGCATTGTCACTCGACTGTTGAGAACTGGGAAAAAGTAGCCTGGTCGGAAGAATCAAGGTTCCTTTAACCTCATGCTGATGGAAAGATCAGAATTTGGTGCATGCAACATGAAGCCATCTTACCTGGTGTGAACAGTACAGGCTGTGTGATGGTGTGGGGAACGTTTTCTTGTCATCTGATACCTATCGAAGAACATCTGAACGCCACAGTATATTTGAACATCGTTGCCGACCAAGTTCATCGCTTCATGGTTGCAATTTATCTTCACTAGGATGGACACGTTCAGCATCATAATGCAACTGCTCACAACGCACATATCATCACCGATTGGCTCCAGGGACATGCTGACGAAATTCCCTTGCTTCGTTGGCCTGCATATTCCACCGATCTAAACTATATCGAGCATCTTTGGCATGAGGCGGTAAGGGCTGTTCGCAGTGATATTCTGCCGCCAAACAATCTGCAGCAACTGCGCGACACAATCATTTCCGCATGGTACAACATTCTTGCACAACGCATCCAACATGCCCCTATAAAATCGGGCTGTTCTGAAGGTCAAAGAGGCGCAACACACTACTAGGTAAGTGAACCTAATAAACTGGCATCTCAGTGTATATCATTAGAATATTAATTTTTGATTTAATTTTAAATTATTTTGAGTTTCTTTTGTTGCTGTACCAAAGCATGTGGGTGGATACAAAGAAATCATTCAAAAAACAAATTATTCATCATCATCATCATCATCATCATCATCCTCAAGCAGCCATGGGCTACGGAGGTCCAACCAGACCGTGCAATTTAGTTCTCCAAGCAAGTCTATTCTGAGCTACATCTACTGCATCTGGCCACTGCACACCAATTCTAACAAGGTCTTGTTTGACATTGTCTGCCCACCCCATCCTAGGTCTCCCCTACTTTCTGAGGCCTTTAGGCACACTGTTCATAACCCTATTCGCCAATCTATAATTATCTATACGGGCAACATGGCCAAATCAACGGAGTCTCTCTCTGCATAATATGCTGCCTAAAGGAGGTTGCAAACTCCTTTCCCTAACCTCATCATTAGTTACAAAGTTGAACCACCTAATGCCCCAGATACTGCGTAAGCATCTGGAATCAAAAGCATCTAGTTTCCTGTTATCTTGTTTACAAAGTGTTCATGTTTCACTACCATAACTAACCCTAGAAAGAACCAAACTATTATACAGTCTAATTTTAGTCTTTAGGTGTATACGCCTGTTTCTCCACACTCTCCATAGATTCTTAAAAGTCCCGGCAGCAATCCCTATTCGTCTGTTAATCTCATGCCGCACATCACCATTATCTGTTACATAGCTCCCAAGATAATTAAACTGTGACACCTGCTCAAGATTGCAACCATTCAGAGTAACTGAATCACAGCCTGCCTGACCAATTTTCATCACTTTAGTTTTCTCTCTGTTTATAACCAAACCTACTCTACTACCAATCTCATCAACAGCTCGAATGAAAGAGTTCATCTCATCAACATCATTTTGCCAAAAGGGAAAAATCATCAGCAGGGGAAAATCATCAATCTAAATCAGAAATTTTCGTATCTCCAGTCCATTTAAGGCCAAAATCTTTCCCTTGAAGTGAATTTCGCATAACATAATCAATAACCAAGTTAAAGAGAAAAGGAGACAAAATGCACCCTTGTCGAACACCAGAAGTAATGCTCAACCAATTGCTACAAGCGTTACCAACTCTCACACACGACTCAGTGTTATTATAGAGAGCTGTCATTATGTTAACTAACTTGTCTGGTATACCATATGATCTCACAATCAACCACAAATTATGACGATCAACAGAGTCGAAAGCCTTTTTGAAATTAACAAAGCTCGCAACCAAAGGTTTCTGAAACTCTAAACATTTCTGAAGAATCTGCCTAAATGAAAACATCTGATCCACACATCCCCTACCATTTCTGAATCCACATTGCTCATCACGCAATTGACTGTCAACCAGATTCTTAATTCTATTAAGCACAATCGTGGAAAGAACTTTACCTGGAACAGAGAGTAGGTTGATACCCCTATAGGTATCACAAGAACTGCGATCACCTTTTTTGAAAATAGGGATAACAATAGCTCTGGTAAAATCCTTAGGAATTTCAGTCATCCAAATGGTAACCGAAATATTCCTAGCTCTAAGCATTTCCGCAGTAATTTTATCTACCCTGGGGATTTATGTAGTTTAAGTTTAGAAACAGCCAAAATAACTTCAGATTGTGTTATAGGGCCAACATTAAAGCCACCAATGCATCTATCATCATTGCAAACAATGGGAATAGAACTAACCGCATTGTTTAGAATATCACTGAAATGCTCAGCCCACCTGACTGAATCCTCACTTTCTATAACCTTACCTTGTTTATCCTTCAATCCCTATATACCTGTTCGTTTTCTACCACATAAAACATTAACTATCTGGCACAGCTCTCTGCTGTTGTGCTGTCTAACTGCTTCCTCAGCTTTGTCAGAAAAACCATCAAGCCAAAGATTCTTATCAGCAGCTAACTGATCTTTTACACGTTTATTAAGTTCTCTGTAATGCTTTCTATTAGGACTAGTAGGGTATTGATTAAGGACATTATTGCAGTTCTTTCTTTCCAAAATAAGCTCAAGTGCCTTTTCACTCAGATAATTCTGGCTCTTCTGTTCCTTTTTTCCTAAAAGAGTACGGTTAGTGTCCAAAAATGCCTGTTTAAAATGATCCCATTCTTCCTCAACTTCAATAGTAAGCATACCATGACTGTCATAATGACTAAGTAACCTATCATGGTAAGCTTTGGCTATAACTGGAACTTTCAGAGCTTCAGTATTAAAAGTAAATTTTTTAACCCTAGCACAACACTTTTTAAGTTTAAGTTGCAAGACACTTTTAACAGGTAATGGTCAGATCCAATTTCAGCTCCCCTATATGACCTGGTATTCCTAACAGAACTAGCCCATTTGCTGTTAATTGATATATAATCAATCATAAACTTATGCAGCCCACCGGGTGAAACCCATGTGTACTTATGTATGTCGCGGTGTTTGTAATAAATGTTAGTTATCTGAATACATTGAGTTTCTTACCTGTAGGAGACATTGCCCATTGCCATTGCAGCTACCAATACCAAAAGGGCCTTCACTCCTCCCCAAAGGTCAGAATCAGTACGAACGTTGGCATTGAAGTCACCAAGAACAAGGGAAATATCTCCTTTCTTGACAAAATTCAAAATTTCCTGAAGCTGTCCGTAAAACTATTTTTCTCATCCTCATCAGCATCCTCAGTGGGGGCATAACAGCAGATAACATTCAAGTCTTTAACGCTTGTCTGAAATTTTGCTGTAAGAAATCTTTCATTAATGCACTCGTATCCTAGAAGAGCATCACTAGCGTCACTGAGCAGTCACAGCTGATAAGTCTGTCTGCTGAGAAGCAGACCCACGCCGTGGTGATGCTTATTGTCGTCCCTTCCTGAAAAAATAAATTTAAGATTATTTTTAAGACTCTGACCTTTATCTGTCCATCTGGTCTCTTGCAAGCCGAGAATATCTAAATTATAATGGTGGAATTCTTGTGTGAGGACATCAAGAGAAAAAGCTCTGTGCAGAGTCCTCACATTCCAACTACCTATGGAGAGAAAATGGTTAGTGGGATGTTTAAAGAAACTATGCTTATTGAGAGAGGGAATGCCGACAATATCAAACAGCCCCCTAATCGCAGACATGGGGCAAAGACCCATTCCTGCACCACTAAAGGCTGAAGCCATCTACACTGGAAGACTTCCTCCAATGTAGAATTTGACGATGCCATTAGAAGCAAAGAGTTCAGGTGCCTGCGATGACCTCTGCTCAGGATTATCCACCAGCTGATAAACATATCCTGTGAATCTATTCACTTGGGGCTCTCAACCCACAAAGAAACAGAAAACACAGCGGAAGATTTTCCCACTACAGAAGCCCACCAGTGCAGCAAAATCATGATCCATAATCAAGCTCAGAGCCATATATCTGTCCAGTCCAGGGGGTGTAATGGTCAGCACCAGGACCCTGTGTGGTTGACCACTCATCTGCAGGGTAGAAAAAAAAAGAAAAGTAGCCATAGTTGTCCAGATCAGTAGGCCACACTAATCTGGCAGCCCTCCCCTTCCGTTCACTTCCACAAGAGAGTATCTCTTTTGAAAGGTACTAACGGTCTGCACTACGAGAAAGCGGGGTCGGACATTAGGTGCTAGGCCTGGCCGGTTCTATGCATCATCACAGGGGATTGGTGCATAGCTCTCCTTCCAGTGACTACTTAGCTACCATTTGCAGACCAAGCAAATTATTACATGTGATATATTATGTCATTGTGACATATACCCGTGATGCACAGGTAATATGCTTAGCACGTTGAAACTCCAACCAAATGCATTAAATATAAATATATATGACCGCAATATAAGCATTCAAATAATATTACATTAAAAATATCTGTTGAAAGGGCAACTTATTTTTTTACAACTTTGTAAGTAGCATTCAAGTTCTTAGCGGAGTCTTGTAAAAGCAAAAAGAATATAGTTGTGCATATAAAAGTGTATTGAATGACCTAAAAGAGTCTGCCTACTGTGGGCCCTCTTTTCCTTTGGTCCACTTACCTGTGTGTCTTATGCGCCGCTTAATCCGGACCTGGTGGCTTAAACTATTATTAACTGTGATGTTCTATGGTTATCAGAAGCGAGGGTGGTTCAGTCGAGAGAGCGCTATACACCTAATATGATATTCCCAAATTCGAATCCCAGTTGCGCTAAAGCTGAGATTTGTATTCTTTAACCCCCACCATGCCCTGGATGAGAAAGGAAAACGTGGATTGGAAAGGCTGTCGTCTGTTGGATGAGCTGCTAAGCCATAGCCTCCGTGTGTAGGAGAACCATGTGCACATTGAAAATATGCTGGATGGGCTTTAAGAGAGTCTTCCATCTGCCTGCTAACAGCTGCCCAGTGGATCCCCTTCCTCTTCCTAACTCCGAACTCTTGGGGTCTTTGTGAAATTGCCATTTTATCAGACTGAGTGCGCAAAGGTGAGGCTCAAAGGCAAACTGTACCAAAACCCACGTATAACTTCAAAATAACCTTTAACTTTATACTATAAAATAAGACTCCCTATATAATATACTATATAATATAATTATAACTATATAATAAAAATAATGTCACTCTTCTTCATAAACTGTTGTCCATCAAGACTCATCATTTTATATATGACGATTTTTTTAATGTTAGTCTTAGTTGAATGTATGTGATTGTTTATATGGCTCGCCACCAATTTCTTTATATTCCAATATTTGGTGGCTGTAAGCGGAAATCTACTGTTATCTGGAAACGTGCACATATATTTATTATTTTTAATAAAATGTGATTTGTATCCCGCAACGTGTTCTTACTACATTTAAACATCTACTGATATATTGTGAGGCATTATGGGATATTTAATGTTTAGTGAGTTTAAATTTGAAACCACACAATCGTCAGATCAAGTTTTTAAATATAATTTCAAAGTTTGTGGGATTAAGAAGCATTTATGGAATCCATTCGGAGGAATAAACGATCTCGGTGCATATGCTAGAATTAAAATTCCCTTTCTACAGGTAATCAAGTGTTTCTTTCAACCATTTATTGTTTTCTACTAAATCAAATTACAGATTCACATGGTAAATATTTGTGTCTGAATGCAAATATTTACCATGTGATTACCTTGCACAAAGCTGTTGCCATGAAATATGTATAGAATTCTTACTCTTGGCTTCAGTATTTTATTTATATAATAATGTAGCACGTTGACCACTTCATTCTGGCATTTCGCAGTAGGAAGAAGCATGAGATGCCTTTTGAGGCAGAAATGACTACTAAATCATGTTTCTACCTGTGATATGCTTAACCCCAAGAGTAAGAGAGAAATATCCCATTATGACAGATGATGTATTTTCGCTAAAAATAGCAGCAGCTTTTCGCTTAATATTGCATGGTCATCTATTGCCTATTTATCTTACATCATGATGTATGAGATACTCTCTATTAGCTGCACCGGAGCTAAGCGAACTGCACTGCACTAAATTACGATATAAACAACCAATGAGGCTTGGGTATATGCGATTTTTTGGGCTGAAATATTAATATGTCATTTTATTTCCTTTCCACGGTCATTGGTGTTAGTTTTTCTTCTAAAAATAAAAAAATGGTACAAAATGATTTTGATAATAATTTTTTTCTAAAAAAATAAATGTCAGAATTCTTTCTAAATAATGATAATTTTTCTTCCAAATAATATTCAATAAAAGATCTTCAAAGCTCATAGTTTCCATATAATGTTTCATTCGATTGTTTACATGCTTATAAAACCAAAGAAGTCAATAGATTGTATTACTGATCATGCAATTAAGTAATAAATTATTATAAATTCAATTTAACTATTCGTTTGCCTTTGATCAAAAATAATTTTTAATGTACACCCTTCTCATATTTTACTCATTAAAAATTCATAGGGATTCTTAAAACATTAAACGACAACATCTGCAAAATTCAATTATATGTTATCGGAACGTATTCTTTCGTGATTATTTTAAATTGCACACAGCTGTCACGTTATGAAATATTGTGCTTGTCGAAGCAACTGATATGAAAGTCTTCCAATTGTATCGCTGGTAGATGCCGCCAGAGAGATGTCATATTGCCCTTTACCTTATCTAAACTACCCTATTTCATAATTGCATGTTTCGAGGAGGCATAATTTTTGATAGAAATAAACCCGCGAGGCAGCAGTCCAGTTACGGACAAGCAACGTTTCGTTCGTACAAATTAAGCCATTCAGTACTTCGCTGTTAGTCACGTACAAAGATCATTAGAGCCGTTGCTATCTGAAAATTACACTCATAAAACTTTGGAGTTTCGACAATGCTCTCTCATCCAAACAGCCATCGACGTTTATGGCCTATACTGAACCTAAAGCTCAGAATTACATACTTTCTCTTTTGATTTTAATACGATCATTTGGGAGTGCAGTGAAAAACTTAAATCATTCCACCACGTATATCACACTATCTGTCGCTAAATACAACAAGTGTTTTGATTTATCCATATCAAAATCTTCGCATTTATAACGAATGTAACTCCATGAAATGTAACATTTTAGCAAAATATTCAACGTTAGCTTATAGCTAAGAAGTACATTCGCTGGCCAAAATAATTAAAGCTGCTAATAACACGTGCGATAAAAAAACTCACAAAGGACGAAAACCTATCGAAACGTGGTATAGACGCTATTGAATACGGGTACAATAAATGCACTCTGAGCAATGTTGCCTATTCACACTTAAGAAAATAATATAGAAACATCTCTATAAAAAAACGTTTTGGCATGAAAAAAGCCATATCAGATTAATTATCTTATATATTTATAGAAAAATCTCGAAAACCGGCATAGCTGTAGGTAAAATATTTTGTAAACCTGAAGCCTGATTTAAAGGTTAAATGTGATAAAAAAGATGGAATAGTGATTAAAGTGAAATCTTTCCAGAACAACGTATATTGATTAAGCCTAGTTTAAACACTCTTTCTGCTTTATGTTTTTTCCTGACTGTAGAGAGGAAATTTTTCAACTACTAAATTTATACCGAGGCGATTAAAGAAACTCGGCTCATTTAATGTAAGTGTTTATGGCTAAGACTTCATTGTTGAAGGAGAACAA
The DNA here is from genome assembly GCA_038380435.1 of Ryuthela nishihirai. Lineage (NCBI taxonomy): Eukaryota > Metazoa > Arthropoda > Arachnida > Araneae > Heptathelidae > Ryuthela > Ryuthela nishihirai. Next base: position 66,044,323 of record JAWZYU010000016.1, on the reverse strand, counting down.
TTTCTCAACTTAAGAAACGTAAATTGTTAGCTCCTCTTTGATGAAAACAAAAATTGTTAGCTCTTCTCAATTTGGTGATCATTACGTGTAATTACAAACACAAACGTCGAGATATCTATCATGGAAAATTTCTATTGGTATTTATTGCACAGTAAATCCTTAATAGATACATTGAGGATTTTTATTTTCTCAGAAAGTAAATTTTTTGTAAGTAAACTATCTGGATAAAACAAAAGTACATTCAACTTAAGGATAACTTGCTGAATCATCAATGTTGATATCTCAAGGGATGCAGAGGGATTCATTCAGATTTATATTAGGACTTGAAAGTTTACAGAAAGTGTCTGAGGTGGTGGAAGCTCTAGTTTGTGTTCCGCTGGATAAATGTAAGTAAACTATGGTACCAACATTATACATCATAGCCTGCGGATTTCGTAATCGTTATAGTATTTTGCTTTTTGTGGCCTAAGTCCTGATTGATAAACTAGAACATTTGACACATTTTTAGTGCTCATTCTATTTTGGAACTTATTTTTGATCATCATTTGGCTAAAAGATCCGTTTCACTTCAGTATTTTTCCATGAAAGAAGATAAAAGGTAGCAAGTTCTTGAAGTATGTATGGGCAGATGCATCTAGGTATAAGCTGATCTCATTCGGTAGGTGAATATACTGACAATCTTAGTCCATTTTGCAGTTGTCCAGTTTATTTACCACACATAATGCAAATATACTATACTAAAACAATAACTTAAAAAAATTAGGTGCTTTAAATTTATCTAAAATTATTGTGAAGCGCGATCATGAACTTAAATGAAAACTAGAAGGATAACATATCGCCCCTGGCGAATGTAGGATGCTCGTTTAAAAAATAATGAAGTTTTTCGTTTTCCGAAATTTGCACTCTTTAACAGAAGAAATTCGTACTAATGGGTGATTGGAAAATATAAATGATAATATATTATTATCCCTATAAAACGCAGCAAAATGTATCTCATTTGTCACTTAAAATAAAAATGTTGGATACTTTTTTTATCTCCTAGGGTTAAAGAGCAAATCATCCGGTGTATATAAAATAAAATAATTATTTGTTATCATTAACTGAAATATTATCAAAACTTTTAAAGTACTACATTTATAAAATTAGGGAGTAACCACTATTTTAATAAATTGTAATTTTAGTAAAACGAATATACTAAATTTGAAACAATCTGTTCTTAATAAGCATATTATATCACTAGAATTTCTAAACTCCAGCATAAATATATCGTTCGCAATATTACTTCAAGTTTCACAAAGTATTCTACATTTAGCCCCCTCTTATTATGTAAATCAAGGCTTTTTGGAGGATTTGAAAATATGAATCATCATATTTCTTTATTACTTATTGAACTCAAAAATAAATTTTCCTTAATCTCTTAAAGCAAAATTTTGCGTTTTAATCCCCCCGGGGGGGTGAAGGTACAAATTGTTGCTGATCAGCAAACTCCACCATCATAAACATCAGACTTCTAGCCTAAATAGATCGTTTGCAATACTCGTTTAAAATTTTGGAATTTTCAAAAATTTCCACCGTCAGAGGATGCAATTAAAGCTTATGGGAGATTATAAAAGTGTGAATCATGATAGTTTATCAATACCTATCCAACCTAAAAAGAATTTTCAGTTTGTTTCTAAACGCAAACAAGTATTTATTAAAGCACCAAAATTTCGTTTTCCCACCTCTCTGGATGTAATGAATGCAAATTATTTTTTGGAAATGCAAACGTCGTGACATTTACATTTCACCACCAAAATTTGGGACCTCTAACATAATTACATCGTTTGTAATATTCCTTTACATTTTCAACCCTTTGCACCGTTAGAGTGCGCAATTATAACATAGGGAGATTCCGAATGTGTTAATCGTAATATTTCATCAATACCTATCCAACTCATAAATAATTTTTAATTTATCTCTAAAACAAAAAAGTTCGATGTCTAAAGAAGACAAAGTGAAAAAAAATCTCGTTTTTTTTTTGAAAAAGAGGTAAAAAGACAGTTACGGACACATATACTTTATTAAACTATGGCTAAACGTGAGCGTCCCTCCTCCGATTGCTTTGATTAACCTTCTCTTTTAGACGTGGTTAATACCTTATGGGATCGGCGGCAACATTTCACCGGAATCAAGCGCTGCATATATATAAAAAGAGGTTATATAACAGTTATTAGAATGGACTCTAGAAATTTAATCAAAACTTTAATCGTTATAAAAGTGGTTTAAAAAACATTTGTGTTATGATATAAGGAAAATATTACAGAATAGTTGATAATTATGTTGGACGGTGAGGAATAAAACGAAAAAAGGCAGTTTTTGACAAAAAGCTTAATTTCAAGCCACAAGCAAACTGAAAATTTTCCAAGCTAGAGAATTTTTAAATAAGTTAGATGTAGCTTGAAGAATGCTAAGTTGCCAGCGTAGAGTCTCTGCGTTGATCACAACATACAGCGACCAGGAAAAATATTTCTTCTGTACGGTGATCAATCATAACCTTAACATCAATTTCATCAATCATAACCTTTGTAATAATTATAAGACTCAAGAGTCAAATCGTTTAATACGCATGTTAAAAGATTTATAGTGTCATTAACACAACAAAGTTCTTTTCCAGAATTACAAAGATTTAAAATCTACACCGTCCAAAATAATTAGCAACTATTCTGTAGTAATTTCCTTATAACATAAGTCAAATACGAGTAAAAAACTTCTTTTTTTCAAGTTATTCATGTTTCATGTTTTTTTTCCTTAAAATAAATGTAATTTAGTAATTTATGATTTGAGACTATTGCATCTCGATTTACAGGAAATTTCTTGTCATAGTGATCATTGATTCAAGGGAATAGCTCTTTTGAAAAAAAAATGTTATTTTAATTGAACATTTGAAAAAAAAATATTCCTATAATATTTTACGAATTATGTGTTCATCTATAATAATATTCATTACGTGAAGGATTTTCACGAAATTTTAAAAGAACTTTCAGGAACAACTTTGTTCCTGAAACATTTGTAAGATAAACTTTACTTCAGTTTAAAGTCAGTGATGCCTTCGAAACAGTGGTGTTCAATATGGGCATCCGAAGAGGAAGAGAGGAGTATCTCAGCCCAAAGGTGCACTTGCTCCCACTGGAAATCTGGAATGCGAGGTTTCTAAATTATAAAAAAACTAATGCTTGAACTAAACTCGTTAGTTTTATTTATAATTAGTTTTATTTTAAAATTGAAATATTACTTGTTATTCTGCATGCATTATGAGGTTTATACGATAAAATATTTGTTAACAATTTTTTTTTAAATAGAATAAAATTATTATCAGGAGCCTGTAAATTATCCAAATTTGGTTATTTTGGTTCGACACTAAATATGATTAAACATCTTCGGAGAAAGGAATGACTATCTTTCAAATATTCCCCCCCACTCTTAACTCTTCCCCCAGAAGATTTATGTGGACGTCACTGGTGTTCAGGTGTACGTTATGACTCCCAATCACGAACAAGTTCAACATCGGAATGAATCATTTCAGAGAAATGTTGCACACCTGTCCTTCTCGCTTGTGTCTCACTTAGGTTAAATTGTTTTACTTCTGAGCAGTATTGTTTCTCACACATTGGGTTAAATGGCAAGGCCACATGGACTACAAGGACTCAGAGAACGTTGGGGAAAGGGGATCCACTGGACAGGAAAAACATGGAAGCCTTCCATCAAGACATTCCTGCATGCTCTTTAATGTGCACAGGGTATAGCTCTCATGCACAAGGGGTGACGGCTTAACGTCCTATCCAACAGACGGCGGACTGTCCAAGCCTAATGGTGTCCCTTTATTCACTAAGGGTAAAACGGAGTTAGTAGAGAAATTTCTGAATGTAGGCACAGTGGGGCTCAAACCTGGGAACTGAAAATTAGGAGGCTGGTTCGCTCTTTATTTAACTGCTTACGGTTCTGTGTTTGGGATTTGCAAGTACTCTCCTTTAAAATTAAAAATTCATCTTTTAGTAAGTATTAATGGTGTGCAAAATTTTAAAGTTATTCAAGCAATATCTCATGGAAAGTGTCTAACTTGGGTTTTTTCTAACTTGGTTAACCTTTCGTTTTTGTTTGTGTCTAACTTCTTACACGTCTCTGAAAATCAGCCTATTATATATAATTTGTTGCTATTTGGAAATTGTTTAAGAAGGTATAAGCAGCTACTAACCTAATTCAGAAATAAAAGCAGTCAGAAAAAATTTCTTTTAACATAAATGGTTAAAAGAAAATAATGTTGCATTAACAATAATCATTAATTACTCGTCGCAGTGTATTGAAATTTATTTCCCAACCTAATGGGGTAATTTTTGTAATTTTGTTGTCGGAGAAGTTTAATTATAAAATGCTTTTTTTTGTTGTTGTTCTTTTCAAATACAGAAAAAAAAAAACGTAATACCAATTTCAGGTTCGACGTAAATAGTGTGTTTCCTTCTTATTCTCTCCAAGAAGTACTTTATCTTTAATCAACTTGCCTAGGATTAAATGCTTTAAGTAAATTATTATCAAATTTAATTTTGGTTTAGATGATGCTAGATCCTTACTCAGAAACTAGGCTTAGTTACTTGCAAAGATTATTCCGCAAACTTGTTATTAAAAATAAAATACTCTGAACTAATCATTTCGAGGAATTATTTACACACAACAAAAAAGTTGTTTAATGAAGATTGCCCTCATTAGTAACGAATGACTGTGATTAAACCAGCTCAGAACCTAAACGAAATTATTTAAAAAAGGTGAGACTTAAATACGATAATTTACACAGAAAATGAGATATGTAACATGATTTGAATTCACCGAGCTATAATGCATTCTGTAATAATAAATAAAAAGTTGTTAACTATCTTAATTTGAGTAATTTCTTTTCTTGTTAGCCAGGTATGAACATAAATTTTGAAACCGAAGAAGTTTTCTTTTACTTTACTAGCATGAACCGAAAATAACAGCAGTTACTTTAAAAATAGAAAGAAAATTTAAATCAAAAAATGGTTACGACATTATTTAATTCTTGGCTGTTTAATGATTGATTTAATATAGCAACAACTGCAACTGTAAGTTAAGCCCGTTCCTGTCATTTCAGATGATATGGAATTTTCTGCTTTTTAAACTATATCTCATTTTTATTTTTGTTTACTGCATACAGTGAAATGCCGATTTAATGGAGCTCCGTAGTAATGGCCTTTCTTACATTAAATCGAGGTTTTCAGTAAATGGCGCTTAGGCCAAATTACATACAAAAGCTGCTAATTTTCTTTAACTTATAATACTTACAGTGTAAAATCATAATTAAACATTTCTTTGCTTAGAGAGGTTTTTTACGTAAGAATACTTACTCTATAGATAAGTACTGGTTACAGAATTGTTCTACACGAACACTATGAAATATATTTCTAAACTAATGGCATTAAAAGGTCAAAATATTTTCCTTCCCACTTCTATTTAAATATATAAAGGGGTATTTCATATTTATGCCGTTTTGTTCTCGAAAAGCTGTTTTAGTCGTCTGTAAAAGAAAAAAATATTGCACTGAAATAGCATATTTGGCGAAATCCATAAACAGATCACAAAACAATTTCTGTTGCTGGGAGGTTTGAATTTTTTCTACTTCATAAATAATGCTAACTTCTTCCATGATTCAAAGTACTTTGTTTCTTGTTGTCATAATGTCATGAAATAAGAAAGTACGGTCACGTGTTTTGAAGGGTTGTACTCTTCAGCAAGTGTTTCATTTCAATTTTCTTGGGATAATTCTTTGAGGGTTCTTAACAGATTATCTAACAGATTATCAACAGATTATCAAAAATAGTCTACTCACTAGAGTGGTCCTTTCTAAAGTTAGTAATGGTCGTAAAATTTGGACTCTTTGCAAATAAGATAATATCATTTGAACAAATCATTCGAAGTCCCAGAAGAAGAAGAATATAACTGATAATTGTGGTCTGCGGCATGAGATAAACAAAAGATTAAGGTTTGCTTCTGGAGCTTTTAAGAATCTGTGGGGAGTGCAGAAAAATAGTCGTATAGAGCTAAGACTAATATTAGTCTATTCACTAGAGGGGTCCTTTCTAAAGTTAGTAATGGTCGTGAAACTTGGACTTTTGTAAACAAGATAATATGGAATTTGATACCTTTGATTCTAGATGCTTACGCAGTATTTTGGGCATTAGATGGCTTGGCTCTGTAAGTAATTATTAGGTTAGAAATCGTGAAGATATCTAAATTAAATTATGAAATCTGTATTAAATTACGAGGATATCTATCGGTATAGATAGATAAATTTATTCTCAGAATCTGTAATAACATTACATTTACTTATTTTTACCTTAGAATTGGAATTGCAACAAAATATATACAATCTTGCATATTTTGATACATAATTGATAAGGCATGGCTGTTTGTGTCGTTTTTCTGCTGAGGTCCTGCCATCCTCTCAGACCTACTCTGGCATATAAACTGGCAGGCTCCTGTCAGACCTCTGTGGCAAGCAGCTGCTTGAGGGGGTATTTTTTTTTTTATATCTCTTTTTACACACATTCTTCTTTGTATCTTTGTACGTCGTTTCTTTAGAAAATATATATTCATTCTTACCAATATATATAAATATCTTAATTTTATATTTCATTACTGTTTTATAAATTTAAATACATTTTTCAGTAGAAGTCTGATAAAAAAATGTTGAATCTTCCACTAGAGTAAAAACGCTTGCAAAAGAAAATAAATAGTTATGTTTCAATGAAAAGGCAACATGCTTCTTTGTCACATTTTGTCACAATTTGCTAGCTTGATAATTGAATTTGCAAATTCATTAGACCCAAAGTTGCAATTAAAGTGCTCAAAAATTGATCTTGACCATTTAAAAGTTCGAAAGTTACCGTTAAGAATAAATGAAAGAAAAAATTTTATTGGGTATAAAACTAGAATAAAAATAAAATATTATATTGATAGCCATCCCTGGCCGAGTGGTTAGCGCCCTTGGCTACTGATCTAAGGAACCTGGGTTCTAAGCCCCGGATAAGGCATGGATGTTCGTGTTGTTTTTCTGCTGAGGTCCTGCCATCCACACAAATCTTCCAATGTGGCATATAAACTGACAGACTCCTGTCAGACCTCTGTGGCAAGCAGTTGCTTGAGGGGGTATTTTTTTGTACGTAAATAAATGGTCAAGATCCATTTTTGAGCATTTTAATTGCAACTTTACGTTTAATGAATTTATATTACATTTTATTCTTTTTTTCCTGAAACATTGTCTCAATATTTCCCATATTTAAAATCAATTTTCTTAAATCCTTAGAGAAACTGTTATCACTCCTTATTCCTTTAATGTACTCTGGTAAAGAGTTAAAAAACTCTGGTGTAAAATAAACCTAATGTTTCTCAACAATAGTTTTGTACGTTTTTAAATCAAGTATGAAAAAAAAAATTGACAGTTGGGTGTTCCTTTCAAACGTCCGTAAGATTTGAACATTAAAATTCTTCCTTATGTATTTCAACATCTGAAACATATAATTTCCTTATTTGTAATATACCTAATTCATTGTATACGTTTGCAAAGCTTTAAAAATTTCCCAGTTTGATCATGCATCTAATTAAGTAGTTCTGCCCATAATGTAATGGTTTGATTGTAGTCAAATATACTGCACCCCACGATAATAATTTAAGAATATCATCGTGTGTATTTTTAATAAATATAAATTTATAGATTTATAGATATAATAAATTTTAGGTATAATGCAGTTAATTTTTTTAACATTAAGATATTTGAGTTGTACAGGACATCCTTGTATCTATAAAAATATTAAAAAAAATTATAGCATTCAATGCCCTCGATTTTGTCAGAATTGAAATTTTCTACAGCACAAATTTCATAGTGGAAAAAATTCAGAAGAGTATATTGACTTTTAGCCATATTCTTATTTTTATCCAGTCACTATTTATTTTTTAAATTTTTCTTTTCTTCTGCAGAATATATTAGTTCAGCATCATCTTCAAATAATATTATTCTACCATTCAAATCCAATGTACAAAAGTAATTAATATATAGAAATACAAAATAAAAGTCCCAAAAACAGAACCCTGAGGGACACCAACCTTTACATTTATTTATTCACTAATATAGTCTGTAAATGGTAGCTAGGTAATCATTGGATGGAGATCTATGCATCAATCCCTTGTGATGATGCATAGAACAGGCCAGGCCTAGCAGCTAATGTCCGACCCCGCCTTTTCGTGGTGCAGACCGTTAGTACCTTTCAAAAGAGATACTCTCTTGTGGAAGTGAACGGAAGGGGAGGGCTTCCAGATTAGTGTGGCCTACTGATCTGGACTACTATGGTTACTTTTCTTTTTTTTTTCTTCCCTGCTGAGGAGTGATCAAGCACACAGAGTCCTGGTGCTGACCATATAAACCCACTGGACTGGACGAAATTATGGCTCTGAGCTTGATTATGGATCCTGAATTTGCTGCACTAGTGGGCTTCTGTGGAGGGAAAATCTTCCCTGGTGTTTTCTGTTTGTTTGCAGGTTGACAGCCCCAAGTGAATAGATTCACAGGATATGTTTATCAACTGGGGAATAATCCTAAGCAGAGGTAATCGCAGACACCTGAACTCTTTGCTTCTACTGGCATCGTCAAATTCGACATTTGAGGAAGTCTTCCAGTAGATGGCTTCAACCTTCAGTGGTGTGGGAACGGGTCTTTGCCCTACACCCGCGATTAGGGGGCTATTTGATATTGCCGGCATTCTGTTCCTCAATAAACATAGTTTCTTTAAACATCCCACTAACCGTTTTCTCTCCATAGGTAATTGGAATGTGAGGACTCCGCACAATGCTTTTTCCCTTGATGTCCTCACATAAGAATTCCACCGTTATTATTTAGATGTTCTCGGCTTGCAAGAGACCAGATGGACAGGTAAAGGTGAGATACGTAAAAATAACTCTAAATTTCTCTTTTCAGGGAGGGAAGACAATAAACATTATCAAGGTGTGGGTCTGCTTCTCAGCAGACACGCTAGTGATGCTCTTCTGGGATATGAGTGCATTAATGAAAGGTTTCTTACAGCAAATTTCAGACAAGCGTTTAAGTCTTGAATGTTATCTGCTGTTATGCCCCCACTGAGGATGCCGATGAGGATGAGAAAAATAGTTTTACGGACAATTTCAGGATATTTTGAATTCTGTCAAGAAAGGAGATATTAACCTTGTTCTAGGTGACTTCAATGCCATAGTTCGTACTGATTCTGACCTTTGGGGAGGAGTGATAGGCCCTTTTGGTATTGGTAGCTGCAATGGCAATGTGCAACGTCTCCTACAGGTAAGTAAACTCAATGGTTTCAGAATAACTGACACTTATTACAAACACCGCGACATACATAAGTACACATGGGTTTCACCTGATGGTCTGCATAAGAATATGATTGATTATATATTAATTAACAGCAAATGGGCTAGTTCTGTTAGGAATACCATGTCATATAGGGGAGCTGAAGTTGGATCTGAACATTACCATGCTAAAAGTGTCTTGCAACTTAAACTTAAAAATTGTTGTGCTTGGGTTGAAAATTTTACCTTTAATACTGAAGCTCTGAAAGACCTAGTTTTACCTAAAGCTTACAATGATAGGTTACTTAGTCATTATGACAGTTATGGTTTGGTTAAGGTTACTTAGTCATTATGACAGTTATGGTTTGCTTACGACTGAAGTTGAGGAAGAATGGGACCATTTTAAACAGGCATTTTTGGATACTAACAGTACACTTTCAAGGAAAAAGGAGCAGAGGAGACAGAATTATTTGAGTCATAAGGCACTTGAGCTAAATTCAGAAAGAAAGAACTGCAGGAATGTCCTTAATCAATACCCTACTAGTCCTAATAGAAAGCATTACGGAGAGCTTAATAAACGTGCAAATGATCAGTTAGCTGCTGATAAGAATCTTTGGCTTGATGGCTTGGCTGACAAAGCCGAGGAAGCAATTAGGCAGCACAACAGCAGAGAGCTGTATCAGATAGTTAATGTTTTGTGTGGTAGAAAACGGACAGGTATACAGGGATTGAAGGATAAACAAGGTAAGGTTATAGAAGGTGAGAATTCTGTGATGGCTAAGTCAGCTGAGCATTTCAGTGATGTTCTAAACAATGTGGTTAGTTCTAATCCCATTGTTTGCAATGATGATAGATGCATTGGTGGTTTTAATGTTGACCCTATAACACAATCTGAAGTTATTTTGGCTCTTTCTAAACTTAAACTACATAAATCCCCAGGTGTAGAAGAAATTATTGCGGAAATGCTTAGAGCTGGGAATGTTTCTGTTACCCCTTCGATGACGGAAATTTTGAATATCTTTTATGATAAAGGCATGGTTCCTAAGGATTTCACCAGAGCTATTATTATTCCTATTTTCCAAAAAGGTGATCGCAGTTCTTATGATAACTATAGGGGTATCAGCCTGCTCTCTGTTCCAGGGAACGTTCTTTTCATGATTGTGCTTAATAGAATTAAAAATGTAGTTGACAGACAGTTGCGTGATGAGCAATGTGGATTCAGAAGTGGTAGGGGATGTATAGATCAGATATTTTCACTTAGGTGGATTCTTGAGAAATGTTTAGAGTTTCAGAAACCTTTGTTTGCTAGCTTTGTTGATTTCAAAAATGCTTTCGACTCTGTTGATCGTCATAATTTGTGGTTGATTGTGAGATCATATGGTATACCAGACAAGTTTGTTAATGGAAGATATCTATAATATCACTGAGTCGTGTGTGAGAGTTGGTAAATCTTATAGCAATTGGTTTAGCATTACTTCTGATGTTCGACAAGGGTGCATTTTGTCTCTTTTCTCTTTAGTTTGGTTATTGATTATGTTATGGGAAATTCACTTCAAGGGAAATTTTTGGCCTTAAATGATCTGGAGATACGAAAATGTCTGATTTAAATTATGCTGATGATTCAGCCCATTTGGCAAATAATGTTGATGAGATGAACTCTTTCATTCGAGCTGTTGATGAAACTGGGAGTAGAGTAGGTTCGTTTATAAACAGAGAGGAAACTAAATGATGAAAATTGGTCACGCAGGCTGTGATTCTGTTAATCTGAATTACTGCAGTCTTGAGCAGGTGTCATAGTTTAATTACCTTGGGAGAACAGATACTGGTGATGTGCGGCATGAGATTAACAGACGAATAGGGATTGCTGCCGGGACTTTTAAGAAACAATGGAGAGTGTGGAGAAATAGGCGTATACACCTAAAGACTAAAATTATACTGTATAATAGTTTGGTTCTTTCTAGGGTTAGTTATGGTAGTGAAACTTGGACACTTTGTAAACAAGATAACAGGAAACTAGATGCTTTTGATTCTAGTGCTTATGCAGTATCTGGGGCATTAGGTGGTTGAACTTTGTAACTAATGATGAGGTTAGGCAAAGGAGTCGGCAACCTCCTTTAAGCAGCATATTGTGCAAAGAGAGACTCCGTTGGTTTGGCCATGTTGCCCGTATGGATAATTATAGATTGGCGAATAGGGTTATGAACAGTGTGCCAAAAGGCTTCAGAAAGAGGGGGAGACCAAGAATGCGGTGGGTAGATAATGTCAAGCAGACCTTATTAGAATTGGTGTGCAGTGGCCAGATGCAGCAGATGTAGCTCATAACAGACTTGCTTGAAGAACTAAATTGCACGGTCTGGTTTAGGACCTGCTTTAGGATGATGATGATGAATATATTTTCCAATTTTCGCTTTCTGCTTCCTATTTATTAAATCACTCTTTATTCATAAAAACAAAATTCCCCTAACACTATAGGATTTTAAATTTTCAATAATATCTCATGATTCACGGAATCAAAAGCTTTTTTCAAATTAAAAAAAAACTGTTTTTATATAATTAATTTAAATTTAATAATAATTATTTTAATTTAAATTTTAAATATTAAAAACATTTTGTGGTCATTTTTAAAATCGTACTTTAACTATTCCAGCCTTTTCGAAATACAAATTGATTTTGGGCAAATTAATTATTCATATCCCAAAAGGTAACAAGTTTTTTTAAACTCATTTTTCAAGAATCTTGGAAAAAACAGATAGAAGCGAAGTTGCTCTGTAATTTTGAATTGACTTAGTGTCACAAATTTTAAACACTAAAAAACTTAAAGCATGTTTTGAAATTTCGTGAAAGAAAACGTCTATAAAGAAAGTTATTAGTTTGGGAAATATATATGTAATTTCCGAAAAATATTTTTAATGTGGTAACTGTAATTTTGTCCATACCAGCCGATTTTCTCTTCTTCAGTTCTTTGATAATATCAAAAATTTTTTGTCTGGTATATAAGCGAAAAAATGGAATTAGGTATTTTACATTTTAAATTACTCATTACCTTTTCTATATTGCTTTCATTATGTAGGTTTCGTTGAAATAATGAAAAATTTACTCTAGTAAAATAATTGTTACATTTATTAACAAATTCCTGCGGTTTTTCATCGAACAGAAGTAAATGATTTCTATTCGTGATAATTTGAGGAGAATTGCTCTTTACTTTTCTTTCCGTCAAACATTTCATTGATAGCTTTCCAATTTTTTCTAGTATTATTTCCATTTTTAACAAAAATATTTATATAATAATCATTTTTAGCTTCTCTGATTACTTCAGTTAGCATATTTTTATATCTTTAGAAATATTCATTTTCAGTTTCATCCACTTCTTTTGAATTTAGATCATTTATATAAAATCCTAAACATCTATAATTAGTAAAGTTAATTCCTGCAAAAATGCACGAAATGCCAAATTCACATTTGCTTATCCCGTGACATGATTGCCTGATTTCTCTGATAATGATAATTCCAGCCTTTTCGTAATAAAGTTGAATGTAAAATAAATGTTTTTCTATAAAAACATCTCTATAAAGATCACACTTTATATTACTTCCAACAAAAAAAATCTGAGTTGTCATTTTATATAATATACTATATAGTTGCAGTGTCTAATCCAAAAGGGGCGGGGGTGGCTCAGTCGGTAGCGCGCCAGGCTCGTAATCTGCAGTTCCCAGGTTCGAGTCCCAGCTGGGTCAGCGTTGAGATTTATCTCCGCAAAACTTCCCCGCACTGCCCACGGTCAGTAGGGGACACCGATGGGCTTGGAAAGGCCGCCGTCCGTCGGATGGGACGTTAAGCCGTGGCCCCGTGTACGGGAGAGCCATACCCTGTGCACGTTAAAGAACACGCTGGATGGCCTTGACGGAAGGCTACCATCTGTCTCCCAACATCTGTTCCAGTGGGTCCCCTCCCCCAACCTTCTCTGAGCCTTCGGGGTCCATGTGACCTGGCCATTTAGCCCATGGTGTGCAAAAAAGTGCCGCTCAGAGGTAAAACAACCCAGCCCAAGTCTAATCCAAAATTTCTAATGTAAAAATGATCTAGGCAGGTTTTACTGCTTTCCCTAGTAACAGAAGCATGGCATGAATGGAAAACATTTGAATTTATCATTTGTAAAAAAAAATTGTGTGTATCATCAGACAATAAATCAAAATTAAAATCTCCTCTCATTATCATTCTATTTCGTTCAACTCAGTTCAGCCATGCTGCCAATTCATCAATAAATTGTGATTTATTGAATTCATAAGCTCTATAAATTGCAATGAGACCAAGCTCGTAATTGAGTGCTTTTATATGAAATTCCACACAGTCATCAGTTTTAAAATAAAAAAATTGGTTCACTTCTCTTACTTCTTTAATGTAAACAATTACTCTTCCTTGCCTTTTTTTCTCCCTACATTTATAGTATTCTTCATATCCATCTATTTCATATAAGTTTATCTCCCCTTCTTTTACCCAAAACTCAGTAAGAACTATAATTTTTGGTTAAAAATCAGTTAAGTTTAGCAACACTACAGAATGTTCAAAATGTTTTCTCAGACTTATATTTTCCTGTAAAATGTTTAATCTACAACCCCTAAAAAGTAATCTTTATCATAAATATTTCTTTATCAATTTCTGCAACTTTATCATATATATTAAAATAATTATCATTTTTCATATATAATTCTTCATCATCATCATCTGTAACACTCTGAACTTCATCAGAACCAAAATCAGTATTGAAAAAAACAATATTGCGCAGAGTAAGACTGCTTTGTTTTTTTTTTGTCATGTTTCCCGCATGCATATTAATAGATTAGCGAAGAGGGTTATTACCAGTGTACCTAGAGGCCTCAGGAAAAGGCGAAAACCTAGGATGCAATGGTCAGACGATATCAAAAAGGACATTGTTAGAAATGTCCCACTGTTGCCAAATAAAGCAGCTATAGTTTGGAATATACATGTTTGGAAGACAAAATTAAACGTTATGGGTAGGCCTCCCTAGACTATTACTGCTCAAGCATGTAGGAAAGGCTGTAGAAATGGTAGGAAAGGCTAGGAAAGGTAATATATAGAATGAAAAAAGGTAATAAAAAGAGACTAGTAATGGAATTTACTACCACACAAAAATCACTGCTATCTCAGTGAAAAATCCACGCTACTATTATAACATAAGGGTGTGATTTCAGTGAATGCTCAATATGTTACTTCATGCATAACAGATTATTTTTGTGCGATAAAGATTTCCGACGGAGAGAAAACGTGAATGTCATTTGTTGTTCCGGCCATAATCGAGATACAAGATTTGGAAGTTTAAACATTTCTTATATTAAATTTCTTATTTAGAAGATTTTCATAAAATTTCAATGTCTTACACGGAATTTAAAATGTTCTTACACAAAAAATATGCGGGTTAATTACCAAATCGAAATTCAGTAAATACGGGAAAATAATTCATTACCGTATACTATAGGGTTTCTACTGAGACAAAAAAAAAATCTTACCTGAATATGGAATTTCTGTAAATGAGAGAACATTAAATTGGGATTTTATTGCATATTTAGATATATGATCTTCCCCTTTGAAACCATCCCAAGTCATATATTCCAGTGTTTCCGTTATTGATTTTTGTCTTTGAGTATAGAACGTGAAGTCGATTTTTTTTTGCTACGTTTACTCTGAAGTTTTACTTTTCCTGTGATCTCAGTAAGAAAAGTTCATGGCTTGAATGAAACGGCTGCTACCAACATACATAACTTCTTTTAGTCAGTTAAAGCGCAATTTATTTCCGTTTGATAAGGTCGGTGCCAAACATATAAAACATTTCTCTGCAAATTTATTTTTATAGATGTGGAATTAATAAAGACAAATCAAATTATTATTCACGACCCTGTGCTGTGCTGTTTTGCCAGAAGTCTTCCTCCGGAAATACCATCTATTGGTAGCATAATGGTTGTTAACCAAGTATTGATGAAACACAATACACTTTTAAACTAATGAAAAGTAACGCACGCATAGTTCACTGTAGTTTATATAACAAGTACTTATCGAGTTGGTAATGATATTTTATTCAAAGGGAAAGGGAAGAGAGTAGACAGGCATTATCTGCAGGTCTCGAGAGAAATAGTTTGAGAAATGTCGGAAGATCTAAGTTATGGTATTCTATTTTTCCTCCAACCTTAAATTCACTCTGCTGATTTACGGCAGCAATTACTATAATGATATTTCCTAATGAACATAAGCCAAACCATAAAGCAAATTAAGTTCAATCTTCAAGGGGTTGGGTGACCCTATTCTTATGTAATAAGCTTAGCATAAACTCTGTGGTTTAGTTTCAAAACTACCTACTAAATGTTAATACCACTAGACTCTTTAACTAGACTCCCTAATTCACTGCATGGGTTGAGGAAAGTATTCACAAAGAAATGGTATGGCTTAGAAAATTGCAGATAATAACGAAAATGCTTCAAAGCTCTTTCCGTAATGTAAAATTTACTAGATTTTGTTAAATTCCTGATTTTTGTTTCATTGTAAAACGTTTGTGTATTCGTAGTTATGAATTATTTCTTTCAAAACAAACTCGTTTGCCCATTAATACTTCCTTCATATTCGTTTATGTTCAACCTCCTACCCATGTATAAATGCCTTGAATTCCAATGGGTCCAAAACTGTATGGAATTTTAGGCATATTAGTACGAAAAAGTAGAAGATGCAAGTCACTTTAATTTGAAAACCGTAGGGGTAGAAAATTTTTAAATTGCATCACTAGCACCGATAGTTTTTCAAACTTTCTGCTATTAGCTCACTCTCCAATTCTGATGTAAAATTTACTCTTCTCTCTCTAAAAATATACTTTATCTTTCTAATAGCAAGCAGGGAGCTGTCATTTAGTAGAAACACCAGAATCTAAGATACCCGTCCAAGATATAACTGAGGTTGTGAAAATTTGATAGATTTCGTTTTAAACTTGGATAACTGCAGCATTAATTGTGGTAGCATTATTCAAAAGCAACACTAAAATGCTACTACATTGCCAATATTGTTTTTAAAACACTGATAAAACTTCGACGTGTTCGAGTCAGCATTGACAAATGATTTACGTCGTTAAAATTCTTTTCATGATTAAGGTAGCATTACGAAAGAATTTCCTTTGGCATCTGTGTGATCGATGACAAAGCGTAATTGATATTTCTTTGGAGCA
Source organism: Ryuthela nishihirai (assembly GCA_038380435.1). Lineage (NCBI taxonomy): Eukaryota > Metazoa > Arthropoda > Arachnida > Araneae > Heptathelidae > Ryuthela > Ryuthela nishihirai. The sequence goes on along the minus strand of JAWZYU010000016.1, from coordinate 66,027,720 downwards.
GAACAGAAGCCATTTAAGACCAATTAACTGTTCAATTGGTGAACCTGCTGAAGTCATGTCATTATTCATTAGAAAGGATCTAGGCTTCAACCAATAGGCGAGGGCATACTTATAAAATAAAAAATAATCTCGGGTACGGTTATAACTGACACAATATAATATTATTAAAATTTTAATTAATTATTTTAAATAGGCCAGAGAAAAGTCAAATGTTATATCATCTTGGATGACGACTGCAGAACGTATTATAACATACGGTATGCATAATCTGTAGAGTGTTTATTTGCGGCAATTAAGATTTATTCTATATATTCATATATATATAGAATAAATATATATGTGAACAAAACCATTGAAAATGAACACAATTTACAAGATATATATCGTGTTGCGGAGATCTCATTCAAACTTGTGAATTTAAACCGTCTTCAGAACTTGATGTTACGAAGTCTTAGACAACTATGTAAAGCAGATGAGATATTGGAACGAAATTCCGCTAACATCCATGTATTGGGTGAGATTTCAATGGTTATCTCAAAGACATTCGTTTTACTACAGGATATTTATCCTACATTAAAATGATGATATGAAGTATATTTTTAATCATAAAAATTGAATACAAGGTCATAGATGAAACATATTAAAATACAAACATAGAGTATGAACAGTAGGTGATTATTAGGGAAAAATGCATAATTCAATTGAATAAATATATTTTCTATCAATACTGTACTGTCACTGGTTATTATTTTTAATTTTTCAATTGTATCCTTTTTCAAAATTCCCACATACATTAAAGAGTATTCGAACAAAAAAACATTTAAATATTTCGTACAAACTTTTTTTACAAACACTGCATTGCATTAAGTTGATTTTTTATTCTTTCTTTATTTCTAATGTGACATCTATTCTACATAATTCCTGACTTAATAAAATACAAAATTATTAAGATTTTAAAGACTTTTTAATTAATAAACTTTAAAAATTATTACATTATTAACTCTACTTATTTAATAGATTTATTCTCTAAATAAGTAATATATGAAATAATAAGTAAATAATATAAATAATAAAGATTACTTATCTATATAATAAAAGAAGGTGTCTGTCTGTGAGTCTGTGAGTGGCACCCATAATTCATCGGGAAATCAATATACAAGCTCCAAACTTTCCGAGAGTGTCTCTGATTGTGGTCCGGATTGCAGTGCCAAGATTCAGGTCGAAAGCCCAAAAGGGAGGCTTCCTACAAGCAAATATATTTACCATGCTATTCCTATGGTAAACGCGAATCGCTGTCAAATTTATTGTTGCCATTTATTGTTCCCTAACTGTGAAAGTAAAATGTTAAAATAACATTTGAATCTTCTGCTGCAAATCTGATGCCGTTGCCAGATTCTCTACATTTCCAAAAGCACGCTTTAGGCGTTCCATTGTAGCTAGGGACTTGATTTTCTAGCCAAATATGGGATCGGGCACGAGGAACCCGCTTGCGAAATTTGAGACGTTTCGGTGAAGTACGTCGGGAATTACAGAATGCCAAAATCTGACCAAATAAAAATAACTCGATCGTTTGCCACGGGCTTTGAGAGCGCGCGCCGAATCAGCAATGACTTTTGCAATACCGTGAAATTCTACGTGTTCAAATTATCATAAAATGTCGGTGGGGATACTTAAAAAACTAATCATTAGTGCACGAAACATATTATGCAGATTAAAAGTGATACACGAGCTGTCACAATTTGTGTAGAAACGATGCCACGGGCCAAGTGAGAACCTGATTTTTAAACCAATCACCGGTGCACACGGGGGACGCTGTGCATGAAATTTCGACCGTGCGGACGAATATCACGGGAGCCATAGGGCGGCAAAATCTGTGGTAACTGAAATAAAAATCTCGAAAGCTTACCCAAAAACTAAGCCACGAGCTATGAGAGTGCTCGCTGACGTCGACAACGATACAAGTCAACACGGGCAAATTTCTTCCTATTGAAAATCTGTGCTAAAATGTCGTGTGTTAAAAGTGACTCGTAATCGTCGAGTTAAAAGTGACACCCGGGCAGCGCCAGGTAAGTTCAGCTAGTTTAAAATAAAGTACTTATTTAAAATTTAGACTTTGAATAAGAAACCTTAATAAGGGTTTCTTATGAAAAGTCTCTACCAGGGTGACAGTAATTTTCGGTTCTAGAAGACCTGTCATACTTACTATTCAGAGACTACCATAGTAATCTACGGTGAAAATTTCAATTCTTACCCATATTGGTCAGAGAATTAGTGCAAAACGCTTTGTTATGTGTTAGTTGTTAGATTTAAACACATAACACAAAGGTAAGCACAGGTTCTCGACCATACTTTTCTTTAGGACTAAGGTAAAACAGCAGAAGGGTTTGACGAGAGGGAGAATAGCTAATAGTCCTAGCTCCGAATTATTATTCCAAATAATATATCGATATTGGGTCAACGTAAGTTGTGCGCCAACAGTGGGTGGACGGTAGGAGACAAGAAGAGCAGTCCCCTTTGAGAAAAAAATTAATCTTAAAATTTATTTATATTAAAAAATATCAAGTGTATCAAAAATGTATGCTTTTCCCCTTAAAGATATGTAAATATCGGTGTACTTATTTATGTTGTCGGAAATATTTAATTTCATTTTTCATTATTACTAAAGAAAAATTTAAGTGAATTTTCAATAAAAAAAATTCATTTTCTTTTTGTTTTGTTTTCGGGCATCTTTAGTTGTATTATCATATGATGCATGTATGATTCCTTATTTGCTATTGCACTTATTAATGATAGGCTCGACATAAATCCTTCTATCTTGAAACATTGATTTCAGAAATAGAAAAAATTTCTACCGGCGCGCACGAACGTGGTCTATACCGCGATGGGCTACCATTGAGACATCTCGTCTGTTAACAGTTGTCCAAATATTGCTGGTGTAACGTTTCATATCAGTTACAATGGTCTAACATTTGCCTATTATTAACTTAACTTTGGTCTAGTATTAGCTAAAAGTCTGTATCAGCGTTTATGGATATTACGTCATTAATTCGTTGAATATTGTTAAAACATGATGAAAAACTTAAGCCGCCATGTACTGAATTTCAGAATAATTTCTCCTTGGTTTTAAAATCCAAAAATGCATTATACTATTTTTTTCGTCTAGGTACATGCATTTCAATGCACTTCAATCAGGCAGTTAAACTGGATTCTGATTTTGGTATAAAAATAATTTATTATCTGAAATGGAGAGGCTTATCGAAGTCCAAGTAATACAACTGACAAAGGGTCGCCTTAAAGCAAGCGGTTACAACTTCTTCTGAATGCTACATATTGCAACAAGTAGAATTGCAGAAATCAAGTTGAAAAGAAATATTTCCTGATAATGAAAAGTATTCTATATATACTGTATATATAGTTGATAATCAAAGCAAAATCACTTCTAAAATCACTTGTTACCCGTGGCATGACAGGTTCCAGTCAGGTGACTTTCTTCTCAGAAACGAACCTCGAAGTGGCTGGCTGATGGAGTCAAAAGATAACAGTTTAAAGGCACTGCTGAATGAAAATGCATGTCCTGCATCCAGAGAATCGACAAAGCTACTGAACACCAATCACTCTTCGACATCCGCAAATGCTGAGTTTTGCGTCAGAACTGGATACCTAGATACCACATCATTTGGATACCTAGATACCACAGCATGCAATGAATACGCATTTGCTACATTCCATGCTGGGTAGAAAGCTAAGGTTTTATTGATAGAATGATTGCAAGGGATGGAAAGTGCATCATTTATAAGATAGTTGCCCGTAAAATATCATGGTGTCGAGCAAGATATTGTCCTAGGCTACGACAAAAACGGAACTGCATTCTTAAAGTGATGCTCTGTTGTTGGTGTGATTGAAGGGATATCATCCATTATGAGCTTTTTTAAACTGGTCCCACCCATCAACGTGGATGTCTAATGTAAGCAATTGGACCGCTTAAGTGAAGCACTGAAGGCCAAACGCCCGACATTTGTAAACACAAATGGTGTTATGTTATGTTCCACCAGAACAACGCAAAGTCTCATGTTGCATTATGGACACAGAAGAAACTGCAGCAATTGGAATGGAAAAATATGACTCCTGGTCCTGTCTCCTTCAGATTTCCATCTCTTACGATCAATGAACAATTTCATTTCCGAAAGAAAGTTTCGGAATGACCACGAGGTGAAAGAGTTCGTTGCGGACTTATTGCCACGAAGGACAAAAATTTCTACAAACTTATAGATCGTTGGAACATGGTCATATCTACTAAAGGTAATTACCTTCTTGATTAAATAACACATTTTTCATCATGATAGTCGTCGTGATGCCGAATGCTTAGTACTCTTTGGCTACTGATCAAAGGGACCTGGGTTCGAGCCCTGGGTAAGGTATGGGTCTTTGTGTTGTCTTCCTGCTGAGGTCTCTCCTTCCTCATAGAGCTTATCTATGGCGTATTATACTGACATTCCGCTGTAAGCGCAAATTGACAACTCCGTTCTTAACCGAAAGAGTCTGTGTGAAGCCCGTATTTCCTCTAGTGAATATCCCATGCCATATTAAACTCGGGCTTTACATTGTGTCTCCGGTTAACCTACTTATGAACTCAGAATAGTTATTTGTTTTCAGATCGGAACTTGTCCAATGTTTGTGCATTCACAACACATCTCTTATTATAAGTTCATTAAATTTATTGTAGAATTTCAAATTTTAATTTCTTTTAACATTTGGTTCTTTACTTTCGACAGCTAAGACGATGGGAAACATATTCTAGACGAAGAGTTGAATATAACCTGTTGACTTCCAGCTTATAATTCTCTACTGATTGACTTCCAGTTTATAATTCGCTCCTGATTGACTTCCAGTTTATAATTTGCAAACATTTGAAACAAGGAAAAAGAACATTTGCTCATTGAAATTTCTTTTACAATTTCATCCCCTTTCTTTTAGATGAAGTTGTTTTCCAAGAATGAAGCTCCAAACAAGAGTTTGTTTCATCATTTTGATCTCATGGTACAAAGTGTGTAAGTGGGAATGAAATGAATGAGAAATCAGAAGAAGTATTCTGAAAAAAGCAGCACCAAAACTTGTATAGTGCTTCTGCTAGAATGAGATCGAAACTCAACAAAGATACCCGTTTCTATAGCTACATTTTATGGTTTCCTGGTCAAGAGTGAAATAAATAAATGCCAGATTCGCCGTAAAATAATTGCACCTGACTTAGTTTCGAACCATTCTTGTCTCACCCCACGTATTTAGGTAAAGAATCCAGACCGATCCCAACTGGAATTTCGTTAGCAGTGAGTATCATAGCATAAAGACGTCTTGTGTTCCCTATCCGTGGCTTTACTTTGAAACTTCCATCTGCAGGGAATATTTCCATCAACAAAGGCCGCCTTTCCTTTTCCTAGTCACGCAACGGGCCAGTCATCACACTGTGCTCACCTCAACCGTCTCTACATTGCACGGAACATTTATAGCTAACGTCAGGGAGCTTTCATCATCTAAGTTTTCTGCAATATGTTTCGTTCTCATCCTTTGCTTTCTCCCCGGATCAGCTTTCACCCTTAATGCTCGTAACTACGTGCGGTCTCATGGACCTTACAACACGATATGAAGCTCTTTTCCCATCAGCTATATCACTGGAATGCAAGTGGGTCCTGAACAGCAGTTTGTGTGGGTTAAACTATGGTAGTTGTTCGAACAAAACGAAACTCTACGTCTATCAAATGTTCAATAACTCCGATAGTGGGATAAAAGTTATGTTAGGTAAAACTGGATGAAACATAACTTGAAGGTGAGATGCATTATCCTGATATGTTTGTTATATGAATAGCACTCCACCGTTTATTATCCTCTTTTTCCTCTTATCTCTTTTTGTTTTTCTCTGGTTTGATTATTGTATCATTTTAGTTTATTCTCCACATACCTTAAAAGAGAATTCATGCTTCTAAAAATTCATGGAGACCTTATTCACGCTGTTAAAATCGGCATCCTTTAAAATATGCTACAGGGATAAAATGAATATCGCTTGATAGGGCAATAAAAATAAGGTTGGAAGGGAAACATCGCCTAAGAGCTAACGTGCACAGATAAGTCGCAATTGCGCACTTACCTCACCTTAACTATCAATAATAGCGTAGTCAAAAGTCGGTGTTTTTTTTTTTAATCCTCTTGCAGAAAAGTATTTTTAATAAATCACTGATCCTTCATTTTACATTACAAAAACGTGGAACATTTTGCCACCTTTACGTTCCAAAACTACTGAATATCTCTAATTAATTAAATTGAAGAGATATGTTTCGACGTATTTAATGAATATTATGGCAGATATCATTCTGAAGTTAACATCGATCAATTTTAGATGAAAAATTGATCGACGTTAACTTCAGAGTGATATCTGCCTTAATAATCACTAATTAAGTTTCAAAATATAATTATCAATATCTAAAAATTCGCCTTTAAAATATTTAAGAAGAGTGGAGATTACTACAAAAAGAACCTTGGATTTTATAATACATCCAAAGTGTTTAAGAACTGCATAGTCAAAGACGTATTATCCATTAGAAAATCTTTACCTTTCAGTATGCTATACTCATTTTAATTTTCGCAATATTCTTACTAAAGCATTCTCAAAACTCTGAAAAACGAAAAATGGTTTTCAGCAATTGCATAAATGCAGTGTGGAAAAATATTTTGAATTGCAAATTGAATAAAGACGAAATTTTTTAAAATGTATTAGTTCCCATAATGAAAGAGAAATTTTACTTAACTGGAATTAGGGGCGGTAGTTGTTAATAAATCGTATAATAGAACCTGATAGCAAATGCAACTCAAGGAGCGCGTTCTAGTACTGTTGATACGATTTTATGGCAATAAATCTTACTGATGAATTAGAGCAGGCCTGGCTCGCGGAGAGTTAAAAGAAGTGGTTACATGCTACAACTTGGCACTTAAAGGTATCCCATACACGATCAATTGCAGGGACGGATCAAGGGGGCTTTGTCCCCTCCTGTCCCCTTTGAGAATTCTAGTAAGGATAATACAAAGTAAAATATGTTAAACATATTCATATTTCATGCATTTTTTTCAAGAAATCTTTTAAAGATCACTGAAAGAGAGGGGGACATGCTGTACTCTCTACTGCAATGGAAATCCTATCTATTCACCACTTTACTTTTATCTGCCTCAATTAAGTTTCTTGACCCCCTCTCCCCTTATGGTCTTCTAGATCCAGGCGTGATTAATTGAATTTAAGTCTCAGGATGTAACTGGCCACTCCACCCTACGAATATCTACACTTTCAATGAAATCATATGAGACGTGTGGGAAAAGGGTGTTTCCTCAATAGAACTGATATCAGGGCCTAAAATACCATTTAAAATACCCTCCGCTTGGGGATATTAACATCATCTCTCTGTCACGGAATAGTAAGTGGCCCTCTCAGAAACATATAAAGCTCTGTGTAGCCAGTCATACTGATGAAAGCTTAGACCAAGACACTATACCACCACCGCAATGGTCACTTTCTCTGATGTTACAGTGGTTACAGCTAGTCCTTTGGTCCCTCCAGATGAATAGACGTTGATAACTGGAATTCAAATGAATCTGTATTCTTCCGTGAAGAGCACGTTTGCCCACTGGTCCTGGATCTAAAATTATTGTTGTTACACTATGTTAAATGAGCTGTTACGTTGAAGGGGAGTGAGGGAGACGTAAACCATTGGTCATCACGATCACATTCCTCATTCATGGGCCTACTGTGTAGAGTATGTCTTGAAGCTTCTCACTGACAGCTCACGAGATAGTTACCGAGCTTCATTTCCGAATGTCAGCTTGCTGATAAAGATAGATAGTGTTTGCGCAGAGCAGTTATGGCCTTGGGATGACTTTGTCGGGTTTATCAGACTTCGAGAGCGCAATTTGTTGTACATTTAAGGAACTAGAAGATCGTGGTTTTGGACTGACCTGCTTTCATTCTCCCTATTTTTCTCCACGGAACAATATTATCCACATGTCGTCATTTCTGTAATATGGCGAAGTCAAATTATTACCCAACGCAAAATTGACTGAACTTGAAACTAGTGACGACTGCAGCTATGAAATTCTTTTTATAGCAACAAGAATATGATGTTTGTGCTAACGACGGTTAAACTCGCACGCATTGTGCAATCGCACGCAACTGCAAAATTGACATATGCACCACATTTTAAGTCATTGTGTTATGTGCTTTTTGAGATGCATTATCCTTTAGAAGGATGCTGAACGTCATCAGCACCTGCATCAATATTGTTGACCTTGATTTGTGACAAAATTATTTAAGCTTCCATAATTTTTGTTATTCCAGTTATGTATGTACACTACATGGTTAGAATTTCAAGTAATGAATTTCTCTAATGTATTTATATTAGGTGTATTTTATTTAAATATTTATAGTTGTGTGCGCATTGAAACCCAGAAGATATATGGTGTAAATTATATTATATTTTTCATAAATGAAACTTAAATAAATAATTGCCAGTGATGGGAAAGAAGTATAATTCGGAATTTTGCCATGGAGTAAAAGTAGTTATGACATACATCCCTGTGAAATAATTGTGTCGTTCTCTTCTCATGAGATCAATATTTTTCCGCCAATTTCATTTCGCAAACATGTTTTACTTTTCTTGATATCAATCTATATCATCTGCTGTTTTTAATGTACTTAACATTGGAATTCAACAATTCACTGTTTAGCTCCAAACCAAATGCATTCAAAAGAAATTTTAATAAAATACTATAAACTTTAAATAACTAAACAGAACTGTGTCTCTGCAAAAGATGTTTTCCAGAGACACACACTAAATGCCATTTCGAAATAATATTTAAATTAATAAAGTTACTTGCTTTATATATCAGTTTGAATCATTTCGTTTTACCTTATTGAGTATTCTGCGTCACAATATATTCCTTAGATTAGACTTCAATCCAGATCAGAAATATTTTTCTTCGTATAATACACAATCATTTAGATGTTTTCATTATTTAAGTTAACAAGCGATATCTAATTCTACTTGTAGGAAAGAACCTAAATCCTCACCTTGAAATTTTGTTTGCTGGAAAATTTTGAACTAGTCTGTTGCTCCACAGAAGCAAATGTATTATTCTTATAGGATTCAACAACTTAAAAGCTTTTACAATTTTGCAAACTTTATGAGATAAATTTAGAATTTTTCTCACTTATGAAATTGAAATTCTGTTTAATGAATTAAAACTATGTAAAAAAGAAAAATGTCAATCTTATTAACAATTCAAGAGATACTAACGGACATTGAAGTTTATTAACTGATCAATAACTCGGTCACCTGAAAATGTGCGTTAGTGTAAAATAATTTCATGCTGCTGAACATGATTTTCGACATAGGTTATTTCATCTTCTATAATTTTTCTTATTCGAGTTATATGTAATATAGTTAGATTTCAAGGAAATGGATTTGTGCGATGTTAGAGTTCCTCCAAAAGACAATTAATCAATGTCATTATATTGTTATAGTATTTTGAAAATCGTTAATCTTGGTTATACGGTTCATTGAACATGACCATAATATAATCAGCTCAGCGAAACGGTGACGAAAATTAGAGGGTAAGGAGACTGAATTTACTGAAATAAGATTATTTTCTTTGTTTGTTTCATTGGAAATTAGACATGTTAATAATCTTCGTGATCCAAATATTTGTCTTTTATTATCAAAATGGAGATAGATGGGCTCATAAGCAATTACATTTTTAGATGACATTAATGTTCATGCTATTTTGTGTTATTTGATGGTCAACATTTAATTCGAAAGATTATGGAGGTTTTATAATTTTAAAACTTGTGCTACGACTAGTAAGAATTAATTGCCTAATGATTATGATGATCAGTTTTGATACTGTGTTTCCAAAGATTATATAACTAATTATTGAAAGAGCTAAATTCAAATCCCAAATTCCATTTTAAACGGGATATTCTTGAAACTAAGAGTATTTTTTATCAAATGAAGCATCCGAGATCGAGTCAGATGAGTGATAAGCCTATGCAGATTATTACTGAGAAAAAGGAGTGCGAAACTAAGTTGATTCAACACTACTTTCACCAATCTCTACTATTAATATGTATTATTTCAGAAAACATAATAAAAATGTAAATGATCTATATGTAGACTATCCATAAACTCAAGTATAAACAAAATGCGTGAATGTTGTTGGTGGACTCGGGATTTAAGAATTGGAGAAAGGAAAAAAAAATCTTCAAATTGATATCTATGCGTAGTTATGCTAAAAAAAAAAGCTCTGATATAAGCTAGTCTTCATTATGACACTGTCACAAAAATTAAAATATATTTAAGAAATACAGCCACTTCGTCTCCGACGAATATGGAAATGATAATTTTCCAAGTTATCGATTTGCCATTTTCAAACAGAATTGATTAGTCGTCTTTTGGTCTCTAGAGCCTTATAATAGAGAGTATCCGAACTAAGGAGTGATTCGAAAAATGCGTATTATATTATATAAATAATGTGGTAAATAGATAAATGAGGTATTTTATTAGCAAGTGTTCAACCCTTTTTTTTAATTTTTCTCTAAAAAAAGAAATTGAATAACTACGGACGGGCAATCACATGGAAACCATAACTAGGGTTTTGAAAACGAGTTATTTAAACTAGTTATTGAACATAGAAATTGGTTTCATTGTACATTAGAAAACTTTATCGAAAAAAAAAAATCATACGAAAAACATTTCGAGAAGAAAAGGTCTTTAGCGTAAAAACCATATCCTTGTATGATTTAAATATTATAGTTAAATAAAGTTTAAAATCGGAGATATTTCTGATCTTGCTCTACCCAACTATTGAACAATAATTTTCCTGTTATTTGAACATTCGCGTTTGAAAAGTTATTCGAAAGTCGATTTTGTGAGACAAAATATAAAACAGGATTAAGAGATACGTGACACAAAAAATTCAGTAACAATAATAAAAAAAATACAAACTTTCTCATGAACTATTATGTCTCATTCCACTTTAATAAACTACATTACGAAGTAAAATTTGAATAATCATAACATATAATATCGGGTATAAAAACAAATTTCAAACACTAATTAATAAATTTTAAGCCATTAAATATAAAATATAATTATTAATCAATCATATAGAACCTAGGAAACACTTTATATAATTATTTATCTATTTTGGGTAAAATCAAAAGTTTAATGTAGTATTATATGAATGCAACTTTCAGATGAAGATAGCATGCAGTTTATCATCTTTCAAAAACAGAAACTTTAGCCCATTTTGTCTAATTTCGGCATCTAAATCAAATTTTAGAAAAAAAAAACGATGAACGGAAGAAGTAAGAAGTATAATAATCGGCTATTGCATATGATTTAATAAGTATCGAAGAAAAATTGTCATTAACTGGATGTGATCCGAACCCGCGACTTCCAGATAACAGGTTAGTCTTTCTGACCGCTGAGCAATCGGCTGCTGATCAAAAACTCTTCTATTAGTGGCTTTAAACGTTCTACAATAGAATCATCCACTGGAATCTATCTGACTGTGATGGAATTTCCCCTCTATATTTATTCAATGTATATTATTTACAGGTGGTTACAAGTGATTGTCTATTCTTCAACATAAGGGTTGATTAAATGAAAAGTGGACAACCCGTATATCTTTCTATGGAATGATCTTTGTGTCATCACACAAGGAAATGAATAAGCATAGGAGTTCAGCAACACAGAATTAGTGACAAATAACGGTTAAAACGTGATAGAGGTTGTATTTGATTTCATATTACCTCCGCATGGAAACATTCAAGGTTGAATAATCTGCGGCATGCTGATATTTTAATTTGACTATTTAATTTGCCTTCGACAACGTGGCTCCTGTGCAGCTGAGATTATTTGAGATTTTTGATCAACAAAAGCTTCCCAAGTTGCGTTTTTAATGATAATGATGAATGTGATGCCTGCAAATGTCTGGAAATGGATTTTTCATCGGGGCGCAAAAATACCTCGACCCAGTCCTGACTATCAGGATTAAAAAAAATAAAGTCCGTTGCTGATTGGTTTCTGGACCGTAGTAAAACCATCATTTCGCAACGATATTGCGAAACTTTGGACATTTGGAGCCAGGCAAATAAAAGAGCCTAAGACTTTTCATTAAAAAATTGTTTTGTTGCCTGAAAACGATCGCTTCCAATACTGCATATGTAACAGTAACGTATTGAATAAGTATGGTTAAGAATTTCTTAAAGTCTTCCTTGTAGTCCTGACATATTTCATATTAGATTTTCAGATTTCTGGAGCTCAAAAAATTGAAATAAAAATAAAGAAATTGAAAGCGAATGAAAAATGTTTAGTGTATTGTCACAGACTTCTTCATATACCATTAAAGTCGTTCTAGAATAGATGATATCGTGTTACTAATAACATGTTAGAACCAATATCTCAATACACAGGAGGAATTGCAAGATAATAAATGATTTATGCTTCGTTTCTGACTTGCCCACTTTTAATTTGTACCCTCCTTCTATATACACAGTTGTATCAGAAAAATATGACCACCCACGGAACCACAGTGTACCCACCCAGACGGGTGGGTACACTGTGGTTGCACATGACAAGGTGCACATGACAAGTGTCGACCACACAGTGCACATGACAAGGTCGACCACACAGAGATATAAGCGACTGGCCAGGACAGACAAGCCACAGTGTGTAACGTAAGTACAATGGGCAAAGGTATTGATTTGACGGACGTTCAAAAAGGAATCATCATCGGCTACCATGCAAAGGGTGGAAGCATCTCGGAAACAGCAGACTTTGCGGGCTATTTGTAAGATGCTGTAATAAGGGTGTACCAAGAATGGACTGCTGGCACACCGAATACCTCCAGACGTCATAACTGAGGAGCCCAGAAGGCCATCGACCCCAGAGGAGAACGTCGCCTCCGTCGAATGGTAAAAGGCAATCAACGTGCATCAGTGCAGCAATTGACCACTCAAATGAACGCTGAGGCACCTAGGTACGTGTCCCCAATAACAGTAGAGCGAACCCTATTACGCATGGGTCTCTGGAGTCGAAGCTGCGTAAAGGTGTCCATGTTAACCGATCCATCGGCAACGATGCCTGCAGTTCGCAAAGGGACTACCTTCATTGGACAGTGGAAGAGTGGAAAAAGGTTACATTCTCCGACGAATCGAGGTTTCTACTCCACAGAAGTGATGGGCAGTGGCGGATGCTGCGTCAGACACACGAGAACTAACACCTGGACACGCTTGTCAGTCAAGTACAGTCTGACGGTGGCAATGTGCATGTCTGCGGGATATTTTACTGGTATGAACTGGACCCGCTGATACCACTGCATGGGTTCCTGAAAGCCAATAGCTACCTGTCCATCCTCGCTCTCCCCCGAAGCGGGACCACTTTGTCGTGGTGGGGAGCCTACGGTGACTTAATGAAGTTGGGGTTTCAGCTGGTAGTCCCTGGTATGCACGAGAGCTTGCAGGCCGGATGGAGAAGTCTGAAGTGGGGGGTCTTGCTGACTGGTTTGGGTTCCCAGTCCAGCAGGCTCATCCTGGCTTCTGAGAAATTGCGGGTCTACAGCCCCGACGAAGTTCGTGAGTCGGCATACTGCTGCTGGGGTACTGGTATGTTCGTGGCCCTAATGAAGAGGACGAAGTTGAGGGCTTGCGACTGGGTGTGGGATCCCCGGTCGCCAGGCTTATCAATGGAAAAGCCAAACTAAGAGTCTCCACATGAGAACTTTTAGGCAATTCCAGTATTGAATGTTTTATTTAGTGATTGACGTGGTGGAGGAGTCTAGGATGCCTTTGCGAATTTGGGGTCCCGGATCGATTGGCAAGCCTGGCGGGCCATGGAAGGTTGCAGCCCCAATGGAGAGGTTTGTAGTTGAGGGTTCTGCTGACTGGAATTGGGTCCCTGGTCAAACGAGTTCATCGACGCAGCCTCTGAGAAGTTGTGGGTCCCAACTGATTGGTAATGCTGGGTTGCCATGGGTAAACGCAGCCCCGTTGGAAAGGACGAAGTTGAGAGCCATGCTGAACGGCAGTGGGATCCCCTATTAGGCTGGCTCATCGATGAAAAAGCGTCTGGGAGTCTCTACCATGCTAGCTCCCCCTGTTCAAAGGTTAGGTATGTTTATTCAAAGATTGGCATTCTAAATTCAAAAATTAACCATCAAAGTTCAGGTTCTGTATATGTTTGGCATTTTATATTAGAAGAAATTTTCACTGATATGTTTGGCTTTTATGTTTAGGCAATGCGCAAAATTCAAAAAGTCTCACAATGCACCTCAATGATTAGACAACCAGACGAAACTGATTCTATCAGCTTAAATGTCATGCTCATAATAACAGGTCCTTTCTCTGCGGCAATGATATTTTCTAAGTGAAGGTTTGCATAGACAGTAGATGGGTCAATCGTGGCACCCTCTGTATAATGTAGTACTATCCAGAATAGTGGAACGCTTGGGGAGTGTCATGGAATTATATTTCCTGTCCATCCTCGCTGACAACATGCATTCCTTCATGTTGAACGTTTACCCTGGTGGTAATGGTGTCTACCAACAGGACAATGTGCCCCTGACGTTCGCTAAGGTGGTGCGTGATTGGTTCCAGGAACACGACAGCGATGTCTCCGTTCTTCCTTGCCCGGCGAAATCGCCCGACCTCAATCCCATAGAGCACCTGTGGGACCATTTAGATCGAAAGGTTCCGCGTGTGGACCCACAACCACGTGATTTCCGGAATCTCCGTGCTCTGCTGGAGTCCAAATGGGCATTTGTGCCTCTGGCAACCTTCCAGGGTCTCATTGCGTCCATGCCACGCCGTCTCGCTGCTGGGTCAAGAGTGGTTATTCCCATTATTAGGTAGGTGGTCATATTATTCTGATACGACTGTGCATATATTTCCAATTATTTGATTTCATATAAGAAATAATAAATCTGGTCGAATATACAAAAAATTGTTGCATATTTTGCTTGGTGGTGTTATTATCTAATATAATTCTTCATTTTTCATTAGAATAATGCAGAGATTTCTTTTTATCAATATAAATCATTTCATGATGACCAACAAAAAAAAACAGAATTATATTAATAGTACTATAGCATCAAAGATTGATCGATGATAACGATGAACCTTATGAAACAAACACAAAAATGCTGGAGTTATTTTTCACTCGTCTCCAAAACTATTTTGCGTTTTTATACTTGGTGAATAAAATAATAAATTAATCACAAATTATATCAATAAATTATCACAAATATTATCACAAATACTAACTATAATGGGCGCAAATATTTGGCTGATGTACACCCAATTCTGTTTTCACACGGTAGATAGGTTCCCGAAAAACCGTGGAAAAATACAGTGCATATGAAAAATTAGAAGATTGCTTCCAGACGTTAAAACTCAGTACAGATAATAAGTTGCTTTCAAACAAATCATATCAAAATCTTTAATTAAATCTTTATTTGATTTCTATTCATTTAAATACACTTTTTTTTTATAAATTTATAAAGATAATTATATGTACATATATAAAGTAAATTATCCTTCATAAAGAAAATAATATGTCACTAATTCAAGAATACAAAAGTGAAAAAAAATATGACGTACATATTCTTATTAACTAGATTTTATTCTTTGTAACTTCTGACAACAGACCCATTCGTTTGCGTAAGACTGGAATTAAATCACTTTCATCGCTTGAAACATTTTGGCCATCGTATTCACACTTCAATTGTGAAATGCTACCTGTGGCACGGGGCCCCAAATTATCACTTGTTTCCAGTGATTAATTCCAGTTGAATAATGCAGAGATTTCTTTTTATCAATATAAATCATTTCATGATGACCAACAAAAAAAACAGAATTATATTAATAGTACTATAGCATCAAAGATTGATCAATGATAACGATGAACCTTATGAAACAAACACAAAAATGCTGATCTGAAGTGTGATTAGTTTTGACAACAAACTCTGTAATCAATCGTTGAGATCGTGCTTTGACTAGATCTTTGTATCATTCTTAATAAAGCGCCATACCTGACTTCAGTTCACGTTTAAACTGCTCAACTGATTCGATAATGGGATAATGTGTAAGAAAATATCTTTCCAATTTACTAGCCATTTGAGGCCCTTCTTTAATTAAACCTGCAGTGAGTGGTACCTCTTCATCACCATCACTTTTTTTTCATCAGGAGTCTCGAGGACATCTATTATTTCATCTTCACTAAGAGCTTTGACAACGAGCAATTCATCAATATCTGCAAACGATAAATCATCGAATGTTCGTCTTACGCAGTAATTTTTAAATGTGGTAGTTATACCCTGGTCTAGTGGTTGTACTAAGGATGTCGTATTAGGCGGTAGAAACCAAAATTGCCCATTTGGGTGTTCCAAAACAGGATGGCCAGATGCATTGTCTATAATCAATCATCATCATCATCATCCTCAAGCAGCCATAGGCTACGGAAGTCCAACCAGACCGTGCAATTTAGTTCTCCAAGCATATCTGTCCTGAGCTACATCTGCTGCATCTGGCCACTGTACATCAATTCTAACAAGGTCCTGTTTGATACGTTCTGCCCACCGCATCCTAGATCTCCACCTCTTTCTGAGGCCTTTAGGCACGTTGTTCATAACCCCTATTCATCAATCTATAATCATCCATAAGGACAACATGGCCAAACCAACGGAGCCTCTCTCTGCACAATATGCTGCTTAAAGGAGGTTGCTGACTCCTTTGCCTAATCTCATCACTAGTTACAAAGCTGAACCACCTAATGCCCCAGATACTGATTAACCTTTTGGAGACGGCTCTCTTGTCAAGTTTCTAACCTAAAAGGACGACAGATTTCCGTTGAATTCCACCCCCACCAGCACTATTGTCTTGCAGATAAGCGGTTTATAGCCCACTCCACTCACCACGGGTGGTGAGGTGGGAAGAACCGACAGGCCTGCGACGCTTTCTCTTCCTTCCTCCAACTAACTCCCTAATAGCCAGTTATGTACAAAGGTTGGTCAACATAATTTAAGATTTCGAATGTTTCTAAATGGGAAGTTCAAAGTCTCCTGAGTGTTGAAATTAAATTAAAAATCAATAATATCAGTTTAGGTCAAATAATTTTTGTAAGACGTTTAGTTTCAGTTTTTTCATTTGTTTTTTAAGTCCATGAGATTTAGAGTCCTTAAATATTAAAAAAACACACAGATGAAAACATTGCAGAAAAACTGATGTTAGAAAGCTTAGAGATATTTAACTTCCATAATATTACATATAAAGAGCTTATTAACTTAAAGGTTAATTAATTAAACTTCTGAACAATCCTGGATCTAAAAAAAACAAAAACGGGGGGGGGGGGTCAAGAAACACAACCAATCAGAAGAAATGCAAACGGGGGGGGGGGTGAAAGAGACTATTTTCAATGCAGTATAGCATTTCTCCTTCCCTTTACAAGTTTAAAAAAAATTTTGAAAATGCATTAAATATCAATAAGTTTCATTATTTTGTGCCGTTTTTTACCATTATTAACATTCTGAAAAGGGGCATGACTCCCTCGCTCCTCTCTCCCTCCCGCTAGATCTGCTCTTGCTTCTGAACATACATAACCATTTGCATAACACTGAAATTTTCTGTTATTTTATCCATCTAACATAATGTTTACTGTATTAGTAAATATATATATATATATATGTATCCCCTCAAGCAGCTGCTTGCCACAGATGTCTGACAGGATCCTATTAGTTTATGCGTCATAGGTGAAGGTCTGTGGAGATGGCGGGACCTCAGCAGAAAAACAACACGAGCATCCATACCTAATCCGGGGCTCGAACCCCAGGTCCTTTTACGACTTTCAAAACGAATGCGTCACTGAAACAAGATGCAAAATTTAACTAGATATAAATAAGTTTTTTGTGTGGGGGAGAGGGGTATTATCAAGCTGAATCCGGAAAGACCAGAATATAATCTGGCATAATATTTTCCCAGTTTTTCAGTTTTCCATATTTTCTCTCTATCTTTAAAACATTTTTTTTTTCAAAAATATGTGTACATAACATATAAATATTAGAATATTTTTGCTTCCATCCTTCTAGATCGATCTTTGCTAAAATGAATATTTGAGAATTATAAGGGAAAATGGGAATATAAGGGAAATCTGAGAATTATATGATAGCAGGGATGCTCACATATTATATTTATAACATATACAGACCCAGATATAGCAAAATATAAACGGGGACAGAGGGGAAAGAAACTTTATCCAGCCAGAAAAAAAAGTGAGTGTTAGGGGAAGCGACTGGATTTCATTGCAGTTTCTCCTCTGTTTCAGACTTTAACACATATCTTGAATTATTTTTAGCCTCGATTAAACTTAATAATACTCACAAAAGGGCGGGGAAGCATGGCGCCCATGTCTCCCTGCCCCCTTGTGTGTGTGTGTGTGTGTGTGTGTGTGTGTAATGTAGCTCCCCTTTGTGTTTGTGTGTGTGTAATGTAGCTCCCCTTTGTGTTTGTGTATGTGTAAAAATATAGTTCAGAATAAATGATTTTAATTATTTTACTAAAATAGCCATGCTCATGATATTCATTATCAAAGGCAAATTTTAAACTTTAATAGTTTGACTGATTGCAACATTTATAACATAATGAACGGTGACATTTGTAACTAAAATAATTAGATTTTAGAAATATAGTAACACATTCAACTGTAAAATTTCGACATATTCCCAATCAGAATCGGAATCAACAAATATTTCATCTCTTTGAAACAACTGTCTTAGGATTTTTTCATCGATCAGAACTTTCTATGTTTCGCCATTTCTAAAATGATAAATTAATGCAGATAAAAAGAAAAAAATGTTGTGTGGAATAAGCAACTGACACGGGGAAAACCAATTAGTGTAACTTTTACTCTCTTCTCAGCTCCAACCCTCCGACCCACACTCCCTCTCTGCTCGCGGCAGAAACACCACTCCTTGCTATTATCGGCTTCGCTGCCTTCCAAACCTGCACTTGGGGGAAAGAAGTACAACTGCTCTACCAGAGCTATCTTTTTGCCAAGTTTCCTCACTGGTACACCTTCTGTACCAGCCGTCTTCAAAAAGGTTAAGCATCTAGTTTCTTGTTGTATTGTTTACAAAGACTCCAGGTTTCACTACCAGAGCTATCTTTTTGCCAAGTTTTCTCACTGGTACACCTTCTGTACCAGCCGTCTTCAAAAAGGTTAAGCATCTAGTTTCTTGTTGTATTGTTTACAAAGACTCCAGGTTTCACTACCATAACTAACCCTAGAAAGAAACAAACTATTATACAGTATAATTTTAGTTTTTAGGTGTATACGCCTATTTCTCCACATTCTCTATAGATAGTCCCAGCAGCAATCCCCATTCGTCTGTTAACATCATGCCGCACATCTCCAGTATCTGTTACATAGCTCCAAGATAATTAAACTGTGACACTTGCTCAAGACTGCAACCATTCAGATTAACTGAATCACAGCCTGCTTGAACAATTTTCATCACTTTAGTTTTCTCTCTGTTTATAACCAAACCTCCTCTAGTACCAGTTTCATCAACAGCTTAAATGAAAGAGTTCATCTCATCAACATCATTTGCCAAAAGGGCTAAATCATCAGCATAATATAAATAAGAAATTTTCGTATCTCCAGACCATTTAAGGCCAAAATCTTTCACTTGCAGTGAATTTCGCATAACATAATCAATAACCAAGCTAAAGAGAAAAGGAGACAAAATGCACCCTTGTCGAACACCAGAAGTAATGCTAAACCAATTGCTACAAGACTTACTAACTCTCACAAAACGACTCAGTGTTATTATAGAGAGCTTTCATTATGTTAACTAACTTGTCTGATATACCATATGATTTCACAATCAACCAAAAATTATGACGATCAACCGAGTCGAAAGCCTTTTTGAAATCAACAAAGCTAGCAACCAAAGGTTTCTGAAACTCTAAACATTTCTCAAGAATCTGCCTAACTGAAAATATCTGATCCACACATCCCCTACCAGTTCTGAATCCACATTGCTCATCACGCAATTGCCTGTCAACCAGATTCTTAATTCTGTTAAATACAATCATGCAAAGAACTTTACCTGTGACAGAGAGTAGGCTGATACCCTTATAGTTATCACAAGAACTGCGATCACCTTTTTCGAAAATAGGGATAATAATAGCTCTGAAAAATCTTTACTACTTAAATTTCAGTCATCCAAGTGGTAACCGAAACATTCCCAGCTCGAAGCATGTCCGTAGTAATTTCACCTACCCCTGGTGATTTATGAAGTTTAAGCTTAGAAATAGCCAAAATAAATTCAGATTGTGATATAGGGCCAAAATTAAAGCCACCAATGCATGTATCATCATTGTAAAAAATGGGAGTAGTACTAACAACATTGTTTAGAACATCACTGAAATGCTCAGCCCACCTAGCCATGACAGAATCCTCACCTTCTATAACCTTACCTAGTTTATCCTTCGATCCCTGTATACCTGTCCCTTTTCTACCACACAAAACATTAACTATCTGGTACAGCTCTCTGCAGTTGTGCTGTCTAATTGCTTCCTCGGCTTTGTCAGCCAAACCATCAAGCCAAAGATTCTTATCAGCAGCTAACTGATCCTTTACACGTTATTAAGCTCTCCGTAATGTTTTCTATTAGGACTAGTAGGGTATTGATTAAGGACATTCCTGCAGTTCTTTCTTTCTGAAATAAGCTCAAGTGCCTTATCACTCAAATAATTCTGTCTCCTCTGCTCCTTTGTTCCTAAAATTGTACTGTTAGTTTCCAAAAAAGCCTGTTTAAAATGGTCCTCAACTTCATTAGTTGTTTAAAATGTTCCTCAACTCAACAAATTCATTGTTTCTCAACTTCAGTAATAAGCAACCATGACTGTCATAATGACTAAGTAACCTATCATGGTAAACGTTAACTATAACTGGTTTTTCAGAGCTCCAGTATTAAAAGTATTTTTTTAACCTTAGCACAACACCTCTTAATTTTAAGTTGCAAGATACTTTTAACAAGGTAATGTTCAGATACAATTTTAACCCCCTATATGCCCTGGTATTTCTAATAGAACTAGCCAATTTGCTGTTAATTCATATATAATCAATCATATTCTTATGCAGCCCATCAGGTGAAATCCATGTGTGCTTATCTATACAGGGTGAATCTGAAAAAGTGGGCAAAATTTACGGGGTGGTAGAACGCAGCTATACGAGCAATATTCGTCACAAAATGTATGGTCGGAACGCAAACGGCGAGAAGTTAAAAGGTAGTTTTCCACTGTCACATTTAAAGAATGAACACAAGAAGGAGAGGAGATACTTCAGAAAACATTTTATTAACAGGAAAGTAATTGAGGCACATGCTCAAAGAAATTGCTCAAAAGAGCTGCCGCCAGCTGTAATGCAAGCTTCACACCTGCGGGATAGGGACCGCCGCACATTTGCGAAGACACCAGGCATTTCCCGAATATCGCCGGCAACAAAGGCGATCCTGGCGACTAGATCCATATCGGTTTCAAAGGGACACTCGTAGATTAGGCTTTTCATATGGCCCCACCGTACACAAAGTGCATATCCGCCATTTCGTGGTTAGTATAACCAGCCATCCTCTCGGCAATCCACGATAGAAATGCCGTTGGGTTCGAGGACCGACCCTTTTATACCATTTCCAACGCCACCTAGCGGCTCGCCGTTTGCGTTCCGACCATACATTCTATGACGAATATTGCTCGTATAGCTGCGTTCTACCACCCCGTAAAGTTTTGCCCACTATTTCAGATTCACCCTATATATCGAGGTATTTGTAATAAGTGTTAGTTATTCTGAAACCATTGAGTTTACTTACCTGTAGTAGACGTTGACCATTGCCATTGCAGCTACCAATAACAAAAGGGCCTATCACCCCTCCCCAAAGGTCATAGTGAGTACCAACTTTAGCATTGAAGTCACCTAGAACAAGGGTAATATCTCCTTTCTTGGCAGAATTCAAAATATCCCGAAGTTGTCCGTAAAACCTATCCTTCTCATCCTCATCGGCATCCTTAGTGGGGGCATAACAGCAGATAACCACATTCAAGTCTTTAACGCTTGTCTGTAATTTTGCTGTAAGAGACCTTTCATTAATGCACTCATATCCTATATATTACTAACGTGTCTGCTGAGAAGCAGACCCACGATTTGGTGATGCTTATTATCGTTTCTCCCTTAAAAGAGAAATTTAAGATTATTTTTATAAATCTGACTTTTATCTGTCCATCTGGTCTCTCGAAAGACGAGAATATCTAAATTATAACAGTGGAATTCTTGTGAGGACATCAAGAGAAAAAGCTCTGTGCAAAGTCCTCATATTCCAACTACCTATTGAGAGAAAATGGTTACTGGCATGTTTAAAGAAACTATGTTTATTGAGGAGGGGAATGCCCACAATATCAAACAGCGCCCTAATCGCAGGCGTAGGGCAAAGACCCGTTCCCACACCACTAAAGGTTGAAGCCATCTACACTGGAAGACTTCCTCGAATGTAGAATTTGACGATGCCAGTAGAGGCAAAGAGTTCAGGTGCCTGCGAAGACCTCTGCTCAGGAATATCTACCAGCTGATAAACATAACTGTGAATCTATTCACTGGGGCTGTCAACCCACAAACAAACAGGAAACACAGCTGAGGATTTTCCCTCCACAGAAGCCCACCAGTGAAGCAAATTCAGGATCCATAATCAAGCTCAGAACCTTATATCAGTCCAGTAGGTTTATATGGTCAGCACCAGGACCCTGTATGGTTGACCACTCCTCAGCAGGGTACGAAAACAAAGAATAGTAACCATAGTTAACCGATCGGTAGGCCACTCTAATATGGCAGCCCTCCACTTCCGTTCACTTCCACAAGAGATTATCTCTTTTGAAAGTTACTAACGGCCTGCATCACGAGAAGGCTGGGTCGTAGATTAGGTGCTAGGCCTGACCAGTTCTATGCATCATCACAGGGAATTGGTGCATAGCTCTCCTTCCAGTGACTACCTAGCTACCATTTACAGACCAGCTACAATTTACAGACCCTATAATCAATAGAACTTTAAATTCGAGATTTTTTTCTTTCAAATAGAGTTTAACATCTGGAGCAAAGCATTTATGGAACCATTCATTAATAATTTCTTTTGTAGCCTAGGGTTTTTTGTTTGCCTCCAATACACTGGCAATTTATTCAAATCTACATCTTTAATTGACCGTGGTATTAGGGATCTATTGATGAACAGCTGCTTTAACAATACGATCTCCTGAAGCGTTGCTGCAAAATAGAAAGCTCACACGATCCTTAGCTGCTTTAAATCCAACAACAGTCCTTTTTGATTTTGCTACGTAGGTTCTACTTGGAATTTTTTTCCAAATAAAGACCAGTTCCATCTGCATTCCAGACTTGACCAGGAGTATATCCACCATCTTCAATGATTTGGGTCAATTTTGGACAAAATTCTTCAGCATCCGGCTCATCTGCATATGCAACTTCACCTTTTATCTTTACGTTATTAAACGCGTGTCTTTGAAGAAATCCTGCAAGCCAACCTGTATTTAAAGAAAATTCATAATATTTGTTTAACAGAGCTGATGTGGTTGGTTTCATTTCTTGTATCTGCTTATACAGGGTGTCCCTGAATTCATGGCCCAAACGTGGGGGGATGGCAGTACACACCGAACCCGCCGATATTCGTCATGGAATATGCGGCCGCAAACGCAGTCGGAAATGAAGGACAAACACAGTTTCCAGAATGACATTTATTGGAGGTCATTACAACAAATGCTCAAACGTCCGCCCACCAACGTTGATACAGGCGGCACAATGACGGAGTAGTGATTGGTGTACCTGCTCGTAAACAACGGGCTTGTCGCGCACATCGGCGGCTGAGAATGCTGGGGTTTGGCCGATCTAGCGCTTTAAGCAATGCCGCCTCGTCTGCGCCCGATATCGGCACCGGACTGCGTTTGCGGCAGCATATTCTATGACGAATATTGTTGCGATCGGTGTGTACTACCATCCCCTCACGTTTGGGCCATGAATTCAGGGACACCCTGTATATTCGTAATGTCATCTGTTTGATGATATTTCCGTCTAGAGGTATTCTTTTTTGCGAATTATCTTCTATCCACATTACTAGTGTCTTTTCCATCTTCACTTTTAGAATATCTCTCGTGCACGATGACGACTTAGCGCTCAGAAGCACAGATTTTCTAATAACATTTTCATTTTTCTTGATAGTTCTTATGGTAGCTTTGTTCAAACAAAATATTTACCTATGGATGTTGAGTCTTCGCCAGTCGCAAGACGATCTAAAATTTGTATCTTAGTATTCAAAGAGATAGCTTCCTTTTCTGCTATTGTATAGTTAAATTATCCGACATCGTGGTAAGGCTTAGGAAAAATATTTGAATTGGAGTTAATAAATCAGATGATGAAAATTTGTGAATTACCTATTACCAAAGCTTAGTAAATTTATATTACACACATAAAACTTAAAAAAAAAATGTTTATCGATTTTTTCTATTAAACATCTAAACACCTCTAACTTGAAACACGAAATGAGAGACCCACACTAACGTATATATTGAAGATAAAATTGAGGGGAATTCCCGGAACTCAATGTTGCCACTTTATTCCAAATGAAGTAGGTTTTGTACAATTTTTCCATAAAATAGAGAATAAAATAGAGACAACGTGTTGTGTAGTTATGTTAGTGTAGTTTTTGTTTTGGGGATTTCAGTGCACAAAATGTTTATCTATAGTACATTTTCAAAGTTCAAACTACTTCGAAAAATGTGACCATAAAAGCGGCATTTTTGTTATAAATGTAAATTCTAGGAACTTTTTCTTGAATAGGAATATTTTTTTCAGAATTAAATTCAAATGGAGATTTTTTAAAAAGGCACCGTTTGAACCGTGTTAGATCAAAATAAATCGTGTAAAAAGAGATTTGGAATTTTTTTCTAAACCGTGTTAAATCAAAATCGTGCAAAAAAAAAAATCTGTGTAAAAACAGAATTGGGTGTACTTAGAAAAAAATATAGCGTCGTGGTGACAAAGAACTCTTTTTAAAGAAAGGGTGAGAAAAACTCTTCTCATCGATAGCAAATAACTTTGCGCATCATAAGTATTTGCTTCAGGACATTTTTAATTGAAAAAATGAAAAAGAACATGAGAGCATACAGAGCATTTTTATAAACATTTTAAATGAAAAATATTGAACGATGGAGCTCTATTTTTCACTCTTTTGTTTAAAAACCACATTTTTCTTCCATTGTTATCTATCGCAAGTAGCTAATATATTCACCTAAACAAAGATATAGTAGTAGATCGATGAAACAAATATTTTTACCATTTTCAGTTACCTCTGAAAATTTTAAAACTTGAAATATATAACGTACCTTATTAAAAAATGCCCTGGGTCTCTTTGTTCAATATTTCCTTTTTCTTTTCCCTTTCTAAGCACAAGACGAGACTTCTCTTTGGTTACAAAGAGTGTAAGCTGTCGGTGCTCTTCACAGAAACAGGAATAAAGTGATGTGTATACCCCGGCTGGGTTAGACAAATTTTGATCAACTGCTTCCGCAGCAATGTATACACATATCCCATATATATATAAGGCTCGCTCCAAGTTAAAATATTTAAATTGTCAACTGTTTGCGGTAAGATAATCGAAGAATTAATATGTACAAAGCATGCTCTTTCACATATGTGAAGAAGGGCATCAAAATGGAAGCATATCCCGGTGAAACTCGAATTCCTATAAAGATTGCATGAAAGAAAAACATTGATAGAAACAGATTGCATGAATGTAAGATTGTTGCTGAAATGATTTAGAATAGTCAAGCCACATGGGAAGAAAAAGATAAACCAAAAAACGATTTTAAAGGAAGTAGATGAAAAGGTAAAAAATATAGTCTCGGTAACATTGCTTACATAAATATGAAAAGAGATTGAATAAAGTACTATAATACCCTCACGCAATTTTCTCACTAAACTATACAAAAATAATGAACATTATCTTTTGGATATATCTTATGATTTCGAAATGCAATTTCTTAATATTTTATCTCTTTTAACATGTGCATATAAAGGGCCGGATCTAGGGAGAGCAAGAGAGCCACGGCCCCTTTCAGAATGCTAATAATGGTAACAGGGGAAAAAAATTACGAAACTTATGCATATTTCGTATATTTTTCAAGAAATATTTAAAGACTTCTAAAAAGGAGGGGGAAATGTTATAACGCAATGAAAATCCAGTAGCTTGACCCCCACCCCAACTTTACAATTATCCTGCTCGATTGTGTTTCACCCCCCCCCCCCCCTTTGTTTTCTTGATTCAGACCTGTGCATATATAATAATAAGTCTTTATCAATTTTAATGAAGTTGTAAATGAATTTTTGTAGACAATGAATTCGACTTTAATCCAAGAAAGAATGGTCGAAAACATTATTTTTATTTATGTAGTTTCAGCTGATTTATAAAACCATTTGAGTTACGGCATGAGATTAACGGACGAATAGGTATTGCTGCTGGGACTTTTAAGAAACTATGTAGAGTGTGGAGAAATAGGCGTATACACCTAAAGACTAAAATTAGACTTATAATAGTTTGGTTCATTCTAGGGTTAGTTATGGTACTGAAAATTGGACCCTTAATAAACGAGATAATAAATTTAATGCTTTTGATTCTAAATGCTTACGTAGTATCTTGGGCATTAAGTGGTTCAACTTTGTAAGTAATGATGAGGTTAGGCAATGGAATCGGTAACCTCCTTCGAGCAACATATTGTGCAGAGACTCCGTTGGTTTGGCCATGTTGCCAGTATGCATAACTATAGATTAGCAAATAGGGTTATGAAGAGTGTGCCTGAAGGCCTCAGAAAGAAGGGGAGACCTAGGATGTGGTGGGCAGACAATGTCAAACAGGAACTTGTTAGAATTGGTCTACAGTGGGGAGATGCAAGAGATGTAGTTCAGGAGAGATGTA
This sequence comes from Ryuthela nishihirai, assembly GCA_038380435.1. Classification (NCBI taxonomy): domain Eukaryota; kingdom Metazoa; phylum Arthropoda; class Arachnida; order Araneae; family Heptathelidae; genus Ryuthela; species Ryuthela nishihirai. The sequence continues at coordinate 66,000,606 of JAWZYU010000016.1, read as the reverse complement.
TTTGGAGACTAAATTGCATAATGTGTTTGGACCTCCGTAGCTCATGGCTGCTGAGGACGAGGATGATGATCATAAAACCATTAAACAAACAAGTGATGCAAATTTAATTTCCACACCAAACAAAAAAAACTTTTAATATAATAAACTTTCTTATTCTACTTTGGTTCCAATAGAAGGAAATTAACAAAGATATCAATTTGACTTTCATGAATATCCTTATAATCAATTAGGCATTATTTTATGAAATCTATAGATAGCTAAAAATATCAGCTTCCACAGTTATAGCAGGTAAAGGTTCTTAATTTAACTGTTTCTAGCTTCGATCAAGTATTCTTCTAAGTTTAGAATATTTTCCTGAAGCTTTTCAAGAATATACTGCATTTCCTAGTGCCTCTCATTAAGATTAGGTTGGACGGGATCGCTCTAGAGCAGTGGTTCTCAACCTTTTATGCTTGACGTACCCCTTGGAAATGTGTATGTAACTCACGTACCCCTTGTATAGTTAGATAAAACTATAGTTATAGTATAACAATGGGAATAAAATAAAACACTGACTTTGTTATTAGATCTAGCGACTTTTGAACTCTCACGGTGTACCCTAAAAAGATTTATCGCTTTCCCCCAAGGGATACGCATACCCCACGTTGAGAACCCCTATTCTAGAGCATTTAAGGCTCTAGTCTTTCCCTTGCAATGAATTCATTGTAACGTAATTTATAACTAAACTGAACAAGGTAAACTTGTCAAACTCTAATATTAAGCTAATCCAATCCTTACAAGTTTTACTAACTTTCACACTTTAGATATGGTGCTACTACAGAGACTATTATTATATTAACTGATGTTTCTGGTATGACCATACAATATACTGTCAACCACAAATTACTGCGTTCAACTAAATAAAGGCATTCTTGAAATATATAAACAAGTAACTATAGGTTTTTGAAGCTCTGAATAATTCTCGCGAATCTGTCTAGGTGAAAAAAGTTGGTTTATGCAGCCCTAATACATGTGATCTCATTCAATTGTTCCCTTAAATTTTCCAACTATCTCTCAAGTACCTACATTAATGCACAGAACGTTACCATTACAGGCCGGACCAATTTTCCTCCCCCCATTAGTTTTTTATAGATCCGGGATGCTTGGAATAGAGAGTGGACTAATTCCCCAAAGTATTATCACAAGAACTGCGATTAACTTTATTAAAAATAGGGATATAATTTCTCTAGCAAAATCCTTAGGTCAACCACTAGGTAAAACTTCTAGTAAACCAATTTATCCCATAAATCATTCATACCACAATTAACCTTGTGACAGCAGAATCATTCCCAGTTACAGGCATCTCAGCAGTAATAGCACCTACCATTGGGTTGTTTTTATTTAGAGAGAGAGACAAAGTAATTTCAGATCGTGATATATATATATGGTCAACATTAAAATCATCATTCAGGATTGTTTTAGGCTAGTACAAGCAGGTATGCGTACCAGTTGGTTCCACGTCAATTCATCGCAGCCTGAATTCATCGAGCATCAATTCATCACAACTTCATTGCAGCATCAATTCATCGCAGTGTCCATTCATCGCAGTGTCCATTCATCGCTTGGGGCGGGGGTGGCTCAGTCGGTAGCGCGCCAGGCTCGTAATCTGCAGTTCCCAGGTTCAAGTCCCAGCTGGGTCAGCGTTGAAACTTAAACAAACTAAAAAAAAACGTTTTGCGCTGACCCAGCTGGGTCATGCGCAAAACCAATTGAAAACCAATTTTCAATACCAATTTTCAAGCTCATTAAAATGATGAGCTTGAAAAGGCTGCCGTCCATCGGATGGGACGTTAAGCCGTGGCCCCGTGTGTGGGAGAGCCATACCTTTTGCACGTTAAAGAACACGCTGGATGGCCTTGACGGGAGGATACCATCTGTCTCCCAACAGCTGTTCCAGTGGGCCCCCTCCCCCAACCTTCTCTGAGCCTTCGGTGACCTGGCCATTTAGCCCATGGTGTGCAAAAAAGTGCAGCTCAGAGGTAAAACAACCCAACCCATTTATCGCGATATCAATTCATCGCAGCGTCAATTCATCGAACATAAATTCATCACAACTTTTAATTCATAGCAGCGTCATTGCAGTGTTAGAATGTGCAGTGTTAGAATGTGGATTTCATTTGCAGTGTTAGAATGTGGGTTTATTCATTTCTGCATCTGTAGATTGTTCAAATGAACTCTAAATACAATAATTTAGACTTCGAAAGGTTAAACATGCGACAGAAGAATTTCCCTAAAAATTAATTAAAATTAGCATAACAAGGATTGTTTCAAACCATTTAATAAAATGTGCATTTTAAAAGTTTGCATAGTGGTTATTTTAATATCATTAAAGAAAATGATGAAAATAATTTATTGTTATATATTCTAGTGTCCGTGCCTCTTTAAATGCTGAACGAATATTGCTGAAAATCGAGTTTAAATGTATTTGAATATGATCTTTAATTTATCATCAGTTTCATTTTATTCCAAATGCATATTTTAGACGTTATAGAGCTTCGAAGTAATATTCCCATTGACACGACATGGTAATTTTCTATTGTAGTAGGGCAATTTTGATTGGTATTTTGTGGAGCTATTTTGTTTGTTGACCTATTATTTGGTGAAGTACCTAAAACTCATATATTTTATGCCCCACCTTAGTAACAGAGGGTTATGTTGGTTTACCTCTGAGAGACCCCCTGAAGAACACAGAATGAAGTCTCCCATCAAGGTTATCTTGCATATTCTTTAATATGCACTGGATATGGCTTCCTGCACACGGGACCACGGCTTAACGTCTAATCCGATGGTGGCTGATTTTTTAAACCCATTCTGGCAGAAGCCAGTTTATAAATATCTAACTAAAAACAGTTTTTAGTTTATCTCTAAAACAAACAATTATCTCTTAAAACAAATAAATTGCATCCACCCTAAGGGTAAGGGTTAAATATCATCAATTGGGTTTCGAACAATTTGCTTAGAACAGCCCTTTTCAAATTGACGTCATCCATTTCTCTTTGTCTGGCCCCAGGGCTATTGATGACAAATTAATTAAATTTGCAAAAGAGAAAAAGAACGAATATAGGACAAAACGTCGAACTTCGATGAAGCGAATTATCATCAAAATAATTAATATTAATACAATTACATGGTTTATGTTGTTGTTGTTTTTTGACACTGGTTATACATACTTTATTGATTATATATTTCTTTGGTGGCCCATCATTCCATTTCAGTTTCCTATGCGACCTTTCCACTAAAATGTTTGCCCAAGCACCTACTACCAAAACTAGAACTAGAACCTACCTAAACAGAGAATTCCCATGTTATGTCAATGGGAATCTAACTTCGAAGCTACATAACTTCAAAAATATGCATTTAATGGAAAATGCAACTGATGATAAATCAAAGATCATAATCAATTATATTTAAACTAGATTTTCAACAATATACTTAAAATATTTGGAAAAAAAAGTATGGCTGACGCGGAAGGAATCGAACTAGTAGCTATCTAGGAAACATACCAGAGCGCTGAAAAATATTATCGCTGACTCTCTAGATACATACATGCCAGATAACTCTGGCATCTATCTAGAGAGTTGCGAGTCCGATTCCCGCCGCGTCAGCGATAATTTTATTCAGATGCTTTTAATAATTGTTGAAGTATATTTCTACAGGTAGTCTGCGAATTTATTATGGATGTTCAGCAGTATTCGTTCAGTATTTAAAGAGACACGGAAACTGAAATATTTAAAAATAAATTATTTTCATAATTATCATTAATAATTGCCTAATATTGAAATAATCATTACGCAAACTTTCGAATTGCACATTTTATCAAATGGTTAGAAACAATCCTTATTATGCTAGTTTTAATTAATTTCTGAAGTAAATTATTCTGACACATGTTTAACTTTTCAAAGTCTAAATTATTGTCTCTAGAGTTCATTTGAACAGTAATAATATACCACTGGAAAAATTCCTGTAGACAAGAAACACTTGAAATGATTAGTTGTAAAATATTGTTATCCTGAGTGGGACTTTCCACTGAGGACAACATTTTTTTTCAACTAATTATTTTATTTAAAAAATCTACAGATGCAGAGAGTCAATAAAACCACATATCTAGAACTGCAAATGAATTAACGCTGCGGTGATTTGACCGCGATGAATTGACAGGGCACTGTGCGGGTTAACACAACAGCGGTGGTGTGCCAGTAAATATCTTGCATTTCACGCTATAAGCTTTATGCTAATATCAACCCACTGTAAAATGCTCTACCTCTGATCGGCGATGGTACTGGTTATCCTTTTTTTTAGAGCTCAACACTGGAAAATTTATCTTGATTACAAAAAGAAGAGTAGAACTAATGACTGTTCGTAACATCTCTGAAATTGCCCACCAGAAAGTACTATGACAGAAATCTTACTTTAAATAACCTTGACATTCTTTTTCCTCAATCCCTGTATAGAATTCATTTTTTCGGTGCAAAATGTTTACTATCTGACACAACTATTCATTGTCTGTTCTCTAGAAACTTTCTCCACTTTGTCAGCCACTATATGAAGCAAAAGATTTTATCAAGTTGGGTTGTTTTACCTCTGAGCATCACTTTTTTGCACAATGGGCTAAATGACCAGGTCATAAGGACCCCGAGGGTTCAGAGAAGGTTGGGGGAGGGAACTCACGGGACAGTTGTTAGGAGACAGATGGTTGCGTCGGTCAAAATCATTCTATGTGCTCTTTAACATGCCCAAGGCATGGCTCTCCCGCCACACGGGACATAGCTTAACATACCATTCGACGAACGGCGGCCTTTCCAAACCCATCGATGTCCCTTACTGACCAAGGGCAAGGCAGGGAGTTCTGCGGAGATAAATCTCAACAATGGCCTAGATGGGACTAGAACCTTGAAGTTTTTTATCAGCATTCAACTGATAATTTTCACGTTTATTAAGCTCTCTCTGTAGTTTTATCTGTTGGGACTAGTAGTATCTTGATTCAACCAATCCCTGCCTTCGTTCTTTCAGAAATAAAGTACATAGCCTTTCACTCAAATGACTGATTAAAAATAAAGATTCTCTCCACTTTGTTCCTTTTTACCAGTACCATTGTTTTAAATAACAGCCTTTTACAATGTCCCATTCTTCCTCAATTTCAGTTGAATTGGTTAGTAGAGTTTTTAAAGAAAGTAAGTTTATTGAGAGGGGTGTTGCCAGTATCAAACAGCATTATAATCATAAGCATTGGATAAAGAACTGCTTTTCCATCTACCTAAAGCTGAAGCTACCATCCTTCTAGGAGCCTTGACAATCAATGCAATTATTTACTATCAGAATCCAAAAGACCTTTTCTATTACCAGCAAGTTGACACACATTGTGTCAACTTGCACTGAGTCTGACACACATTGTGTCAGTTTAGGATCGGCGATGCTGTAACTACTGTCAAGCTTCAGGTACCTGAAATGACTTCCGACCGGGTTCATCAGCAGTTGGTATACAGTTTTCTGTGCATATGTTCAGATGGGATTGACAATCGACAAAAAAGCGTGCCATAAGTCCATAATCCATTATTAAAATTAAAAAAATATATTTTTTATTTTTTCAACGGGACTCTATATTGCGTTTTAATCAATAAAATTAAAAGGCAATATACAGTCCTGTTGATTAAATGGTCAGCATCGAGAACCTATGAAGTTGATCTTTTTAGTTGTGTTCACCTCAGCAGTGTTGGAATAAAAATGGACACAAAAATCGAAATCTGTAGGAGTAACTGATCTGGCAGCTTTCCTTTTCTGTTCCCATTTCAGCTATAAACTAACTCCTGTAAGGTACTAACAGCCTGAATCACAAGGAGACAGCGTCATCTTTAGGTACTACGCCTGGTCAGCTTTTGCATCATCATAAGAGAATAGTACACTACTCGTTAACCATTTTTTCCAGAGAGGTTTAACATTGTTCGATATTATGACTCCTTAAGAACAATATTGATCTATTAAGTTTAGTAATAAGTTTTTACATTGTAAATAATTTAATTATACATATATATACTATAGAAGTAAAAAAATGCAACACTTGCAAGAAGTTTGCAAATGTGACGAAATTTAGGTAGGCAGTGCATATGGGAATGCATGGAAATGATTAGGTTTGCAGGACGATTGAAACGATTGGATCGGAGCCATCTGATGACACAGGTGCAGAGCAGTCAAACATATATAAAGGCAACCAAAGCTCCCTGGTTGATCAAACGTTATGGAAACTGTTCTAAACCGCTAAAGATATCCTTACGCAGACGTCGACAACAGTTTCAACAGTTAACTGACTTTGAGCGTGGAAGAATTATCGGCTTTAGTTAAGCTGGCTTGTCGTACAGAGATGTAGCCAACATTGTTGGCCGCAATATGTACACCATCGTACACATATGGGGCCAGTAGCTTTACTAAGAATCCACCACACGCCGACAAGAATCAGGAAGACGACATATGACCATGGAGCGATAGGACTGCCATTTGCGACGCATGGCATTGCGTGACAGATTCGCCACTACAACTCAACTTCAAAGGGACTGGCAATAGGAATACCTACCAGGACGGTAAACAATAGGCTTTTACAGTTTCCATTGAGAGCCTATTTTCCAGCACTGTGTTTTCCCCTCACATCTGCCCACATGCAAGCACGTCTTCAGTGGTTTCGTCTCATACAGAACTGGAACGAATAAGAGCGAGTACCGTGGTGTTTATGATGAATCTCGTATTTGTTTCGTAAGCACGACAGCAGACAACGTGTTTGCCGTCATCAAGGGAAAAGGAACGCCACCCAGTGCTTGCGACATCGTCACACAGCTCCAGCACCTGGTGTCTTGGTTTCGGGTGCCATTAGTCGGACATCTCGGTCAGAACTGGTCATCATAAGGGGCTATCTAACTGCTCAAAGATATGTTACCAACATTTTGAAGCCAGTGGCTGTCAGATTTGTTCAGCAGCACAGAACCTTTTACGAGCAAGATAACGCCCGTACCCACATATCTCGCATTAGTTTGCAATATTTACACGAGCAGACCGTTCAGGTACTAACATGGCCAGTACGCTCGCCGGAACTTTCACTTATTGATCATGTCTGGTACATGATGGGCCGACAGTTCCAACAACACTCAAGAGGTGCGCCAACTACTGTGGCTGAAATGGAACAGAGACTTCGCGCTGTTTGGCGTTCTATCCCTCAGGAGCACATTATAGAGCTGTACGATAGCTTTCCCCGCTGTGTTCATGAATGCATTGCTGCGCGGGCGGTTCAACATCATACTGGTAACTTTCCTGTTTTTTTTCCCGAAAAGATTAGGGGTAGACTATGAGACTGCGCTGCTGATGTTTCCAGAGTTTACATAGATTAAAAGCTAAATACTTACTATCACTTACCAATACACCAAAGACTAATAAAAAGTGTCCAAATTTCAACTACGCCATCTCATAATCTCCAATAAACTACCCAGTTGCCACTATAGGCCACGAAAAAGGAATTTCTAGCATCGTATAAAAACATGATCGTTGAAATAAATTTCTGTAATAATATCCATTTCATCACATATATATGATATATTCAGTTTTGTTTTGGCTGCAGAGACAACGAATTATGTAGAAACAAAAACTTCTGAAGCAACAGAGCAGGGATGCACTTACCCAGAAGAAATCCATCTTTGCTCCATTGTACATCTCCTTCCCTGTTACCAACATGACATTGAAACTCAATGTTTTCCCCCTCGACTGCTTCTCTGTCTGACGGACGAATCCGAAAGAATTGGTTCTGACATGTGATAACTGAAATGGAAAATGATATGGATTTAACTTCTTGTTTCTTAGTATTAATTCTTCAAATGGTGATTTTATTTTTAATTGTATTTCGTACATATTATCACACATTGTATTTTATACACTGTATAATTTTAATTTAGATTAAAACTTTTTAGATGAAAGCGAAAGAAATCACACATATTTGAAAATGCATAAAACTTAGGAGAAATTAAATCTGGATTTTCTATCATTTTTGATGATATATAAAGATGTTTAAATTACTTCGCTATATTCAACATTTATTTTGACCAAAATGCGCATATGTCTCCAGGAAGTACATATGTCTCCAGGAAGAAGTCACTGAATCCTCGAGGTTGCAAAATGTCTGTAATGTTCATAAAACCGAACTTTATGGTATTGACATAGCTGTCAAATAATTTCAGAGAATCTCCCAGAAGAAATTGTGATTTTAGCAGAATGTAGTTCCGCTCACCTCTTTTTAAAATGTTGCCCTTGGAATTGCACAAATAATGACATTTTCTTAATATCTTTGCATCTAGGGCATCCTTAAGGTCTAAAGGATATTCGGTATATTACAGTGAAACTGTTACTGGGCATGAAACGATCAGCGAAATGAGATTGCTGTGTTTCTAACTAAATCTGCCTCGAACAAAGAAATACTCCCTCAGTTAAATTAGTAAAATTAGCTACTCATAGGTGAAAAAAAAAACATCAAAACTAGATTCAATAATCTTTTCTGTATAATTTTATTTATATTTCTGACTAGAACCTCAATTATCCAAGTCTTATTGGAAATATAATTTTCCTAGTGGTCGATAGAAACTAGACAAAAGCTAATTTCATATGTTTAACAGGACTTAGAATTAGCAGAACTTAACAAAATGATTTTTTTTTTAAATTGCGAAAAATCCCCTGCACAAAACTGCCAGACTTGAGGAGCTAAAGAGATTGTTTCACGTGTACTACAGAACTGTAGCTTATACTGTATCTAATCAGAATCGACTTGATTAAGAATCATGTTAAATTGAACAATAAATGTTTAAGTTTCTCTTCCCTTCTTGGACAAGAGGACACATGTTTAGAAAACATTGCTTTAAACTGATATCGAAATTCCTTCTGGACTCTGATTTATTTAAAAGAATTTAGAATTGTTTGAATATCTTTAATGATCAAAAACTATAGGCAAGGAATGGTCTTGAAATTACAGGCGATGCAGTTGATTAACTTTATTTTTGTGCTCCTATACTCTACATTAATTAAATTACACTTTTAGAGTTTCTTATGCAATATATAGAAGTCACATATTTATTCCATCTTTCATGATTACATTATTCAGTTAAGAAACGTTAATATAACCGCAATTTTCAATTTAACATTAAAAGAGCAACAGAAACACATAGGGACTTACTGAAGGAACAAATAGGATTTATTCTAGCTGGAATCTGTAGAATTATCCATTAGAGATGCAAATATTCCTAAATGACACTTTTCGACAGAATTTAAGCAACGCGTTTAGCTATTTTTTGTCACGAAATGCAAACTTAACTGGTCTTAATATGCTAGATAATAATCCAGAACGCATACCCTTGTGTGCTGTGCATGAGCTCTGACAGAAGTCACAATACTCTGACACCTATGTAACAGGGCATGTCCTTGTATTAGAAAACGTAATAGTAGCGTCTAATGTTTTTCTGTTCCTCTCTGTAGAATACCAAAGAAAATACCCCTTTCATTTTTAATATATAAATGAGCAACGAATACTTTTCGTACATTGTTATATTGTCCTATCAGTGAAATTCGTTTCACCTAAAATTGGTTGTTCTGCACGCTTTGCAGCGCATTATGTCAAAAAAAAAAACACGTTTGTTTTCAAATAATGTTTTCTCTCTCCTGTTTTGAACCATCTGATGATTATTGTTTGGTAGGAAATTCCTTGGGTGCGAGAACAATGATATGTGGGTCCCAAGACTGTAGTTGATAACACAGACGTTGCGTTTTCTCGCAATAGATAATCGAATCGTTCAACGCAAAATATAGAAATCGGTTTTTGCTAACATTTCTAACTTCAGTTCTTCTGTCTGGGTTGTGTGAAGAATGCTTTCTTATATTTACCAAATCACGTAGAATCTCCAAATATGCAATGGGCAGCACGGAAAATATTTTCTTTTGATGTTTCCATAAAAACATAATACCTTTTGCTATATATGCTTAACGCGTAGAGTGAGACATATAACAAAAATAACACCATTTACTCTGTAATAGAGTTATACTCTAAAAATGTAAGCAATCTGATTCTCAGCATGAAAAGAGCTGCATTTTACCATAGATCGAAAAGAAATTGAAGGCGAGCAATTTCCAGTGATGTTTATGCCATTGCTCTGAATCATTGAAGCTGCAGAAGAAACGAGTCCTCCAACTGCAGTCAGTTCCGAAGCATGACAGAAGTCTGGTGTAGTTTTCCAGAAATGACTGGAAAGAAAGAAACAAAATGTCTTTTGGACATTGAAAAAGGAGTTTACGTTTAGTTATCTAGAACTGGTCGAGCAGTGAGCCGTAATAAAAAAGAAAGAAGAAACAAAAACGATATGATGTTACCATATCTAACCTGTTAACAGAGTTGGAAGAATTGTTCCAAATGTATCTAAAATAATAATCTGTTTCGTTAATAGACATCTGATCTCATACCGTTGTGAGTAGGAAGACGTTTTCAGTATTAAATTTTATTTGATAATAATTCTTTTATTTCATAGTAACGTAGAAAGATACCGCTGTCTTACAACAATATTTAGTTGTCGCTATTTTCGCTATTTTATCACTTCAGAGAAGTTCAGGGAAAATATATATCACTTCACTTCAGTTTTCCGATCGATGTATGTGTCATAACATCTCAATTTTTCGATCGCTGTATGTATCACTTCATCGCAATTTTTCGATCACTGTATGTGTCACCTAATCTAAAATTTTCGATCGCGGTATGTTTTTTAAATCATGCAGCGATCATCAATTTCTTACTACTTATCCAAAGAATTCTTTCTTACAATTTCTTACAACTTGTCTTTTCTTTTCATTTGGAAAATTTGTTTTTGTAAAAATATAGTCCCTGATTACACGCATATATGTCTTTAGAAGTAAATTGCTGCTGTAAGATACGCGTTTTCATTTCTATAAACGCTTTTGAAAACGTTCAGGATAACAAGATAATTACGAACAGCAAAATATATTAAAAAGTGGCTGGTTTCTTATTTGTAAAGTAACAAAATTTGCTTAATATGATCCTATGTAGAGAAGCTAATGTGACAGAAATTAAATTTTTATTGAAGTGAAATTTACGTTATTAAATATTATGCATGAACAAGACAGCATATATAGATAGGTATAGTTGCACCTTAGTTTTGAAAAGTAGATAAAGAAAGGGACAAAAATATAATTTCTTCAGAATCATAGTCACTTTGTTTATTGTGTTAGCACAACCTGGTACTGTAATTCAGTGAACGGGAGTTATTTCAGTTGTCATACTTTTGTAGGGAATGAAACTGTATATGATTGGGTTATTTCTAGATTTCTAGGTCTTATGTATAGCATTCAAGAAGAATTCCATAATCCTCTACGGCCATGCTATCAACCGAAGGAATAAATTCATAAAAAAATATATCTCTCTTGAAAATGCTAGTAAGGATAATGGAGGCTAAATATTATTAAATTCCTTCACATTTCACGCATTTTTAATGAATTATTTTAAAATCTCTAAAACGAAGGGAGAAATGTTACACTTCAATGGAAATCTAGTTTCTCTCCCCGCTTAAGTTTTTCTAGTTCGATTGCATGGTTCCCCCCCCTCTTTAATTTTTACTGGATCCGAGTATGCTTATATGCATTTACTTAACTAACGTTTAAATACAGATTATGAGAACATAATATCTTCCGAAGCCTAAAGAACAGTTCTCACAACTTAGTAATCCATTATGTCTAATTTAAGAGAAGCGAGTTTCTAAATTGAAAGTTCCCTCCTAAACTTATCAGTCATTATCAGTGAAACACTCAAACTATAAGAGCCCTTCGGTTTAGAACAAATGAAGACGAATAGCTTATGGCTGGTCCCTCTTGACATCACCGAAATCAATCTGCAGAAGACAGATTTTGCATTTGCATTGCGGATAATGCCCTTAAACCACAGGCAATGTTATTTCGTCAAATGAATGTAATGAAGGGAATAAAATGTTTGTGTGCTGAGATAAATATTAATGTTGTATATAAAGTAAAATATTTTCTTAGAATAAAATTCTCATTGAATGTTTTAATGAAATATGTATGTTTTGTCGAAAATAATATTAAAATAAGCTCTCTTCATTTGCAAAATTTGATATTTTAGTTTTATGTTTTAGTTTTAGTTTACGATGAAAACTTTCCCAACAATGTTTAACAATAAGTTGAACTTATGAAATATCTTTACATCAAATTTAGTTTTTCCCCATCTAGTTTTCTTATTTATAGGACAAATGATATTATAAGTCGCTTCCCCGAGTTAGAGGAGGCAAAGAGCCCGCCTTATGTCTGAGCAAGTTAAGTAGCCTTCGAGTCCAAAAAGGTTGGACACCACGCTATAGGCAATTCTGCCCATCATACAAGTTGATTAAACATATATTTCTTTTCACCATTGATTTTCATTATATTTATTCAATCAGTACGTTTCTACAGGTTTTAACTAAAATTATATATCTTTAATGACACTTAACCATTTAAAAAGTTCCCTAGAATAATTTATTTTAAAATCACTCCTTAACAGTTATCAATTAAAGTAGAAACGACACACAATGTGTCAAGAGCAATAACGTTGCCCTGGGACAAACTTTTGTCAACCTCAAAACACATATTTAAAACATTTTGCTAAATTTTAGAGCAAAATCATATTATATTCCATTAAAATAAATACTAATTTATAAAAAATCATAGTAGGCAATTATTAAATAGGTATGAATAGTTTTGAACATTTCTATTTTTAGAATAATCTTTTTATATAATAGCCTAAGTTCCAAGCGCTCTAGATAAGGGACGAACGAATGGGCCCACGCAAATTTCCTTTACGTCCGCGGTGTGACGTCATCAGTGGAATAAATTTTCTATTCCCTGTGGTTCCCCGGGTACTGCAGAGATTGTCCAGAATTTTTCGTGGTGTTCCCAATTAGGTCTCACCGTGTTGGATTAAGAGATCGGGTTCCTAGCTGCCGTGGGTTCGAGGTGAACCCTCTGAAAGGGTCCAAAATTTCTGGGTGCGCTGCCGTCGCCTATCTTATGAATGCAGTACTTTGTTATCGACAATAGCTGTAAGCCGAGTTATACCTTAACTGTGGAAAGCTATGAATGAAGTTATCGATGCGAAAAGTGATCAATGGACATAAGTTCCGCTCCAAATTTTTTTCGTGGTTAAACTCGTAGTACTATAAATAAGGTAATCTTCGTTACTTCTTGAGATTATTTGTATTGTCCGATTTAGGTGTACTGCTTTTGTACTATTTTGCTTGTATTGTACTTCCTTGTACTGCTTTCAACAAATTCGTTATTTTTCTTTTACTCTTTCGTGTTGGTAAGCAATGCTTTTCCAGCACTAAATACAGTCAATGTAGTATGTATTTCGACATACTTCCGGTTGCTGTTTATGCCCATCTACCACAGCAGAAAAGACACAAGGACACAAGAAGGAACACAAGATGATCATTCTCATCGATTAAGTGTTTTGCTTCTTGCATTACTCCTGAGCAATTTATCGAAAGACGAGTTCGATCGGAAAATCTGCTGGTGTGTGATGCATCAACAATTAATCACCTAAACTTTAATCAAACAGGTTTTTTATTACGATAAATCGTTCAGGATAATTTATTTTCAAGCAACACTTACTGACAGAAATATATCGGGCGAATTTCTGAAGTCGAAAATAAATCTGTTAAATAATCTAATCCACTGCTTTCGTTTTTTAGAAATCTGATCACCTTAACTATAAAGCATACAGAAAAAACAAACCCGTCCTGTGCTTCTTTGCCCAGGCTCTCGGATTATCACGCTTTGATCCCCTATAGATGTCCCTGCCAATATAATGTTAACAAAACTAAAGATAGTAAATAATAAATGAAAATTACACTTTTTTCCTATTAACAAAACAACCATAACATTATACTTAAATTTTCAGCCCTCATAACTTTCTGATGACTAGGTATGAATGCGTAAGGTTCATTTCTTTTGCTACTGCTTTTTGTTAAGCTTTATTTGTTACCATTTTTCTAAAAATTATAATTACAATGAATCTTCGCACTGCACGCGTAGAAAGCTGCAAAGTACAAAACCGAAACGAATTTGAGTATTTTTTTAGACAAACTAAGGTTTAAAGAAATCCACGTATCATTTTATTCAAAAAGAAATCTGAACGTCTAATTCAAATTCATTCGATATAATAATGAATCAGGAAGGCAATGTTTCATTAAAATTAATAAATTAAACAAATACATAAGTATTACGCAACAGTCAATGTAATAATAAATAAAACTTCTGAATATCGGTCATTCTTTCTTAAGCAACAGAGATCATTTCGCTACCGTGCCATCTTTCTTTGCAAGACTACTATTGTATTACGTAAGAGCAGGGCTGGATATAGGTGGGGGAGAAGATGGTCATCCTCCCTTCAGAATGCTAGAAAGTGTAAACGAACCAATAAATTCGAAATTGCTTTAAATTTAATGCATTTTCAAGACATTTCTTAAAGAATTGTAAAAAGGATGGTGAAATGTTATACTACATTGGAAATCCAGCCTCTTACATTTTTGTGGCTCGATAGTGTTCCTTGGCCCCTTCCTCGATTTTTGTCTAGATCCAGCCTGTGTAAGAGTAGTTATGTACGAGTAGGTGCATGCAATATCAGAACGATGGTTAAATATTTTAATAAAAAAGACACAGTATTTTAAGACTAATTAAATTGTTTTATTTATTTGATTGGCGTCTGGTCTAACTTGAGCAAAGCTGCAGGTAATCTTATTGAATTTGGAACTTACATACCGCCCTCATAAAAGGTTAACAATATCCACCATAACAGGTGGGGTTGATTTGGGTTGGCTTTCTTCTGAGCGGCACTTTTTGCACACAAAATGCTAAATGGCTAGGTCACAAGAACCCGGAAGTCTCAGAGAAAGCTGGGGGAGGGGACCTACTAAACAGCTGTTGGGAGACAGATCGTAGCCTCTTGTCAAGGCCATCCAACGTGTTCTTTAACATTCACTGGGTATGGCTCTCCTGCACATGGAACACGGTTAATGTCCCATTCGACGGACTACGGCCTTTACAAACCCATCAGTGTCCCCTACTGATAGAGGGCAGGGCGAGGAGTTTTTGGGAGATAAATCTCAACGTTGTCCCAGCTGGGATTCGAACCTGGGACATGCAGATTACGACGCTTGCGTGCTACCAGTTGAGCCCCTCTCGCCGCCCTCCACAACAGGGAAAATCGAATCGATCCAGGGGAAGGAATAAATAATTGTCAAGAAATGATCGTACCATTCAAATAAATCATTCTATGCAAAGTGTTTAAAATTAGTAAGACTTAATTATGCTCTAGAAAATTTGTGGTGTTTTATGTTTATTATTTTTGAAAATATGGTTAAAATTTCCTTTCTGGAAACAGCAGATGCACCCAAATTACATGTCACTCTTTTTGTCCACCAGTCGAGTAATTTTGCATTAGGTCATTCTACTGTATGTTTAGATTGATTGCATTTCTATGATATGATTGTAATTAACGTCACTATTCATTAAGATGAAACGTTATTTGCAGAAGAAAATGAATGAAAAACAAATTAAGTAGATAACACATTACAGGAGTTAACTTTACATTATGCGCAATTCTCTGGCGAAAGAGAGAAAGGAATTTCATTCGAAAAACATCTTTTGTTATAAGCTTTCCTTTTTTGGGTAAATTACAGAGTTTTCCCAGTGACTGCGGTATTCGAGCTCGCAGAGATGAAAACATGACGCTGTTTCCGATGGCAGCAGGCACATGCTTTATGTTTGCATTACAGAACAAAACTGCAGTACATTTTGGTCTAGAATCTGGAAAAAAAAAAAGAAAGAATTGTTTTAAGAATAGTTGCCCTTAAGATAATTTAGACTTAAAAATAACACAATCAAGGTGAGAATAATGTGGATGAAATTCTACAGAATGTATTAATGGAATTCATAATGGACCCACTAATCGGATGAGGGATCATCGCAATGCGGAGATCCCATTCGCATTGCGAGGATTAATGCTCTTCCTTTTACACTCAGTGGATATCAAGTTCAGACTGCCCTTCCTTATGCTAATGAATGACCTTTTCTGGGTAAATAAAATCTAGTGTATGGTAATATTGGTAAGTGTATTGTCGTGAAGTTTGTGAGATTTGTAAAATAACAACTGACAGAAGTAAAGGACAAATGGCGTAATTTATCTAAATATTAATCAGGAACGATTATGTTGCTGGATGTATGGATGCCTCTATCTCAGAAAGAGCCAGTCTTATTCTTCCAGAGCAGATATTATATAAAGGTGTTTGAAGACGGAATACTGACAGAAAAGCAAACCTTCTTTTAATTTGCAATGAGATCAGCAAATTTAGTCTTTTCTGCAGGATATGGCAGAACAAACGATCTTACAGACAAGGAAGTCGAACCCAGACTCCAGCAGTTGCAGCGGCATCGTGAGGCAATACGATATCACTGCAAATTAGAGGGAGCAAGAGAATAAATTGGGGTTTGGGTTGAGTTCTTTTGCTCATCGGCGGTACTTTTTGCAAACCATGGATTAAATGCCCAGGTTGGAAGAACCCCGAGGTTCAGCCATATCCTGCAGAAAAGACTAAATTTGCTGATCTCATTGCAAATTAAAAAAAGTTTGCTTTTCTGTCAGTATTCCGTCTTCAAACACCTTTATATAATATCTGCTCTGGAAGAATAAGACTGGCTCTTTCTGAGATAGAGGCATCCATACATCCAGCAACATAATCGTTCCTGATTAATATTTAGATAAATTACGCCATTTGTCCTTTACTTCTGTCAGTTGTTATTTTACAAATCTCACAAACTTCACGACAATACACTTACCAATATTACCATACACTAGATTTTATTTACCCAGAAAAGGTCATTCATTAGCATAAGGAAGGGCAGTCTGAACTTGGTATTCACTGAGTGTAAAACGAAGAGCATTAATCCTCGCAATGCGAATGGGATCTCCGCATTGCGATAATCCCTCATCCGATTAGTGGGGTCCATTATGAATCCCATTAATACATTCTATAGAATTTCATCCATATTATTCTCACCTTGATTGTGTTATTTTTAAGTCTAAATTATCTTAAGGGCAACTATTCTTAAAACAATTCTCTGTTGTTTTTTTTTCAAATTCTAGACCAAAATGTACTGCAGTTCACAGGTTCTAGTTGGGACTAGAATCTGTGAACTTCAGATTATGAGATTTGTGCACTACCAACGAAGTCACCCTATCAGTTACATGTTTTAGGGGACACAATAGGTGAATGTACTAGTTGAGTGATGGGTCAACGTCTTTTTTCAAGCCAACAGGCAGACAACAGTTGAGACTGCTAATACAAAAGTGGGCAATCTAACAAGAGTGTAACAACTGCTAATACAAAAATGGACAACCAGAGAAGATATCTGGTAAGAAAATAAAATGAACCCTTCATTATTTTGATATCATAGTAGAGAGAAAGCAGCATGAGACAAAATATTCATGTGTTCTGAATGAACGTGGTGTCATGGTCTTGGAGATATTCTGTTTTGAAGCTTTGAAACCTCTAATACGTGTATGGAAACGTATGAAGCGTTGGATTGGGTTGTTGTAACTATGAGCGGCATTTTTTGTACACAATGGGCTAAATGGCTAGATTACAAAGAACCAGAAGGCTCAAAGAAGGTTGGGAGAAGGGACCCACTGGACAGCTATTGAGAAACAGATGGTAGCCTCCCATCAAGGCCAAGCAGCTTTTCCTTTAAAGTGCGCTGCTTAACTGCCATTCGCTACTTAACGGAGTAACCACTTAACGTGCCATCCGACGGACGGCAGCTTTCCAAGCCCATCGGTGTCTCCTACTGACCGTGGGCCGTATGAAAGATGCGGACTACTTTTATGATGCTGCATATAAACTAACCCTTCGGTATTAATGCTGTTACCGAATGGCGATGGCAATCTTTCAACGAAACAATGCACGATGCTTTTGTCCTTGTAGTTTACAGGAATGGTTGCAGATCGTTCAAACGATTTCACTTCCGTCACATGACCACCCAACTCCGCTGATCTCAACCACAGTGAACAGCTGTGGGATGTTGTGGAACGAAACCCGATGCGCTGACACGCCAATGATCACTGTTATTCAATTGCGGGGAGATTTGGCAAGCTTGGCTGAACGTATCTCCAGTGGTGAGTTATAAACATAGTTACACGTCTTGTTCAAGCAGATATTACAACCCAAGGAGAGTCACGCAGTATTATGTGGCAGATCATAATTCAATGGTCAATTATTGCATATTAATAGACCATTTAAATGTATTCAATTTACGGAGAAATTATTTCTGTTTCTTAATTTTGCAGGCAGTTAAGGAAAAAAATATTTAGTGTTTTACTAAGACTTTAGTAAGTGATATTTAACGCACGTTAAAGCCGGGATTTAATAAAAGAGATAAAATGCAAATTCTACTGTCAGAACAATATATAATTTCGCAACATCAATTGAAAATGTCATCAATGCAGTTTCCGATCTGATCGGGATTGCACTTGCGCAGAAAGTATTTTCATAAATGATAGTAATATAACCACCATTGACAGAGTAAAAACGACTTTGAATCAGGCACAGATACGCTTAAATAGCTTCCCTTATTGCCCAGGAAATAGTATTATGAATAAAATTGTGAACTGAGGACAATTCTCTGTATAAGAACACCGCAAAAGGCTATTATTGCTGTCATTTGTCAGCTCTATTGCTCCTCAATGCTGACAGAACTGAAAGGAGGAGGAGTACATGCTTATAAGGAATTGATTCACTTGGTGCAAACGTAATACATTTGAAAACCTTACATTACATCCTCAAGAGATGATTCCTTGAACAGATTCAGTTTCATTATGACTTCTGCCCATTCCCATATTGCTTTTGCGCTTCATTGAAACATTTTCCTTTGCTGCAATGAATAACCCATTTCCGTGATGATAGTACGGATTAAATTTTTGAATAATTAGAAAACCATTCTGTAAGTTATATCTTGTTTGTTTCATCTCAATGCCATATGAGCAAGATATCATTCCAGTGCAGGGTATAAAAAGAAACAATTTCCAATATTTTAATAAAAATTAACAAAAGAAATAGCTTAAAAGAGTCACTATTTAACAAAATTTCTTAATGCATTTATTGTATTTCAGACATATTGAAGTACAGTCATACTTTGATTATTGTTGCCACCAGCAATGTCCGTAAATATACTATTATAACCATACGCCACTTTTACGTCTTTCGACCACGCGGAATTCGGATGTCATCGGCTGGCGACGATTCGTACTAGTGCCAAACAAGTTGTAACTTGTCCAGTGGAGTAAATGATTACTAGGCATTTGACTATACACTAATTCGCTAAGTGATGATTGTGTAAAAAAAATAATATCACAACTTTTTTCTTATTAAAGCTATAGGACAGTTTAAAGGTATATAATAATGTTACTTAGATACATAGATATAAATACCTTTATACGAAAGTTTGTTGAAAAATGTGAAAATCCAGTTTTTCAGAGCAGCGTTGTTTCCAGACGTGCAGTTGGAGGTTCCCTGTTTCAAGATTTCTCACAACACTTTTCAATTCTCAATCTTGATTCACTGTGTAATTTTATTTAACTATTTCCCAAAAAGGTCCAGTTTTGAGATTGAAGTTTCCTTTTTTTAATTGTTTTAAAACTGGCTTTTTTTCACAGCGTTACACACTTTGTGTTAGAAATGCACCGTGTATTTTTCTTAGAAAACAGAACGAGAGTTTTTTTTTCATTTAACTTTTGGAATAAAAGTTTAAATTTTATAAAGATTACTGGTTAAGTTTACCGTTGCCTTTCGTATCTGGTTTTTATTGCAACATTCCTAAGTGGGCTGACCATTCTCGACCATCTCGCGATCATCCTCACTAGCATTGATTGTTTGCAGGTGTTTATTTGTTGTTGTACAATCACTGCTCGTGAGGCTGACCGCGAGACTACTGAAACTGGTCAGCACGCTAAGAAATATTGGAAATAAAAACCCAATTAAGAATAGCAACAGCGAACTTAAACTGTAATCTTTATGCAATTTAACTTTTATTCCAATAGTAAAATGAATAAAGCTCGTTTCTGCTTTCTAAAGAACTGCAAAGTGCATTTATAACACAAACGATGTAATATTGTGAGAAAAACCCCGCAAATAAGCCACTTTTAACAAAATAAAAATGGTGGAAGCTCCAATCATACAACTGGATCATTTTGGGAAATAGTTAAATAAAACTGCACAGTGATGGATGTTGAAAATTGAAAAGTGTGAAAAAACTTGAAAAGGGTAACCTCCAAATATACGTCTGGAAACAACGCTGCTCCGAAGAAATGGATTTTGACATTATGCAAAAATAGTGTCAAAATATATTTAAAAGTTATGTTTCTAAACAAATACAGGTATATACTTTTAAACTGCCCACAGCTGTAATAGCGCAAAATTGTTAACTCTAATATGCCGAATATAATACACTAATGTCGTATGCACACTTCAGCTCTATATTTTTTACCCATACAGGCATCAAAGTAAAAAGGATCACTCCAAGCCGCGCACCTAGATCCCACAAAATGTTCATTAAAAATCACCTTAAGAGTAATTTAATTCATCGCAATAATTCAATGCCCTTCCACGTAACAAAAGTTCTGGAAGAAAGACATTGTTTAGTTTCACGTTTGAAATGCATTAATTCATGTTTTACATGTTCTACACATTTTAAAAAGTTTGTATTTAAAATTTATTATGGTAATAAAAATTATTTTCTTTACGTGGCATAGTTTTCTTTACGTGGTTATAGTTAGTTTTAGTTTACGTGGCAATATTTGTTTTATGATTTTATGGTTCAAATTTTGGCTTCGCAGATACCAATCTCTCTTTCGTAGTATAATTCTTACGGAATTAACTTCTAGCTGCAACATTGTTTCGACTAATATCTTGTTTCCTTAGAACCAATTATTTTATATAACATTACATTAACTAAATAATAAACAAAAAATAGAAATGCTCATTGCAATAATCACTACGTTTTAAATTGCAGAAATGACGTATCACTTCCCCCTCAAAAATATGAAATTACCCTTCCTAATTATTTAGCCTATCTATAGACCGAAAACCACAGTAATGTTTTTTCATTAGAATAACATAGTCGCAAATTTCGAAACAATAATCTTAAAACACTCATTAAAGAATAAAGAAAGAGAACGATTAAATATAAGCGCGATAATTTTTTCCAACATTGCTGAAAGACATCAATTCGATTTGAAAAACTAATAAAGAATAAAAAAACTTTTTTCCTGCGTAAAATCATGGTCGGCTCAGGAAAAGGAGATTTGATTGTTTCGTCGACAATGAAATATATTATCATTCATTTAAATGAGTGACCATTGATCCATTAATTTAATGTAAAGCAACTCTAACCTTTCCAGCATCTTCCAATTCGACTTAGCAGAATGCAGTATGCATTCAGTGACTCATCATTCCTATCCCAGAGATAATATTCTATGATATGACCTTTACAATGAAGTGTCATTACACAGAAAAAGAACTGTTAGCTTGGCTTACAACAAAAACCACGAAAATAATGCCACGGGAATGATAATTTTGGAATTTATAGCTCTTTTCAGAACACCATTAAAGATAACCATTATTAAGTAGAATAAATCAGAAACAACTTTATTCAACGCCATAAAATGCTGTGTATTAACTTATTATTCATTACCATATTAAAACGAAACACCAGAATAATGACACTTTGAAGTGAAAAATAATCATTTTTACCGTTTTTTTCATTATGGAATAATCTTATACTCACGTGCAAACCAAGTTGCAAATCCTGTTCCACACTATTATTTTACTGTAAAAACAAATTATTATTTCCTGCCGCCGTCTGATGGTAAAATTTTGTATTTAAAGATAAATTATGTTGTAAGATTTGGGGATAAAATATCCAGCTGGAGTTTTTTTTTCTTCTAAAAATGGTTTACATTACTGATCATTCTATTTTTTTAATTAATTGTCAATTTCGTTCAAAGAGAGATAAAAACAAATTATTTAATTCATCGTAGGGTGGTTTAATTCCAGAAGCGGTATTTTTATTGTGTTTTAAATTTATATATTAAGAAAAGAAATGTAGTCATAAAATATTGCTAAAAAAACTCTGTTACAAGTGTCTTGGTGATGAAACCACAATTATGACAAGTCTCTTTCTGATGAAGCTGTGTTACAAATCTGTTGTAATGAAACGAAATATAATATAATATTTCTATTACTTGCTATGGAACCAGCACTTCCATATTTTGCATTTTTTATAATAATCGTTAAATGTGCTAAATAAATTATTAATTTACAAAATCGCAAATCCCAAAAGTTTTAATGAAATTAATGACCATGATTTCAAATGATAAAAACTTAGATCGGTTTCTTCGTCAAAATTAGATATGAGACAGTCGAATACGGAAAAATGCATTCCGTTACTAATACTAAACACTTCGAAGTGCTTTTGCCAAAGTTTAGTTCTTGTGCAAGATGCAAAAACCTTTAAAATAATATTTTTAATTAATAATAAGGACAAATCGTATACATTATCTTAAAAACTCTCTACTAAATAAAATATTTGCTTGCAAAAGTAGATTTTATGTACATGCCTACAATTAAAAATTAATAATGACTTAAATAAATTTAATTAATTAAAATTTATTTTTTAAATTTAATTCATTACCACTTGATATTAGAACTGGATGCTAATATATTATTTTGAAAGTAATGAATGATGTTATTGCTGTATCAAATATTGCGGAAATTTTTAAGTTATAAAATGATAATTTTTCCTTTTTATTAGTTGAATACATTAATTCTACAAAAGACACTGTTTTAAATAGTTAAATTTGCCATATTAAATAAGCAAATAACTCAAAAATTACCTAAAATGTAATTTAATTTTATTATTTTTAAAATTTGCTTAAATTTCTAATTAAATGATTTTTTATTACTATAAACTTATTTAGATATCTTTTTACTAGTATTATTTTCTGACTTTTGTGTACATCTATAATATTTTCATTATTAAATATTACACATTGAAATGTTAAGTTTAAGGGATAAATCCTCTTGAAAAGAATCAGGTTCTCAATTAATGAACTACCTCTGCTGTGGAAGACTTCCCATAATAACAGCTTTAAGCGTGAGGCCTTGTAGCCTGTCATTTAGGTGTACTTTGACCAAAAGATATCCAATCGGAGACTCATTCTTGACTTCTCTGTTCTCCAAATGAACAACCAATTAATGTTACTCATAGGCTATATCAGTTTAACAAAGGACAAGCGTTAAATAATAAAACAATTAAGGTTATGTACTATTACATATAATTGTTCTACTCATAAGGGAGAATTACATGAGCTTTCTTAGTACCGATATATATTACTTCTCAAGAGTTGCCAAGATTTTAAGTATAATTTTATCCTTATAATATGCAAAAGAGAATATCTGTGAGTAAGGCAATATCTTAGCAACTTCTTCTTCCAACCATCTTCCAACTACATATATCTGGAAAGAACAAATGCTTCATGTTGCATCGGATCCTAGGTATATGAGCTCCGACAATAAGTACACTAATCACTAGGTCACTGTCATTGCTTGGAAATAATTACAGTGAAATATTATATAAACGAAAATGGTCGACTTTTTTTTTTATATGGACACAATTTTTTTACAACAGTTAGCAGAATTAATCTTAATCGTAATAAAAATATTTTATTTATTATCAGTTGTGTAATGCACAGTAAACTGATTTGTATAATCGAGATGCTCAGGTCTTATTCGGCTATACAAATTCTCAAGTACAAAATGAGTTATCTGTTACACAAGTAAGTTGAGTTAACAGCTTCAGTTTAAAGCTAAAGGCTATATTACGGTACAGTTATAGTGTAAAGGGGACAATGTCGTCTGTTAGCACCATTAGGTGAAAAGTTTAATCCTATAACGATGAAAAATTAAAGCCCTGAAGAAGTACTAAGGCAAGAACTGATATTTTCTTCTGAACTCATAATTCCTTTCCTGGGCTATTAGTGCCCAAGAATGGTGTTAAAATTATCAGGATTATCACTGTTAGGAGAGAGGCTCAGTAGGGAGCGCGCCAGGCACAAAAACCTCCCGCCCTGCCCTCGTTAGTAGCTATAGGAGTCTCAACTAACACTGATTATTTGCAGTTGTTTATTTTTGTTGTACAATCACTGCTCGTGAGGCTGACCGCGAGATTATTGAAACTGTTAAAAAAATATTGCCAAATGTACATCCAATGGGACCCCTCCCCAACCTTCTGTGAGACTTCGAAATCCTTGTGACCTGGTCATTTATCACAAAGTGTGCAAAACAGTGCGTCTCAGAAGTAAAACAACCCCCACCCCCCAAAAAAAATAAAAAAAAAATCCTCATCGGTAGATAGGAAGTGCATTGGAAACACCTTGTCTGAAATTACAAAAATTAAAATTATATACGCTAGGTCATTTATGTTTTAGAAACAAACATTTTCTCTATGAAATCCATTGACAATTGGTTCATGATTTCGCCCTTGGGTGGTACTTTGAATGCTATTTGAGCAAGTTGATAAAGTTCAGGAATAGCATTTCATTTTTATCTCACTGTTTATCAGTATTGGTGCAAAGTTAAAAAAAAAAGGCATAATCGAAGAAATATTTTCCATGGAATACTGCAACATTTTGAAGCTTGTAATATTCTTTTGGTTGTCTCTTTCTTCTTGCTTTATAATTATTTGCATAATTTTATCGTTCAAATATTTATTTTAATGTATATGTGCTAAATGAATTTTTTAAATCATCATTTAATTTAATATGATACGAGTAGTGTCATAGGTTTTAAAAAAATAATAACCCCATGCTTTCTTTCCCTAAAGTAAGAAGAATATGTGTAAACTGTTGTTCCAATATATCTTCCGAAACCGTGGGGCGAGAGTAGTATCGAATGAAAGTTTGTGACATAGGGATTGTCACTAACCCCATGCTTTGTTTGAAGCATGGGGTTAGTGACAGTTGTTTTGTTTGAAGCAACAAAACACGTTCTCCCAAACAAAGGAAAAGATGCAAACGATTTGTTCTGTCATATCTTTCGAAAGCAAGAATCGAAACTGAGGAGTTATGTGTCAAATGGAAACTTTGACATGGGGTGTGTCATAAACTACCTCTAGGTTTTCCCTATCCCTTCTTTCCCTCCAAAAAAGGGATAAAGATCTCACGGGATGAATCTAAAGAAGTAGGAGCTCACACGACATCGGAAGACTTTCGGACGCCGGTCCGTCTTTGTGTCCAGAAAGAAAGAAAAGAGAGTAGAATCTGGTGTCGATAGTAATAAGTCATGTGTCAAATTAAAGTAAAAGAGGTGCAGAGTAACACAGGAAATGCAACAATTTCCTCCTCAGAAAAATAATAGAGATGGTGTTAGCCCATTCGAAGTCGCGACTAAAACGCCAAAAAAAAAAACTTTAAAAAAAACTCCTTCCTAAATAAGATTTTTTTAAACAAATAACGCCCTAAAAAGTACAAATATAAAAACGAATTAATGCAAGGATTAATTCGCTTCCTGAATTCATATTAACTGCAAAGGAAAATAGAGCATCAAAATTGGTTACTTTTATCAATTGGAAAAAACGTTGCTCGGATGCTATCTTCCTTTGATGTCACTATGAATTCACTGAGCGATTTCATCATGAATGGTCAATTTTACATTCTGTTTGTTTTTCTTTTTCAAGCACAATTGGAAGATATGAATTTTTAAATTTTTTAATTTATATTTATCATTTCAAAAAATATTGCCAATATTTAAGTATAAATATTAAATATATTATATATATATATTGTTAATTTATTAAATATATTCGAAATACTTCCAATATGAACTTGCCATTTAATAATAATATTGCTCGTCATTTTGTGTATTATAACACATTCAATGCTTTTTCGAAAACCAAAAGTAAAAAACACTGATCGGAATCAAATAGAGTGCAAAAAAGCAATTTTTTTTTATTTTAAACTTCACACTGCTTATTAAGAAAAAAAAAAACGGATTATGGCTTTTGGTTCGCTTTTACTAGTAAAATTCAGTTTCAATTTTTGTTGATTCTCTGATTATTTGTGATTGCGTAAGAACTTTCTATTAACGTTTGGTTCGCTTTTACTAGTAAAATTCAGTTTCAATTTTTGTTGATTCTCTGATTATTTGTGATTGCGTAAGAACTTTCTATTAACGTTTCTTGAAACACAGATATATCTGAATGTAGGAAGCACGATGGCTTTATTTTTATTTCCACGGATTTCAAAAACCGTTTTCTCGTGTTCATGATTATTTTGTTGCAAAAAAATGTTTTATTATTAACAGTGTTACAACTGATGCTGAAATAATTATATTTTGAAATACCTGAACGTACCCGGCGCTGCCCGGGTGTCACTTTTAACCTGTATATTTTTATTTTCACTGAACTAAAGGTAAATTTTCCAAGTACCCCCGATACTTTAGCACAGATTTTCAACAGGAAGAAATTTGCCCGGTGTTTGCTTGGATCGTTTTTGACGTCAGCGAATTCTCTCATAGCCCGTGGCTTAGTTTCTGCGTAAGCTACCCAGATTTTTATTTCCGTTACCATAGATTTTGCCGCCCTATGGTTCCCGAGATATTCGTCCGCACGGTCCAAATTTTCTGCACAGCGTCCCGGTGATTGGTCTAAAAAATCAGGTTTCCACTTGACCCGTGGCTTCGTTTCTACACAAATTGTGACAGCTCGTGTCTAACTTTTAATCTCCATATTCTGTTGTTTCCTTCAGTAAAGTTTAGATTTGTTAGTATTCCTCTTCCCCCCCCCCCGACAGTTTATCACAATTTGAAGACGAAGAATTTCCCGGCGTTGCAAAGGTTATTGCTGACTCGACGCGCGCGCTCAGAGTCCGTGGCAAACAATCGAGATATTTATTTCGTCAAATTTTGACATTCTGTAATTCCCGACGTACTTTACTAAAAGGTCCAAAATTTCGTAGACTGGTTCCCCTGTCCGACCCCATGCTTGGTAGGAATTCAAGTCCCTAGCTGCAATGGAACGCCTCAATAATGCTTTTGGAAATGTTGGGAATCTGGCAACGGCAGTATATTTAAATGCTATTTTAACTCTTTAGTTTCACAGTTAGGGAGCAGTAATGGCAACAGTAAATTTGACAGTGATTCTCGTTTTCCGCAGGAATAGCATGGTGAATATTTTTGATTCTAGCAAGCCCCCCTTTTGGACTTTCGACCTGAAATTTGGCACTGCAATCCGAACCAGGGGCGACCATGTCTGGTTGGTAGCTAGATTTTTGTGTCGCAGGGGAGGGGGGGGGGGTTGATGCAGTTTTAACAACCAGTGGCGGCTTGCGTATAAGGCACTGTGAAACTGCAGCACCCCCAATTTCAACTTCATATTATCGATAACATTTAATATAATGAGTCTTTTTTTCTTTAATTCTTTCTTTATACTTGTACAATATATAATCCTTAAGCTTAATGTCAGTAGTCATCCCCCAGTTTATGAAAAAGATACAAAAATCTTTGTATGGAACTGTGCGCTTCACAGTACTAGCGGCGAGGTGTTTGACTGTTGTGCGCATGCGCACATAGGAAGCTACACGCGAGGCTGCAAGGGAGAGAGAGCACTGTCGTTCCCGCAGTGCCGACCCTGGCGTGCTGGTTGAAGGTAGTTTTTTTTTACTCCGCGTGTGTTGTGCTTAAAAACCGTGTATCATATTCTTGAATGTGATAAAGTGTAGAATTAAATTATTATCCTGCTTCCAGCTATTCTATTTGATTCATTTTTTTTTCGGTTCTTTTATTTAACAGAAAACTTTAACCATGACCTTGCATCCCCAAGAAATAAGTTCTGTGACTGTAAGTGAACTTCAACAGCTTACGTTTTCACAGCTGTCTCTCCATGAGAAAGTTGCAGTTAGGAAAAGAGGTCGTTCAACACCTGATATTCTAATATCTCAGCCAGGCATAAGCAAAAACAAGAAATATATTCGTAGCTTTAATTCTGAATGGTACCAATAGAAAAGATGGCTTTGCGGCTGTGATGTAAAAAATGCACTGTTTTGCTTCCCTTGTTTGCTGTTTGGAGGTGATGTAACGTGGACAAAAGATGGCTTTAGAAATATAAACAAAATGAAAGAAAAAACTGAAAAGCATGAGAAGTCAAAGAAGTACGTTGATAATGTAGTTTCACTGGCACTTTTAGGAACCGTAAGTATTAAGGAGAAACTTAGTGAGGCATACAGACTTTCAATCAATGAGTATAATATAAAGGTTAAAAAGAACTGTGAAATTTTGTCCAAAATAATAGACTGCATTTCTTTTGTGGAAATTTTGAAACTCCGTTACGTGGACATGATGAAAAAGACAATTCAATAAATCCAGGGGTATTTAGAGGATTAGTAAATTTTGAATCTAAAGTAGATTCAGATTTAAAGAATCACTTAGAAACCAGTGCAGTCTTCAAAGGTGTTTCTAAGACCATTCAGAATGAGATACTTGACTGCCTGCTACAAATATACCATGAGGAGATAAGGACTGAAATTAGAAAAGCGTCCTTTGTAGTTGTCATGGCTGATGACATAACAGATGTTTCGGAACACACTCAAATGGTCCTTGTTCTACGGTACGTATTGAATGGAGAAATATTTGAGCGTTTTTGGGGATTCTTTATTCCAGAAAATCAAACTGCAGATGGCATATCAAAACGTATTTTAGAACAATTGGACATAATCCTTCAAGGAAATGAACAAAAACTGAGAGCTCAGACATTTGATGGTGCAAATGTCATGAAAGGCAAAAAAGCAGGAGTTCAAGCAAAAATAAAAGCAGTTTATAGTAATGCACATTTCATTCACTGTTATGCACATCAACTTAATTTAATAATGAGAAATGCAGCAAGTATTACACGAAACGCAAGAATATTTTTCTCTAACATTCTGGCTATTCCAACATTCCTCTCAAGATCACCGCAACGTGAATTCTCAAGAAGCATATGGAACTCAGCATTCCACATCCATCTTCTACAAGGTGGAACTTCAACATACGGACCATAAACAGAGTTCATGAAAATTTGCAACCTTTAAAAAACTGCCTTACTGAAATTCAGTCAACATCAAATGCAGATCAAACCATTGCAGAAGCAACAGGAATTTTAAAATACCTGAATGATGATAATTTCAAGTTTTGGTTAGAGATTTTTCATCAGATTATGCCTCATGTTGAAATAATTTACAACCAAATGCAATCTCGAGAAATTAGTGTGTTTAAAGTTAATGAATATATAACAAATTTCAAAACTGCTATTTTAGAATTGAGAAACTCAAAGTACTGTGAGAATCCTTCAAAGACAGTCATGGCAGAAGCTAAGGAAGTGTGTGACTGCATATGTGTTGATATAATGGACAGATATTCTTCCACTAAACACTTAGTAGCTGCTAAATTGTTCAACAAGAAATGCTTCACTAGTCTTAAGAATGAACATCCCACAGAAGAGATAGTACTAACCACTGAAGCATATCCCATGATTGACAAAGAAAAGCTTGAAATTGAACTAGAAGTATTCTATTGTAGGTCTGATATTCATGAATATTGCAAATTAATTGAGCTGCTGAAATTTGTTTTGTAAAATAATCTAGATGATGTTTTTAGTGAAATTACGAAACTGATAAAAATCCTATTGACAGTTCCCATGACTACGTCAGAGGCAGAACGCTGCTTTTCAACATTGAAAACAATAAAAACTTTTCTAAGAAGCACTATGAATTCGGAAAGACTAAATGCGCTTGCAGTGCTTTCAATGGAGAAAAATTTCCTCAGTTGTCATCCAGAGATCAAGGAGAAAATTATTGATCTTTTCGCGCAAATTAAAACAAGAAGAATGGATTTCATTTTTAAATGAATAGATTAAGCTTGAACTGTAACAATTTAGGTTAAAGTAAGTAAAAAAATGTTCGATTTTGTTCTTTTAGGATTTTATCAAGTTTCTGAATAAATTTTCTTTTTATACATGTTTGTTTCCTTTTACACAATTTTAAAACAAAGGCTAAAAATTTTCTGGAGCAGCACCCCCACTAATTTTAGCTACGAGCCGCCACTGTTAACAACTATCCTACATTTAGCCTTTTGGCTTCCCAATTTTGCCACCTAGCCATAATTTCACAGAAATACTCTCAATATTTACATTTGATCTGAATTGTAGCAAGTCAGTGTGAATTTTTCCCAACTCCCCTTGATTTGGCCAACTCTCCTTAATTTCATAAAACCAATCCCAATCTTTACATCTCTCCCAAATTGCCAAGTCACTTCAAATTTTTCAAACTCCCCAAGATTTTGCCAAGTTTTCTCGATTTTGTCACCTCTTCTTAATTTCACAAACCCAATCCCAATTATTACAACTCGATCGTATTTTCCAAGTGGATTTGAATTTTGCCAACTACCCTACATTTTGTTAAGTTTTCTCGATTTGTCCAACACTCCTTAATTTCACAAAACTAATCCTAATTTTCACAACTCGCCTATATTTTACCAAGTGGATTCGAATTCTGTCAACTCGCCGCAATTTTACAGAAAAAATCGCAATTTTTATATCTTCCATGAATTTGCTAAGTCATTTTGAATTTTATGAACTCTCCTTAATTGCACAAGAAAGGCACAAATTTCACCACACCCCTGTATTTTTCCAAGTGACTTCGAATTTTGCAATCTCCCCTAGATTTTGTCAAGAGTTCTCGGTTTTCCCAACTCTTCTTAATTTCACAAAAACCGATCCCTATTTTTACAACTCACTTGAATTTTACCAAGACACTCCGAGTTTTGTCAACTCCCAAGATTTTGCCAAGTCACTCCGAATTTTGCCAAATCCCCTAGATTTTAGCAACTCACCTATATTTTAGTAGGTGGCTTCGAATTTGCTCTAGATTTTGCCGTCTTTTCATTTTCCAAACTGCCCTAGATTTGCCAAGTTGCCTCGATTTTGACAACTCCCCTTAATTTTGCAAAAAAAAAAATGCAAATTTTCGCAACTCACCTAGATTTTACGAAATCGCTTCGAATTTTGCCAACTCCTAGTTACCCCATCCCTCCATAGCTATGCCCCTGATCTGGACAACAACCAGAAACATTGTCTGAAAAATTGGAGCGTGTACGTTGATTTGCCGATGAGTTATGGCTGTCACAGGCAGACAGACAAACATCTTTTTTATATAGTTATTTTATAGATAACTGGATATTGAATTAACTTTTATTTGATGTTTTAAATATTATTTACAAAGAGTTATTTTTCGGAGAATAAACTTCAAAATAATAGATTTCCAAATATTTTTCATCAAAATATTTGCCTCCCAACAATCGTCTTTTGAAGAATTAACGTTTAGAAGAATTACTTTCGAAAAATTATCAACAACCATATTTAAATCATCTGTAAAATAATCATTGCTGACACGGTGGGAACCGAACCAGCAACTCTCCAGATACATGCCATAGCTAAAGAGTTGAGGGTTCGATTCCCTCCGGGTCAGCGATAATTTTTTTCAGATGATTTTAATAACTGTTGAAGTCTATTTCTACAGGTAATCTGTGTATTTATTATATATGGACTATCAACAACTTGTTTTCGAATATTTTTCTTTTGAAAAATTTTCCTCAAACGGGGTCTCGTATCCTGGGAGTGATCCTGCTTAACTAAAATGCCAGATACAAATTATAATTTCAAACTTTCATTGTGATAATTAGAAATTTAATTAAAAAAGTTTGCGTTTCAGACACTCTCAATTACTTCGATAACTAATCGAAAAATTATTTGTGTTAGACGTATGTCAATTACGATTTGTCACTAAAAATAATCGAACAGTTAAAGGCTTGATTTTAATATCTCATTTGAAAATTTCGTATTCATCTTTTCAGTATTATCAAAGTAAAGCTCAATGAGATTTGCAATTTAAGCTTGACACTATATGATGAGAACTAAAACTATTTTATGATACGGGAAGATATATTAAAACTATCAAAATGTAATATTTCTGAAATAGAATGTAAGTATCTTTATTATTATTTTGAAATAATGATACTTTAGAAAAATGAAAACAAAATCTAAATGGTAATTTGAAGGAAAGTAGATTGAGATGCAGTACTAGAATAAAATAAGTACTTATAACATATCTTTTGCTCTTTTTCTCTCGTGTCATTTTCAGCAGTAGAATTACTTTGGCTGATGATGAAGGAAGATATTTCGACGAATTTAAGCCATTGAAATAAAATGTTCTAAAAATATAGTAGAGCGGCAGTCGTTTTGGTGTCAACAGGCAGCATTCAGGAGGTCAGTAGCTCAAGATTAAAAAAACAAACTAAATCAAGAATGGATGGAACGTCATGGTCTAATCATCTCAGTATATTTTTTATGTCAGTTATTTAGTGCTACACTAATCCACCCGCCAAAGGAAAAATCTCGTGGAACCACCAGACATCATCCGGCCAAATAGAATGTCGTTTCTATGGACAACGTTATTTTCTCGACAGTGAGAAGGCGTTTACCATCAATTGGAATTAGAGCTTATCGACCTCAAGAAAGCCGATACTCGCATGTGCAGGGAAAGCTGATGCTTCTGCAACGGTCAGAGGGAACGAAAATTGCCACTGAGTGGAAGCACAGTAGCTACGCTCTTAAATCAGGGAATATCATTTTTGCACTGTGAAATACCTGACACAGGCTCTAAGTGAAAAAAAAACAACCGTAATGATTATATTAATTTATTCACCGCTACCTAGTTGGGAAGCAAAAATTAGATTATGTTATTCAAGTAATGTTATATAAAAACATCAATAAAAAGTCAGCTGTTTTTCCCTGTTTTTCCCCCCAGAATGAAGCTAGATTTTTGTTACCTTATATTATAATAGAAAAATTAGGTGCACTCATATGAATGGTTTGTATTAATATCATATTTCGATGCACTTTTTAAATGAATTTTAATAAAATAATGTAAGATAGTTGCTCATTACATGTTGCAATTTTATCCATTTCTTATTTCATTTCATCAAAACTTTGTTTTCAATACATAACGTTAATTTGTTACAGTTCTATTTTTTTACTTAAAGCTCCATGATGGCACCGGAACTCCACTGTAATCGACAACCAAACGGCCATTATCGCAGTTAGGTCGGGATCTGGAGAAAATAAAGTAGGTGGGGGATATAAAGTAAACGGATCTGCTGTTTCAATGCAAGATTTTTCCTTCTGTTTTTAGAGAAGTCTAAAAGCATTCTTTAGAAATGAGTGTAGTACACGTATACCAACCCCCAATTCAGATCCGAACCTGATCGCAGAAATAAAGAGTGGTTATATCATTTTTAAGATACTATTTATATGCAAGAAGTTCTATGGTTGGCCATGTGAACCATGTGTAAACCATGTGTAATGTTGTAAAGTTAAGAACTTTAAATAAATTCCATTAAGTCTAGCGAAGATACGATCAATATATTTGATTAAGTTTAATTATTACATCTATGATTTTAGCGAATAGTTACCTTTATATTACTTTTAACGTAGATTTTCATCTCTCTTAGCTCGTTTTCAAAAAAACGAACTATTGTTTTCACTTTGGTTTTCCCCTATGCGCCAGTCTGCCCTTCTGTAATTATTCATTTTTTTGGTTAAGATAAATGAATTATTCTCTCTGGCTTTTAAAAGTACTAATAAAATATTGCTACTTCTGACTTATGAATCATATATTATTTCGAATTTCCACATATTAGAGGGTGCGTCCGGTGGCCGAGTGAATAGCGTGCTTGGCTGCTGATCAAAAGGGACCTGAGTTCGAGCCCCGGGTAAGGCATGAATGTTTCTTTTGTTTTTCCTCTGAGATCCTGCCATCTTCACAGACCTTCTGCTATAGCGTGTAAACTGACAGGCTCCTGTCAGATCTCTGTGACAAGCAGCTGCATGATGGGGTGTTTATTATTATTTATTATTTATGTATATATCATTATGATCAGGTCATGCTAATAAGTGACTTTTAAAACACCTGCTTTCTACATAGAATGGAAAAGACAGAAGACTCGCTGTTTACAATGTCATAAATACTTCAAAATTGTTATAGTTACTGCAAAATTGCCGTATTATGATTTATTTCCTGAAATTCGCAACACGATGCAAAATTACTCTAATAATGACATAAAAGGGAAAAATGGTGCTCAAAGAATATGTGAAAAAGACCAAAATAATTCGTTTTCTAAATCCAAATACAGAACACAATGTACAAAAGAAATTTTCCTTTTCACCTCTGACTCGTGTGTGTTATTTTGTTTTACGTTTGCTGTCAAATTATGTCCGAATTTCAAGAAGTGAACAATAAATTATCGGCTTGGAAATACAATTTAGTAACCAAACTTCATAGCCTTATTCAAGGCCAAATCTGGTGGGGAAGGCACTGTGCAAGGTGACCATGCCTCCCCCTTCCTTCAAACTGTCAGTAAGGGTATCAGAGGCAAAACATTATTCAAGTTGTTTATTTCTCATACATTTTTCAATAAAATATCTAAAGACCAAAAAGGGAGGGGTAAATGTTATACTGCATAGTAAATCCAGTCTCTTGGACTCCCTTTTGTATTTTTTATACTCCATTGTGCTTCTTGACCTCCCTCCCCCACTTCTATTTTTTTCTAGATACGGACGTAGCCTTATTATTAATAAATTATTTATGTCTATATCAATAATGTATTCTGCAAAATATATGAAGATTAGTAAAAAAGGTTTGGCCAGTTCAATACATATATGTACAGTTACAATATATAAATTAGTGGAAAAATGAAGATTAGTGCAAGAAAACTAATGGATCATCATCAGCGCCAGATCTATGAAAAATATAAGGAATGGCGGGAAGGGAACGTTTTCAGATGGATGCGTTTTTGGTATTCTTAACGCGATTAACTTTACCTTCCTATGTCTCTTTAATAATTCAAATACGTACAGCGTGTCGTTTTTTGTTTTTTTAGGATTCTTCATTTAAATTCTAAAGTGTTGGTCTTATATTGGAACAAACTCTGCTTATTTTTACAACTCATGTAAGAGTAAATATTATTTTCAACTCTTAAAAAAGATACCGAGAATAAACAGCATAAAATTTCTTTAGGGTAAATAAGAGTACTTAGAACAGACAAATGTGCAAATGATATGCAATAACCAAATGGAGTAGAGAACAGCTGAAATTTAAAAGGCATAATGACGCCTATTCTATTCCTGTTCTTATCCTTTCAATTTTCTAAATGATATTATTTATTTTTCATCTTGGAAATTTATTTTTAAGTAGAAATCAACACTCAGGTTGGGTTCTTTTGTAAAAAATGATAGTTTAATTTACCATTTTATTCATTAAACCTTTATATGATTAGCATGGGACTTGGTTTTTTCCTTAGGGAATTTTCCATCAACAGTTTTGAAAACCCTTTGCACAGAACAGATGAAGATATTATACTTTTCTATTTAGTCTAATATAGAAAGCAAAATATTTCACTTTTGATGAATTCAAAAATAAAAGAAGATATTAATTATACGCACTGTTAAATTTGTTACATTCCTCGTTTTAATTATATTCATAGAACCTTTTGTTATTTACCATTTGCAGCATATAAAATATTCCAATATAATTAAACACTTTTTTTTTCTTTAGAATTGACATTGTCTACGTTTTATTTTTTGTGTATCTTGCAGAAGACAAAACAATGTTTCGAATATCGTGTCGATCTCGTTGGAGCAAGAAGACACTTTTAGATGTTATTATGATCAATTTCTAAACCTTGATTCCTAATAGAGCTTCTGTTAATAAATGCATTGGTGTCCATGCCGTCAAAAATATAGCCTATATTAGACACTCTTCTTTTAAAGATGGGCTATTTCTCATTAATGCAGTTCTTAAAATATCAACAAGCAATTTGTATTATCGCTGTCTGTTAGTTCATATTTTTGCTCAGTAGTTTCAAATCATCTCGTCTCCAAACCAAAGCAAATGTAATTTATTTCCTTTTTGAATATTAACCATTAAGTAAAAAAAAAAGCTACGGTTAAAACAGAAGACGTACAAGCATAGCCTCCCACTTTCCCCTCTATTTTTTCCGGATCAGTCCTGCCCCAGATTTACAGCTATTAGCAAGCAAGTCCTAATCAAGCAAATAAGGTAAAGGGAGGGGGGGAGAGAAATTCGGTCGAACGGAAAAAAGTGAGGAGAGAAACTCAATGGAGAGGGGAAAGTAGGAGGGTGGCAAGAAGATAGATGCGTCCCTATTACCAAATAATTTGAACATATAACTGTTGCACTGACGGAAACTTTGCTTACTCAAATAAGGATATTTTTCAGAAATAGAGGTTTCCTTTTATCACAATATAATTTTTAAGTTAATTAATAGTAAATAATGAATTTCTTTTACTCACAAACCTATATTAGACCTGAATCATTTTGCCAAACCTCGATGGTTCTTAAGTAGCTAATATACACGGATGCTGATAGAATTTTGCGAATGTGAGTGCGTATAAATCATTGAGGATACCTCCTTAGCGTTTGCTCTCTGCGCAGAACTCTAATTATAAAACGATTATTTATTTTAAATGCTCAAAATTGAGAGCCAATATTGAGTGTTTATGCAAGAGAAATTTGTTTTGTGTTGTGATATTCAGAAATGGTCTGTGTCAAAATGACAATCTAGAAAAGTAGAAAAAGATCCTACAATTAAAACAAGAACTTCACCTGAAATTCGACCGAAAGTTAAATTTAAAAACAAAGATTCAGAATCCTTTGGCAGGACTAAACATTGCCTGATATAATACATACATAATTATATAAAAAATCCTCATGCAGTCATGGGCCACGGATGTCCAACCATACTGTGTAATTTCCCTCCTCAGACGTGTCTCTTCTGAGCTACAGCTGTTGCATTTGGCCACTCTAGGCCAATTCTAGCAAGGTCCTGTTTGACATTGTCTGCCCATCACATCCTAGGTCTGTCACTGTTCATAATTCTGTTTGTCAATCTGCAGCTATTCATACGGGCAACATGGTCAAACCAACGGAGTCTCTTCCTGCACAATATGCTGCTCAAAAGAGGTTGGTGACTCCTACTTCTAACCTCATCATTACTTACAAATCAAACCACCTAATGCGCAAGATACTGCGTAAGCATCTAGAATCAAAGGCATAAAATTTATTGTTACCCTGTTTACAAGGGGTCCATGTTTCGCTACCATAACTAACCTTAGAAAGAATCAAACTATTATACATCAAAATTTTAGTCTTTAGGTGTGCAGTCGCTCAAAAAAGTATCCGAACGCTATGGTTGATTAAAGAATTCAGAAAAAATGTATGGCAACGATTTTTTTAGAAATTAATGATCTGGCAACCTTTGTGTATTGTACACGAAGGTAGCCAGATCACTAATTTCTAAAAAAATCGATGCCAGATATTTTTTCTGAATTCTGTAATCAACCATAGCGTTCGGATACTTTTTTGACCGACTGTACACTCCTATTTTATCAAACTCCTCATAGATTCTTAAATGTTCCAGCGGCAATCCCTATTCTTCTATTATCTCATGCCGCACATCACCTGTATCTGTTACGTAGCTTCCAAGATAATTAAACCGAGACACTTGATCAAGAGTGCAGCCATTCAAAGTAACTGAAGCGCCACCTACATGACCAATTTTCATCACTTTAGCTTTTAATCTGTTTATCACGAAACCTACTCTATTACCAGTCTAATGAACAGCCCTAGTGATAATTCATCTCATCAACATCATTAGCCAAGAGGGCCAAATCTTCTGCATAATTTAAATCAGAAATTTTGAAATCTCTACACGATTTAATGCCAAAATCTTTCCCTTGCAAAGAATTTCGCACAACATAATCAATAACCAAACAAAAGAGAAAAGGAGACAAAATACACCCTTGTCTAACTCCATTAGCAATGCTAAACCAATCGCTGCAAGACGTACCAACTCTCACACACTACTTATTATTATTATAAAGAGCTTCAATTATACTAACTAACCTTTCAGGTATTCAATATGATCTCACAATCAACCACAAATTATGTCGATCAACAGAGTCAAAAGCCTTTTTGAATCAATAAAGCTAGTAACCACAAGTTTCTGAAACTCTAAACATTTCTCAAAAATCCGCCTAAATGAAAATATTTGATCAATACATCCCCTACCACTTCTGAATACACACTGTTCATCACGTAGTTATCCATAAACCAAATTTTTAATTCTAATTCCCCTATAATTATCACAAGAACTGAGATCACATTTTTTAAAAATCGGGACAATGATAGCTCTAGTAAAATCCTTAGGAACAACACCTTTATCATAAAAAAATTCACAATTTCAGTCAGCCATGTGACAACACAAATGTTTCCTTCTCTAAACATTTCAGTGGTAATTTCATCCACTCCTTGGGATTTATGCAGTTTTAACTTAGCCAAAGCAACTTCGGAATATGATATACGGCCATCATTAAAGCCAGTAATGCATCTATCTTCATTAAAAACAATGGAAGTAGAAATAGTCACATTATTCAGAACATCTCTGAAATGCTCAGCCCACCTAGTCATCACAGAATCCTCACCTTCAACCACCTTGCCATGTTTATCTCTCTGTCTCTGTGTACCAGTCTGTTTCTTCCCACATAAAACATAACAGTCTGGTTTGTCAGCCAAGCTATCAAGCTAAAGATCAACCGTTAACTGATCTTTTACACGTTTATTAAGTCCGTTGTAATTAGGACTAGTAGGGTGTTAGGACTAGTAGGACTTTTTTCGTGTTAGGATTAGTAGGGTGTTCATTCATATTACTCCTGCACTTCTTCTTTCAGAAATAAGTTCCATAGCCTTATCATTCAAATAAATTGCTTGCTCTGTTCCCTTTTATCCAAAAGAATACTGCTGGTTTCAAGAAAAATCTTTTTAAACTTATCCAATTCTTTCTCAACTTCAGCAGTAAGCAAACCACGATTCTCATAATGACTACGTAGCCTATCATGGTATGCCTTGGCTATATCAGGATTTTTTAAACCTTCAGTGTTAAAGGTAGTTTACTTTAGTACAGAATTTTTTAAACTTCAGCTGCAAGACACTTTTGACCAGGTAATGGTCATACCCAATTTCATCTCCCCTGTATGATCTTTCATTCTTAACTGAATTGGCCATTTGTTTTTAATGAAAATATAATCTATCATATCCCTGTGCAACCCATCAGGTGAAACCCATGTATATTGGCATTAACTGGCATAGTGGTTAGGCAGCTAGCGACTGTTCCAGCAAGGCAAACTTTGTGTGTTGTGTTAGCTCTAACTGAGGCAGTGGTCAGCAGTGACCTCGGTCTTAGTAGGGCATGCCCTTGTCTGAGAAGGCCTGTAAAAGCCTTCTCAGACACGTTTTGCGACATATAGCACAGAGAAGAATCCTAGAAGCAGTAGCTTCTAGGATTCTTCTCTGTGCTATATGTCGCAAAAAAAAATATAAATGTCGCGGTGTTTGTAGTATATTAGTTATTCGCAAACCATTAAGTTTACTTATCTGTAGGAGACGTTCCCCACTGCCACCGGAACAACCAGTGCTAAAGGGACCTAAATGCCCTTTAGCCCGAAGGTCAGAGTTAGTACCAACTGTAGCATCGTAGTCACCTAGCACAGGAGAAATATCTCCTTTCTTCACAAAATTCAAAATATCCTGAAGCTGGCTGTAAAACGTATCCTTCTCGTTCTCATCAGAGTCCTCTGTGGGGC
Source organism: Ryuthela nishihirai (assembly GCA_038380435.1). Taxonomy (NCBI): domain Eukaryota; kingdom Metazoa; phylum Arthropoda; class Arachnida; order Araneae; family Heptathelidae; genus Ryuthela; species Ryuthela nishihirai. Next base: position 65,960,646 of record JAWZYU010000016.1, on the reverse strand, counting down.
ATAACAACAAATGACATTCATGTCTTTAAATTTTTGTTTTAAATTAATTAATCATGTTACTGTAAGAAATATTTCATTAATGCAGTCATATCCTAGAAGATTGGCGTGTCTGCTGAGAAGGAAATCTACACCTTGGATATGCTTTCCATCTTCCCTGCCTGAAAACAGAAATTTAAAGTTATTTTTAAGTATCTTATCTTTACCTGTCCATCTGGTCTCTTGCAAGCCTAGAATATCTAGGTTATAATGCTGGAATTCCTATGTAAGGACATCAAGAGAATAATCTCTATATAATATCCTCACGTTCCACGTTCCTGCAGAGAGAAAATGATTAGTAGGACTTTTGAAGAAACTAGGTTTATCGAGAGAGGCTTATTGAGAATAGGTTTATTGAGAGAGATAGGGCCAACAATATCAAACAGCCCCCTGATCGCAGGCATGAGGCAAAGACCTGTTCCTCCTCCTCTAAAGGCTGAAGTCACCAATGCTGATAGGAACTTCAGGCACCACCTTTTCAAGTGGACCTTTTCAAGAGCCAACCTGCCTGAGACACATTACTCCAGTTTAGGATTGGCGATGCCCAACTAGCTAAAAGGATTATTCACCAGCTGACATAAGGTATACCGTGCCTCTATTTACTTAGTGCTCGCAACTCACAAGCAAACAGAAAACACAGCGGCAGCTTCTCCCTCAACAAAGGCAATCAGTGAAGCAAATCCAGGATCCATTATGAATTTTGTAAGAATAAAATGAAACTATTTAAATTTTGGTTTAAACTCAAGAAGTTTCTTTAAGGCGAGATGAAATATAAGCAATCTTGAGAAATAGCAATGAAAGGAGATTGATACAACAATACGTAGACAAAAATTTCAGAATGCCCCTGTTAATGCAATGGAGAAAAAGAAAAACATTTTATGAAATGAGATTGAAAGGAAATAAAAGAAATAAATCTGTGTTCTATTTAAATCTTGAATATCAGCAGTGTTCTTTCAGCAGGTAAAAGGTTATGACAGATGAAATATTTAGCAATAACGTCGCTCATCCTTAAAATGACTCGTCATAATGGACAAAATTGAGAGAAATATTAAACGAACATCGAATATCCAATTATTTCATTAAACGGCTTGATTTAGCAATTACTAGTTGTATTTTGATAACGTTTAAGATAAATTTTTGTGACTAGTAATTTTTGCTCTTAACTATTCCAGCTCCCATAAATTCCTACATACTGAACAGAATTTTCTGAAATTATCAAGATGTGAATTTCCAAGATTAAACATTTTGAAGAAATCCATTAAAATATTTAATTTATGCTACAATTTCATTTCTATAAAATGTTTATTTCTCAAAATATTTAGTTTATAATATGGTTTCCCATTGACACAAAATGAAAATTCTGGCAATTGTCTCTCAAGGGAGGGTACGAAAATAAAGTTTTATACAAATATTTAAACTTTTGAATTAGAAACATTTACAAAAACGACTAAACCTAATCATTTCTGTAGGCAATTTGGGATGTATATCTATGGATAGAGCAGCCAATTCGCTTGATCATTTTGAGTATTGCAAATATTCTCAAATTTTACCAGCTTTATAAGGTCTCCTTTACCACGACTAACCTTGCTTACTTACTTCTTATTACCTATCTTCCTATTGTTTTTCGTTCGTCCTTTGCCATTTCGTCGTTTGTCGATTTCGGATTTGCCAAAACCAATTGATCCCCCATTTCATTCGAACTCGAAGATCTAACTAATGATTTATGCGTCAAATGAAATTTATGACGTGGGGAGTGTCATAGGTTATAAAAAATGACCTCCCCATGATTTATTCCCCACATAAAAAAGGAGGAATATGAAAACGATTGTTCCACTATATCTGCAGAACGTGAGTGCCAAAAGCAACATGCTATGCATCAAATAAAAGCTTGTGACGTAGGAGGTGTCATAGGATATAAATCATTAACCCCCATACTTTGCCCCCCATAAAAATGGGGAACTATGAAAATGAATATTCTGCTATATCACCAGAAAGCTAGTGCCGAAAGTGACAAGCTATGCGTCAAGTGAAAGCTTGTGACACGGGGAATATCATAGGATATACAAATTGACCCCCATGCTTTCTTCCACCCTAAAATAGGGGAAATATGAAAACGATTGTTCCGCTATATTTTGGGAAAGCCTGAGCCTAACGTAACACGTTGTATGTCAAATAAAAGCTTGTGAAGTGGGGAATGTAGTGGGCAAAAAAATTATGCACCCTCGATTTCTTCCCCACTCTGCGTAAAAGAGGTCGTATACGTAAAGTCGTTCTTCTATTATAACTTCCAAATACGAGGGAACCTTCTATTTACGGGAATTACGTGTTAGGTGTCAAATGAAAGCTCATTGAGAGTCATCGTAGACTACTTAGAATTATGCCCCCCCTCGGGTTATATTCCCCTCCCTCCAAAAGGGAATAGAAATTTAAGGGGGATGTTGACTTTGAGTTATATATCAAATTAAAGCTTATGAAATATCCAATGTCATGGACTACCCCCACAGAAGAGTCTAAAAGAAGGGAAAGCGAAAATATGGTCCAATGAAAGTATCATATATCAAATGAAAGTTTCTAAAGGTAAGAGTTTCTAGTGACAAAGAAAAATATATCAATAAATTGAAAGCGAAATAATATTACAATATTCGCCCGAAAATGAAGCAAATAAAGCTAAAACAAAGCGATGGTCCAATCTGTCACTGAATTCATATTCACTTCAAAGAAATATTAGGGAGCCGATTTACTTACACAATAAGATTGGCGACAGCCTATCTTCCTTTGAAGTGAATAAGAATTCAGGTGACTGATTGTACCATAGATATGCTTTAGATTTATTTTCTACATTTTAGAGCGCATAAAAGTATTTCTTAATTTTTAAACCTAAATTTCAAGGGATGTGTCACTCTGAGTTTAACGTCGATATGAATTTTAGAGGAGAAATTGTCTTGAGCCGTATGGAATACGAATCCACGACCTTCTAAAAACATGTCAGGTGTTCTGACCGCTGAGCTATCGGCAGGCGATCAAGATCTCCTCTAATTGATGTTATAAATCTTCCACCTACAGTGTACAATTTTCTGTCTCATGAAACACTGTTCCAGTTGCTCATAGTCAGCCTCAAGAAGCATATATCGTGAAGATGACAGTATGTTACGAGTATACAATTGAATAAATTAAAGACATTTCTCAACGTTTTTGTTCAACTGTAAAGGAAGGTATCACTCTTTGTTGAGCGTCGATATCACTTTTAGAGGAAATATTATGTTGAGCCGGGTGGAATACGAAACCCACGACTCTCTTGCTCAAGATATTTTCTCTCTAAAATTGATATCTTGAGGGATACTTTCCTTGACAAGTTGAACAAGTCGTTGAGAAATTTCTTCAATTTATTAAACCTAAATGCTTTTACAGAAAAAAAGGTCACTTTATTATTCTCTGTTTTTGTAACTCTTTATTTTTATGCTATCTTTGCGTAGAATTTTCTTTTGTTCGTTATATTTCTAAATAAAAAATAATCCAATTTAAAATATCATCTTTTCACATTATTCAAATTTTAAAAGTTTAATGCAGTGTAAGAATTTCAATACACACTTTTCTACCAATCGATTGGACTCCAATGTTGCAGTTGATCTTAATCAGTTCCATCACCAGTCGATTTTTATTTCTCTTCCATGGTATTTCATTTCGATGAAAATAAATTATTCTTTCGTCATTATTTTCTCTTACTATTTCCGCATAGACTAAGAACAGAAAATATTTTCTTTTCAGTTTGAAACGTTAATGCTATTATTACTCTGCCATTTCTTTTAATTTTGATCATATCTGAAACACTATTATTCATTCTCTAAGATTCAGCATTCATTTTAAATTATTAAAAAATTTCGCTTTTCAACTTAGGTTTTTTATATATTTGTTATGACTTCCTAAATTGAAGTATTCGTCTTAATTGCTTTTGTTTTTTCCTACGTTTATTTAATCGATTGTTGTTCTTACTCCTTTTCTTATTTTAAATTCGACTAGATTTCTTTCGTTTCTTGATTATTTTCTCCGACATTCTTCAATAAATGTTAATCAATTTTTTTTTATCTCTAGACCTTTATTCCACTACACATTTTACATTAAAAGCTGAAAAAATTAAGAAATATTTCATTGTTCATAATTTTATTTCAGGTTTTTATATCCAATACTAGTCTGTACGTCATTCTTCATTTGTAAATATTTTTCGCCCACTAGCCTTATGTAAATGAGCACAAGAAATGATATATATATTATTAATGAGAAAATGAATGGTCAAAAAACCCACATTTAAAAAGGGACATGAAAGATTATTGTCATAAAAGAGCTAATTTATTTTTACAACTGAGTTTCGTTCGAAAATTTTATAAAAGCATCGACTAAACATTACGTAAAAAATCATTTTAGGAATAACGATAAGGCACATAACACATAACATTATACAGAAAGACGAAAACTTTTAACTTTTAAACTCATGAATCAGCAAAATCAATATTTCGAAATTTCTAGACAATATATGTTTAACAAAGCAATTGAGTAAAAGGAAATCAACAGTTTTCATTTTCGCGTTTAACGTCTTTAATCCATGCTATTTTAGAAAGATTACTAAACTCACCCAGACCAGAATTTTAGTATAACAAAAGCTGCAATGCCTACACTTGATCCTGTCATGCAAGCGAAACCTGGTATAAGGTGCAATCACAGAACCGCCTAAAAGGATCCTAAAAATTGGTAGCAAACTTTTTTCTTTATCTCAGCTACCCGGATTCCACACTCTCCCTTTTAGCCATGTGACTCCAACATAAATGGAGCGCAGGTGCAAACATCTGTGCTACAACACACCACCACTTGTGCGTAGGCAAACGGAGAGCAGTTTAGCAGTTGTGAAGTAATTTACGGAAGAGTTTGATCTGAGAGGGGAGCAAATAGGCATGTCTTTATTAGGAGAATTTAAGAGTCTGTAACATAAGCGAAAAAAATCAATAAACGTATGTACTACACATATTTCGAAAGAAATGTTTTTTTAAAAACAAAAAGACAACTGCAATATGGGAGAAAAATATATATTGCTATTTTGCAAAAATATTTTCTGCAAAATAAAACCCAGTATGTATGAACTTAATGACGTTCTACTACACTCAAGTCATCGGCTTTCCGCCACCCATTTTTTATTTTTTGCTTCATGCTTGTTTATTTTGCTGTATGCATAAATCTATTCGTGTAATAGAATTAGTACTTGTCCTTATCTGTTCCGGCAAGCTTTCACTTAAGACGAACATTTCTCATCATCACTCGACAACTGGACAGAGCTGTCAAGGGTCGGAAATGAGAGACGGAATGCCTATTAATAAACTCATGGAGACAAAAAATGGAACACCAATATAGGATGAATTCAGTAACACCAATAATAGACAAATTTAGTGATAATGCATTATTAAAGTTGTAGGGCAATAGCCAATGCAGATAAAACTTTTAAAAATTTTAAACTGCCCTACAACTTTAATAATGCATTATCACTAAATTTTTTTAAAGTTTTATCTGCATTGGCTAAATACATGGTTTTAAAAATACATTATCCATCGTTTAAGAATATTGCCAAAACCCTGTTCTTCAGAGCAGCGTTGTTTCCAAATGTGGAGTTGGTGGTTCCTTGTTTCCAGGTTTATCACACCACCTTTTAGTTCTTTGCATCACGTGTAGTGCCGGTTGCGTGATTGGAGCATCCTTCTGTTTTTATTATTTCATATTAAATATCCGAGTACTATGATGTTTTGTTACGCTCCGTGCTGTTCTTTTTTTTAAAGCACACAGGACTTTTTATTTTTTACTATTATATAAAGGTTTATATAGCTTAAAGTTTACTATTGGAGTTCGCAGTAGCTCTTCTGCATACATACACATATCTCTAAATACATGGCTAAAGTTTACTCTTGGAGTTCGCAGTAGCTCTTCTTCATGTTTTTGTTTCTATTCACAATATTCCTTAGTGTGCTGACCGGTTTACACCAACTGCGTGGTCATCGTCACTAGGACTAATTGTTGACAGTTGTAGGGGACTATATCTCTGAGTGCGTGACGCAAATGCGCGTGTATTTCAATATATTGCCGTGTTGATGCTATTTGGGAAGATTTCATTGCTTTGTGGTGTAGTGGAGCTATTGTCTGTTTGTTGTTTATCGGTGTTATCATACTTAACAATACGTAAAAAATGAACTGTTTGTTTCTTTCTAGATTTTGAAGTATTTTATATTATTTTGCTGCCGGCTAATCAAGTAGAAGCTTCATATTAGGATTGGGGGTGGAGTTAATACACTTCGTCATGAGCATTGTGTTTTTTTTTTAGTTTTCTTTTTTTGATATATATGTTGTTATGCCATCTTTAGCTGATAGTTTATTGGTGTTGCTGTGACAATTTTTAATTTATCTACATTTGATGTTTGTTTCTTTGTATACGAGGAGGGCTAATATTGTACTTTATTTTCGCTTTCTTATATCTCACACGTGTTCTTTGAGTCGTATTTTTGCTGTTTTTTCTGGTTTGTGGAAGTAGGGTTTATTTTGTTGCGCATTATTGGTCTTCGTTGGAACTTTGCAAACACCAATTGACAATGGTGCCCCTTCTGGTACCCCATTGTCTAACATTCCTGTATAGATCTCCTGGTGCCATTTTTCAGCAGAATAATGCAAGTTCCCCATACAGCACCAGCTGGGTTCGAGCTCCAGATAAGGCAGAGACGTTTCGTTCCTTTAATTGCGTTTTTGTTGAGGTTTCGCTTTCCTTTCATATCTTCTCTAGGCAATATTTAACTGACAAGCAGTTTGAAAAAAAAATGAACTTTTTTTTTAATGTATCCAGCATTTACGTGATATGAACACACTAACTTGGCTTCTGTGTCCCAGGATTTCTCCACTATAGAGCACATATTGGATGTGCTGCGTCGATGTCTCTGGCAGTGTCCACAGCCAGCACACACACTTGATATTCTGCGTCTCTATTTGGAAGGGAATGGCGTAAAGTGCCCCGGCACACTATTAAGGAGCTGTATGCATCGTTGCTTCGACGTTTGGCTTCATGAATCGCGGTCAACAGAATTCATATCCTGTTCTGAGAGCCCATACTGGGAGGCTCCTAAACACACCTTTAATATATATGTAGCTGATTTTGCGATCAATCCCTACTAACTACCTCGTGACGTGCTCTATCACTTTGCCCAGTTTCACCGAGACTCGAGGATTATTCATGGTGTTGCAATTTTTTTATCCATTAGTGTAAATAACTAATTGCCAGGATTGGTGACATCCATGGAACATTGTATATACCTAGAATCGCATCAAAAAAAATAAATAAGAAGGTGGTGTGCAGTAAAAAAAGGTCGAGCTGGAAACAGTAAAAGAGAATTTATTTCCATTGCAGTATAGCCTTTACCATTCCGTTTAGTGGTCTTTAAAAACTTCTTGAAAAATGCGCAAAATAAACAAGTTTAATGATATTTTGCCTCTGTTTCCCTTACTAGCATTATCAAAGAAAGGGGTAAAGGCCTCCTTCCCTCCTAAATCAGACACTATATATAATGATGTTATTCAAGTATTATATTAATATTATATTATATGAATTATAATATTAAAATTAACTATTTCTCTATCACTATTAATAAAAAGAACCATTGCTGTTAAGCAACTGCTTGTCAGTCTTGTCAGTTAAATATTGCCTAGAGAAGATATGAAAGGAAAGCGAAACCTCAACAAAAACGCAATTAAAGGAACGGAACGTCTCTGCCTTATCTGGAGCTCGAACCCAGCTTTCTTACATCAGATCTAGGCACGTTACTCCGTCACCTGGAAGACAACCAGTATTGACAGCTCTCAATATCGTAATAGCACAGAAGCTCCAGCTGAAGGTTTTAACTCTTTTTTTTAACACTTTTTTATTTTTTCTCATTTTTTATTAATGATCTCATTCTACTTATATTTTATTATTAATGTTTATTCTTAGCGTCCCATGCATCGAAATTGCATTTTTTTTGCATTTGAGTGCACGTGCATCACGTCTTCGTAGCGTTTTCTGCATTATTTTTCCAGCATCAAGGTTTAGTATATCTTAGGTCCTTAACTGATGATTAATGGTCTCTGTCACTCGCAGCAGCTGTTGGACAGCTGCTTGAAAGAAACCGTTACTAACAACTTTAAATTTTGTTTTTGCATCAAGTTAAATTATTTACTTCATCAGAATTATTTAATTATTAGTCACTCGCTATTTCTTTTTCTGTGCCTCTCTCTTACCTTCTATGGCAAAATGAGCACAAAACCGTCTCTTGTTTAAAATCCATTTGAACGAGTTCATCGAAAGTCAGAAAGATGTATAAAATTTAAGTTTAATTGCAAAGTGTGTTCGGCAATAATCATGAGGAGAGAAAAATAATCCGCCGGATACATTTTGGTATTTTTGTTAGGCCTAGACTTGTTTTCCTTCCGTAGTAATCATTGTTCTACTTTATAGCTCCTAACTTTTTTTCTACACTAAAGACCTGTTAGTTTTTGGAATTATGAAATCTAAATTGCTGTAAAATATGCTGCACATAATTCAGATCCAGACGATAAACTAGCCGTTGTCGTTATAGACAAAAAATTTGGCTTTTTAAAAATTGGTTAATAGAATGAGTAACTGAATCGCTATCTTCCGAAATCTAATCTGCACTTAGAACAAAGTCATGATGCCGCATGTAAGATAATTAATCGATTTTCACAGTTTACAACACTTGAAATACAAACCGGACAACTCGAAAGCAAATGTAATTAGGGAGGCTAATGGGTATACATTAGGCGCTAAAAGCAATTCAGTATGTAAGCTAATTAGCATCTGTGAATAGAGTTGGAAGACAATAAGCTATTTTGATATAATTTGAACGATTCCTCCGATATCCCTTTACAGCAACATCCAGAAGATGCGATATAGCGTAATTTACCAAATAATAATTTATTCATGTACATTTTACATTAAAACTTATTTTCTTCATTCCATACGATGGCTTGATCTATATTTACAAAAGATACGTGTTTGATTACGGAAAAGCTGCTTCTCGCAGAGAGAGACATAGATAATAGATTTGTTCACTGCTTGTAAACAGAAATCGGTAAAAGCCATAAAATGTTAACTTCATTGTGAGGAAATCCATGTATAGTACTTGAGAATAGTACGGAAATAAGTTAAATTAAAATATCTATTCATTTCTAATATAAATATATTGTTACGACAGATGAACGTGCTGCAGTGAGTTTTTGATGGATTTGTCATGAAAGCTCGTGTGTGCTTCTCTTAATGAATGAATTGGAGCATAGAACCGATTTGAAATATAAGAAAGATCGAAGTATGTTGTTGAAGTTGTGAGATACAAAAGGAGGCATAATTAAGGGTCTGTGCACGATAGTTTAACGAATATATATATTTATTTAGTGTGTGCGCCGGAGGTTGACTACTTTATTGGTATGGATTATATTGGTAAGATGGTGTGTGAAAAAGGAAAATATTGTCGTCTTGTGCATGGTGATCAACGTATGAAAAAATTAGTTCTGAAAAACCAGTACACTTAATCGCAGTTTTATGTAAAGTAATTAGTTATTTAGGAATTTAATAGATTCTTCTGAAAACATATCTTTGAATATGTAGGAATATTTAGGAATTTAATAGATTCTCTGAATATTAATCCTTGAATATTTAGGAATTTAATAGATTCTCTGAAAACATATATTATTATAGAGTTTCGTGCCGGTTATCTGTTGTTTATAAATGAATTTATCCATACTTTTGTAATAAATTGCATTGTATTGTAATTTTCGTTGACCAATTTTTACTTGAACTGACGCTCAGTGCTCATCCATTTTAAATTGCAACAATGTATATGTTACCGGCAATGTATGAAAAGCCGGCATTCTATAGAATACCCGGCGTTTTTAGGCAATGTATGAAATATGAGAATTATTACATACTTTCCCTAGGCATTATATAGATTGACAAATACTATTTCGGCGAAGTATGAAAAAGACTTTTATTGAAAAGATGCATGTGAAAATGTAAGAAGTACAAAATATAAGATACGGGATTTTTCTACAAAAGGAGAAAAATACCATTGCTGAACTACTGCCAGAAATATTAACATCATAACCTGTAATGAATCTGTCGTCCGCATTATAAAAAACACCCCAAATGAGGTAAAGCCAAGTGAGAACGAATCAGTAAAGTGTTGAATATTCGAAGTCTGCAATTCGAGTTAGGATACTCGTATTTCACTTTACTACTTGTCAAACCTATTTCAGTGAAGTTCCGAGATGCTTGTGATATGTCGTTTTTTGATGACTTTTTTTAATCTGTTTTTTTACCTTAACTCTCTTTCTATGGAAGCTAGGGTTCTCAAACTTTGGGATCCCTATTGAGGCAACCCTCTTTTACACTCTTACAACGCTAGGGGGCGCTTTTCCGAATGGAATGGTGCCTTTTTGGTGTCCAAAATGACCAACTACGGCGCTCTTTTTTACCGAAACTAGAGACTGGCGGATCTGGCAATCAGGGTGAGCCTATAGGGGACCCAGGGGAACATTTACTGGTCAATTCGAATTGGACTGAGTGCTCTGACTCTCTGTTTGAGGCGAGCGTCGAGGGTCACGTGACTCGCATTGCGACATTAAACATCACTGCCGGGAGTATTTTATACTTTGCCGATTTGCCTTTTGGCATTCTATAGAATGTCTAGGAAATGTGTGAAATATGAATCGTTTCGTACATTGCCGGCTACTTTTAGGCATTATATACAATGCCTAGGCATTCTATAGAATGCCGGATTTCAAACTTTGCCGGTGACATATATATTATATATATTATATATGTAACTTATTATAAGTGAGGAGGAGGGAAATGCTGATTCTAATGGTGAAGCAGAATTATTAGAGCTCTGAAAATTTGCATTTCGAAGAATTCAGGGCTTTGATGTCAGATAAATTTAATATCTGATGCGATGTGACCTGCAACATCAACAGAAATCAGATTTTCATCTAATCTTGATCTTCGTGTGTTAGAAATGTGAAATTTGGTGCTTAGGGTATTTCGGGTCCTACGTCTCGGAAGCGTTCCGAAATTTCGTATCAGGCATACACTTAAATAGAGGTCAGTTTCTATCTAATCGTGATTTATTTCCATTTCAGTATCCTATCTATCATAATAATTATATTAGTGTAAGTAATGATTTATGTGTACTAGAAAAGTGGAAATTGGTTTCTAAGGGTAAATCCGATCTCAAAATGTAGGAAATTTCTTATCCGAAGAGGTATTCAAGTTCTATCCGAAAGGTTCAAGGTTTAAGTTAAGGTCAGAGTGACGAAAAAGAAATTAAGAGACGCAGAAGGCGGCGACTGACTTCTCGTATATGTGTATAAATTGCTTTATTTCTCACAAAACAATTTTGGAAAATATCGTGTGAACATTGACAACTCTGTTCATTTACAATAAAGACAGATACTAAAGATGAAAATTATAATGTATATATACTAGACCATATAGATAATGTATACATACTAGACCATATTAGAATGCACAAATTGTCTTTGCTCTGCTGCCGGTAAACAAGACAACGCCTAATGGAACAACAAGATATAGTTTCATGCAGGGGCGCAGCAAAGGACTGTGGTTGGGAGGGGAAAGAAATCAAAAATTTTCCAACTCGAAATTAGTCGAGCAACGCAGATAAATCTGCTACTAATATAGTTTTCACTTCCGACAACGGTGCAGAAAGAAATCTCGCAAGTGGAATTTCGAAAATAACTCAAGCATGGGACTCAAACCTTCCCGGATTTGTAAGGCGTAACATTTGTCAATATTAAAAAGTATTTATAGGGAAAATTTTCTCCCCTTTACCTTTAACTCTGCTTAACCACGAACAAACGTGATCGTGCTTATTTAACTCTCACTTGGAGCTGCTTTGGAATCCGGTCATCAATGAATATTTTTCACTCACATTTCAAATGGCATGCCTTAAGAGAGGGAATTTGTGTATTTTAACACTACCTTAGGAGAAGATACAAATTAGATACATGTGCGAACAATGTGAGAAACCATTACACATATATCCCTATATGAAAAAGTAGCGCTCTTCAAAGAGATATCAAAACGTTTTGTCTTTTCTTAACGTTATGAACCATTTAATTATATTATTCCTCTAAGCACATTTTTATCCACAGCAGTATGTAAGTTCAATTATTATCCATATTACGCTGTTATCGAAAAAAATAATAATAAAATAAAAAACGAAGTTAACTAATAATACACACCAAGAGAGTGTGTGGGCCTGTAATTAGATCTGCTCAAAATTAAAAGGCAATAGAAATGCGTCTAGTGTTACGCACATGCGTAGAAGAACTTTGGTAAGGGAGTCTTCAACTGTAATAAGATTGCTCTATGCGCTCGACCTACAGTCTGAGCTTAATATCGAAAACAGAAGAGTGTTTGATCAGCGGTTCAGTAGCCCACCGGTCAGAGCATCTGACCTGATATTTGGAGGTCATGACAATTTTCCTACACTACTCATTGATTCAGCATGTTTCAATAGTGGTTAAATCACCTAAGAGTAATAATTTCTTTAGGTTGATATAAATGCGTGCAGAAAGTTTTAAATTTCAATATGTTTTGTTTTAATATAAAGAGTAAAGTTTGTGAAACATCAGGATGCAAATTATGGCCTATATTGAATATATTTGGACTCGAAAGGGTTCAAATCTGCACAGTCAGATGTTTTCATATTCAAAAGCATCTTCGATCTACAATCAGCATGAACACAGTTTTAGTTAACATTGGTCGAAAAAAAGAAACTCATTCGGGAAAAAAAAAGAAAGAAAACAGCACCACAAATACTGCATCTACATTTTCACTATTTTAAATAATTTCCCCGATGGCAGACCAACCATCTCCATATGCTCATCATATTTTTTGCACAGCAAACTTCACTTGAAAGCTTCGTAAGATGAATAATTAACATATTATGACAACATATGCTTACGCTTTACATCACTAAAATTAGTCTTAAAAAGTATTTTAAAATCATTTTGAATTCTAATTTGCTGTTCGGTTATGGTATTTCATGAGAACCACAGAGTGTTATAATATCAGAGTAGTCTGAGTAGAATTCTACCAAAATACACTGATCGACATAGAAAATGTCGCACCATGAAGGAATGCACGAAATGAGACAGAACTTACCACGCATGTAAACAAGTAGGTGGGAAAGAAGTGTTTTAATTTCTGAAGGATTACATGAATGCGATGGCGAGGAGAGAGTATAGTGTGACCTTAGTCAGTAAGTTGTATAACCGCCATGTTGGACTATACATCAGCATCATGGCATTGCATGGAGTGGAAAATTCTCCGGATGATGTGGTGAGGTATTGCTGACCATGCGTCATTGACCTGTGTATATAATTCATCGATATTGCAAGGGGGTCGTGCAGAGGCACGAAGTCGTCTGCCAATGACGTCCCACAGATTTTCTATTGGGGAGAAGTCTGGGGATCGCGCTGGCCAAGGCAGCACCAGGACACCTTTTATCACTGTCTGCTGATGTTGACACTTTAAGGCGGGAGTTATCGTATTGGGGATCAGAGATACCACCGAGATGCAGCAACAAAACTAGCAGCAGCACCTCTTCCAGGTATCGTCGTGCTGTCATTGTACCCACTATGCGTACGAGCGGTGAACGGTTGTTGGAATTGACCATGACAAAACCATGACACCAAGTTGAGGAGCTGTATGGCGCTCACAGATGGCAGCAAGATCAGCCCAGTGACCACGTCATCTCCAGACTCTCAATCCGCAATCGTCGGCACTGAGACAGAAGCGAGACTCGTTGCTGAATACGACATGGTTCCATTCGTTCCGTCACACGTCTGGTACGGAACATTACGATCTTGCGCAATGATGTACTGCATTGAGTGGCAGTCATTGCAATGGCTGGACAGAGTGCAAACCTGCCTTAGCCACTCTGCGATTCACAGTCCGTAGTTGCCTGCACACCGTGTCGAATGTTGTCCGCTGTGAATTGGGGGGCTGCTATGCTTGATTTCGGCGATCAAGACTCACATTACCTTCCTCTAACCACTGTCACCAAATTTGACACTGACTCACATTACCTTCCTCCAACCACTGTCACCAAACTTGACTGACAGTTGTTGGATCCCAATTAGTTTTACGCCACGATGCGACGCACAGACTAACCAACTGTATGTATACCTAAGATGAAGTCTCTGGTAAAGGTGTCCGTGTGATTGTAGGATTCCCGATGACGTTGCTCAGGCATCCTCACTCTTTACACATGCTTTCGCCACACCGAGATCACTCCGATGCAGTGGTTCACACGCCCAGGTGAGGATGATCAAACCTAGGTACGCCTAGCGTTTTGCCCCTTTATCTCCCTCACCTATCACGTGATTGGTTCGCAACTGTACTCACTTCCATAACTAGACTGTCGATGCATACCCATCTATCCGACAAATACTTTCTGGTGTGGCATTTTCTGTCTAGCAGCTAGTTTTTCATAAATACATTCTCTGAAAATGATAGGCAAAATGTTTCGGGGAATTCGAATCCTGTAAAAACCTATTCCATCGCAAAGAACCAATCATTTGAAGTTATGTAACATTTTGATCCGATATGAAACATCCGCAAATTTTGTTCGAATTTGAGTATCCGGATTATTGAAGCTCTACTGATAAAGCCCAGTCTTAGGCACAGCTCAGATAAGCACGACGACAGCTACCAGCACCAGTTCATTATTTCTACTATAATTTTTTGGGATATCAAATTAAAATTATACTGTGACATATTTCCAAATTTTTAAAATTTTGTCCACATATAAGAATTTTAAAATCATTTTCGAACATTTTTTTAAGTAAAAGTAACATATAGTTTTTTTAGTCTCCATTATTAAATTCCAAGTTCTGTAAAAACAAGTAAAAACATGTAAAAACAAGTAATGTTCAAGTTTATGTACAAATAGTCCAAGTTATGTAAAATACGGATATTTATTAGAAAATAAAGATCGCGAAAATAATTGTGTTTAGTGACACGCAACTTACATTGCCGACAGCATTGGGTAAATTTCACTTTTGTGATTCTGTGTCTTTATACTGTAACTTGAAGGAGGCATATAGCCTCAGGCGCATATGAGAATCCCGTTTTCAAATTGAAAGAAATTTTTATTTTACCTACTGTTTTATTCCTTAAAAGTTTAAATTTGAGCAAGCGGATGATGGGGGAAAATACAAGAAGTATTTCATTATTAATTATAGAACAAAAATAATTGTCTTTTAATTCTTAAATCTAAAAACTTCCATTTCCCACACCTCTGTCAGAAAAGTAGGTAGATCATTTCTCTCAGTGGAATATGTATCACTATCAGTAAAACTTGATAACAGCTCTACAGTTTCATTATTTCAGTGATCTGTAAATATATATTAAAATTAATAAGTATTTGAAAAATGCGAATTATAATATATCATTAATACGAATCAAATTAAAAAAGAGTTTATAATTATCATTTTCATTGTTTCCAATGGAAATTTCACACGTTCGTATTCCACCACCAAAATTTCATATTTCTATCATTAATATATCGTTGCAATATTCGTTTGAAATTTTGCAATTTGAAAATTTTTCAACCGTTAGCGGCCACAATTATAGTTTTCCTAAGATTTAAAAGTGTGAATCATAATATTTTATCAATTCCTATCTAACTGAAAAATAATTTTTCATTTATCTCTAAAAACAAAAAAAAAAAAAATTGATAAAGCTAAATAAGTGCGTTTTACCACCCACCCCCTCTGGGTCTAAGGGGTCAACACATTGTTGGAAATGGAAACTTCGTGGCCTTCATATTCCACCACAAAAATTTGAAATTTCTAGAATAAAAACGTCGATTGCAATATTCGTTGGAAATTTTGGAATTTTCAAAATTTTCCACCTCTAGGAGGACATAATTATAGCTTTAGAGAGATTCGGAAAGTGCACATCGCAATATTTCATCAATACCTATTCAATACAAAAAGAATTTTTTTTTTCTGTAAACAAAATATTTCGATTTTTACAAACAGACGACAAAACAATTATCTCGTTTTTATCGAAAACGAGATAAAAATGAGTTTTAAATGAATATTGTATATATACAGATATCAGCTGACGCCTAGGAGGGTGTTGATTTCTAGACAATTGAACCCATTATATTAGTTTTTTTATTATTGATTGAGTTAGAAATTATTAGTTATCATTATAATTATTATTAAGATAGAAATAAACCAAACACGTACTCATCGAATGACTGTCGCTTAGTTCTAAAACTTAATTTTTTTGACACCATCATCATTTCTAAAGTTTTATTTTTGATTGATTGAATGAACATTATCTCAAATTATAACTAGAACTTTATTTAGAAGATATCAATATTTGATGTAAATAGTCTGAAACCAGTCCACTGCGAAAAAAAAAATATTTGATTTTCATCCAAAAAACTTTGAAATAGATCAACCCCAGTATTTCGTTTTTCAATTTCACATGAGGCATATCTGTGATTTTTGCCCCCCCCCCCCAAACACCTCTCATGCTAGACCTCTGTCCCCCGTCATCAACGCCAATAGATAATGTTGCACCGAACTTTTCTATATATTCAACAATTTAATATCATCGAAAGAAAAAGGTTTTGCCATTCTATAAAATAGTTTTCATAACGAAAAAAAATTCGAAATTTTCCTTGGTCTTTAAAATAAGGCAATTCTTTATACAGCGGGTAACGTTTTAAAATGGGTTTACGGTCCTGGAGATGAAGTCGTAAAGTGAATCGGCGTATAATGAGTTTATTTTATAATATAATTAAGGGAGACACGTACGTGGCTTATGTTGATTAAAACTTAAACACACTTTTCATGGATCATTTATTGATAAAAATAAATGATTTTATTAATTTTAAGGTTATTCATATAAATATGTAAATCAATCAATTAAACAGTTTTGTGTATTTTTATTTCTTTTGATGCAAATGCATAAAATATAATTAAATGACAACACTCAATCGTAAATCGCCATCTTGTGCCCTTGGATTGATTTCTTTCGCAGAGGTGAAAGGATGCGAGGAAGGCTCTATCAGTTACTTGACGAAGACCCTGACTGAGGATAATCAGGAGTACTCTCTTTTGCAGTTTTGTTGAAAAAAGAAAGCAGTATTGGCTGCTTGATTTTCTTCGTCCTATCCTATATGATTTCAGAATATGGATTTGCGTGCACTTTTGGCAGCAACTTTAACCCTTGATCTTTTACGACTAGACATGGGTGCACGTTAAAGTTCTAACTTTATTTGCAATCCACAAAATAAAGAGAAAAAAGAAACAAATCACACCAATTTAACTATCTAACCCATTGATTAGCGCCACAACGTAGTTTGTTTACTGCGTACTTACACCGATTAGTTAATATGGTCATCTGACCATTTAATCTACTGTGCACATCCTAACACGTCAGGTTACCGTGGTAACTAATAATCCCGTCTCTTAGAGCAAGAGACAGCTTTAACGTTCCATAGAAAAAAAATTAGGGAATTCTTTTGATCTGTCATATAAGCGAATCATCGTAAATCGCATCCCCCCAAACAAATTGAAAATGGGAAGATGAAGGGAGGAGATAATTACAGCCTGGCTGTTTATCTCTTTTCCTTTTTTTTTCTTATTAGAAATGAGGAAATTACTCTTTTTTCCAGTCTTTTGCAGCTTAACACTTTTTTTTTGTAAAGACTAGGTTAAATAATTTTGTAAGGCGTAACACAATTCGTTTCCTCCATGCTTAATGAGTTCAATTCAATTGTCATCAATTCTTCGTGCCTGATTATCTTTCATACGTTTCATTGCAAAGTATTTGTTATTAGGGGTTTCTAAAAATCCTACTTCTCTTTCCTTATGCAATAATTCGAAGCAAACATTTAATGTGCTTCCAAATACTTGCCCATAATAAATAAAAAATAAATACCCCCTCAAGCAGCTGCTAGCCACAGAGGTCTGACAGGAGCCTGTCAGTTTATATGCCATAGTAGAAGGTCTGAGAGGATGGCAGGACCTCAGCAGAAAAACGACACATACATCCATGCCTTATCCGGGGCTCGAACCCAGGTCCCGTAGATCAGTAGCCAAGCGCGCTAACCACTCGGCCACAGGACAGCTAGACTATTCATATGTTTTGCCTAGCTTAAGATACAAGAATTGTCTTTCTCTTGGTGTAATTATACATATCAGTTTTAAATTTACATAATAATTTACGATCAGTACTTATTTTTATTTTCTTTCCGTTATCTTTTAAATTCAGTATTTCCATCTTACACTTTTTTATCTGTTACTGATATAGATAAAAAGTATCGATAAATCAGTAACGATAAAAGAAAATCTGTATCAGTAAACGATAAAAGATTTTCTTTTATCGTTTACTGATACAGAATTTATACATATGCTTTACTAATATACAGTAGGGTCTCAAAGTACGCGAAGGCAAGGTTCTTATTATTCCAGTGTTAGTGCGATTTCACTGTTGTACTTATATCAAGGCAAAACTACGCGAACTCCCATAAACCATGTACACATGTATAGTTGGTTGGTTGGTTGTTTTACCTCTGAGCTGCACTTTTTTGCACACAATGGGCTAAATGGACAAATTGCAAGAACCCCGAAGGCTCAGAGAAGGTTGGGGGAGAGGACCCACTGGAAAGGCTGTTGGGAGCGTGTACAGTGTATGGCTCTCCTGCACACGGGGCCACTTCGACAGACGGCGGCCTTTCCAAGCCCATCGGTGTCTCTCTACTCACCGTGGACAGGGCGAGGAGTTGCACACATGTATATAAACATAATCTGTATGAATTAAATTCTTATAAATCTTAAATTATAAATATTGTAGAATACTCTCCCTGAACACTATAATATCTTTTATTCGTTATCCTTTTTATCTGACCTCTCAATAGAAAGAAGATCGTCACAATCATCTTCGGCTTGAGTTTTCACAGGTTGGTGATTCGACACCTTTTTCCTGCAGGAGACGAAACAGGATTATATGAGGACACAGGCTTGCGGAAATGCGGTGGGGCAGGTACGTACCCAGGATCTCGTTTCGAGCGGAGAGGGGAGGGCTTGAATAGGGTTTCTCAATTACTAAATTACTCATATATTTCATTGGGCAGGATAGGTTAAAATGATATGTTATATCGAATAAATTTTTATAGTTGTTTTTAAATCTATTTTTAGTGTCGAACATATAGTATCGGTCTAAAATAAAAATATACAATGACATCAGTTTTAGATTTCAAATCAGGTACATGAGTTTGAGATTTCATGCAAGACCACCGTATTTTCAGTGGGGGGTGAACGCACTTGACCCCCTCCTGTTACGTCCCTGCAATGCGACACTGCACGATGGCATAAGATGGAAATGTTCTTTATTGCGCTTTTTGAACCACATGATGATAGGAAATAGCTTGTTCTTGTGCTGGAGTTCAACATGTGTCTTTAAAAGAAACACTGAACAAAGACTATTCTCCAAGTGATCCTTACACTCCTTTCCATCGAAAGGTCGTACTCCTGCATCTTGTCAGTTACCGATTGCAGGAGTTGAAAGAATTTGCTGAACTTATGGTGGTCCCACGATGTCTGCTGAGCTATTCTTCCTCTCTCATTTCGTCGTCTTCCGCGCTATCGAAAAGTTCTTGTAAGCATTCTGTTGGCTCATCACCATATGGGAATTCTCCTATGTTGTCTTCCACCATGTCGCTGAATCCTTCGCCGCCTACCTGATGAGAAACGCTAACAATCATTTTGGAGTCAGTCGCGTAAGAATACTGTTGAGGGTTTTGAAAGATGAGTGTACATATTATTAAAAAGTTTCTAGTTTTACGGAATTCCTGAAATTTATCTCCACTGTTACATTTTTTTACGTAGTATGCCTACTAGTAGTTCTTAGTTTTAGTTCGTTTTCAGAAAAACCGAGGCAATATTTTCATTTTGTTATCTGTCTGTACACATTCAATTTCTTTGTTTTTAGAGATAAATTAAACATTTTTTAAAACAATTTTCTGAAAAAAAATTGATTTATTCCTGAGTGGGATTCGAACCCACGTCTCCCACAAGCATTCCAGGCCAAGAGTGTTTCTTGTCAACAGGACATTTCTTGCGAGTTTTTTTATCCATTAATTCTACTCTGTCATAACTTTTGTAATTTTCTCAACAGAGTCAATTAAACTAAACCTAAAATACCATTCACAAATCGTTAGCAATTTACAGGAAACATTCTCTAGAGCAGTGGTTCTCAACCTTTTATGCTTCACGTACCCCCTGGAAATGTGTACGTAACTAGCGTACCCTTTGTATAGATAGATAAAACTATAGATATTGTACAACAATGGTTATTTTTACTTTGTTACTAGATCTAGAGACTTTTGAGCACTCACGGCGTAACCCAAAAGATTTTATCGCGCACCCCACGTTGAAAACCCTCTACTCTAGAGCGTACTGTGATTCACTCCAACAATCTTTTTAAAAACGAAAATGACATTCTATTTGAAATCAAAGGTGAAACTCTCTTCCGGGTGATGTTTGTCCTGAAGGTACAATGTTCAAAGAATTGAATAAAGTAAATATGATCTAAGATATGCAGGCTAGCGAAGAGCACTTCACAATGTCGCTAAAACGTTGAGAATGCGTATCTACTTGGCTAAATATAATTTCTCTATAAAATTGTTTGCAGTGTTTGAATATGATTATTCGACGATTGAGTTGGAGATATAAAGAACAAAATTCCTTGATGACTACATAAGAGCATTTGTGTTTTACAGAAAAACTATTAGAGGGTTCAAATATAGTAAAGGCTTTGTAGGCGAGACGCATAGTTTTAAGGAACACAATATTGACATTACATGCATTCATGCATGCATATATGGTAATACATACATACATACATGCACACACACACACGCACACACGCATACAAATACATATATTGCACTTATACAGGGCGATTGAAAAAGAATTGAACACTTTCAAACATTTATTACTCAATAACCAGGTAATATAGAACATACAGTCAAAATCAATTTGTAGAGTTACTCTTAATAACTGTGATAGTTCTTTTACAAATTGGGTTGTTGTTTGGGTTGTTTTACCTCTGAGCGGCACTTTTTTGCACACCATGGGCTAAATGGCCAGGTCACAAGGACCCCGAAGTCTCAGAGAAGGTTGGGGGAGGGGACCCACTGGAACAGCTGTTGGGAGACAGATGGTAGCCTCCGGTCAAGGCCATCCAGCCTGTTCTTTATCGTGCACAGGGTATGGCTCTCCCGCACACGGGGCCAAGGCTTAACGTCCCATTCGACGGACGGCGGCCATTCCAAGCCCATCGGTGTCCCCTACTGACCGTGGGCAGGGCGGGGAATTTTGCGGAAATAAATCTCAACGCTGACCCAGATGGGACTCGAACCTTGGAACAACAGATTACGAGCCTGGCGCGCTTCCGACTGAGCCACCCCCGCCCCTTACAAATTGGTGTTGATTCTATGTTCATATATAACCTAGTTACCTAGTGATAAATTTTTGAAAGTGTTCAATTCTTTTTTTGAATCACCTTGTTCATATATGCATACATACGTATTTCTCCCGGGATCTATGACCCGGATTACCGGCAAGTACAAAATTTCAGAGCTCTACCATTTCTGCCTCATAGAATTAGCGTGAGCCCATGTCAGCCGTCAGTCAGTCAGGCAATCACTCAAAATCGTCTATATACTATATTAGACAGTAATGATAAAGGAATTAGTTGTATACACAAAGGGGGAATACATACATACCTACACAGTCGTATCAGAATAATATGACCACCCACAGAGTGCGCATAACAAGGTTTACCACACGGAGATATAAGCGGCCGCTCAGGACAGATGAGCCATAGTGCGTAACGTGAGCACGATGGGGAAAGTTATTGATTTGACGGACGTTCGAAAAAAAATGATCATCAGCTACCACGCGAAGGGTGGAAGCATCTCGGAAATAACAAACTTCGTGGGCTGTTTGCGAGGTGCTTAGTAAGGGTGTATCAAGAATGGACCGCTGGCACATCGAGTACCTCCACACGTCATAACTGTGGAGACCCAAAGGTCATCGACCCCAGAGGAGAACGTCACCTCGTCGACTGGTAAAGGGCATTCGACGCACAACAGTGCAACAATTGACCACTCAAATGAACGTTGGAGACCATGCGTAACAGTAGAGCGAATCCTGTTATGCATGGGTCTCCAGAGTCTACGCTGTGTAAAGGTGCCAATGTTAACCAAGGTCCACCGGCAACGACGACTGCAGTTCGCACGGGACTACCGTCTTTCAGCTGCTTTGTCAGCTAGACAGAACAATAAATGTTTCAATTGTATTTCAACTGTATTTTTAGTTTCAATAAAAGCCTGTTTCAACGATCCCATTCTTTCTCTACTTCAGTAGTAAGCAAACCACGATTGATATCTGGATCAATGGCCGATCATGGCAATATCTGGATTTTTAGAGCTTCAGTGTTAAAGAAAATTCTTTTAAATTTAGCACAACATTTCTTAGGTTTCAGTTGCATGACACCTTTGATCAGATAATGATCAGACCGCATTTCGGTCCCCCTGTATAATCTGATATTCCCACATCTGGAATAGAGCAAATACTGTGTGAGAGAAGGAAGAAATATGGAGGGAGATTTGTAGCTTTGAAGGAGAACATACAATAATTATCAGATTAAGATTACCTAATAGGTGCAGGAGCACAGTAAAGACAAAAACATAGCTGTTGTTCGTGAACTCGTTAAGAAAAATCCACACATAAGCATAGGCAATAAGTTTAGATGCCAGTGTATCGATGACATTGTGTAAACAATTATTCATAAATATTTAAAGTTTCAAAATCTGTGCAAGTGGGTACCACACAAACTGACAGAACAGAAAAAAGGGCTAGAGATGACTCGTGCAAGGACATGCTGGTAATATTTGAACCGGTTAACGGAAATTGTCACGGATGATGAGTCGTTGTTTTATTACTATGCAACTCCCAGAATTACTAAAAAAACTCGGAGGAGCAGGAAAAAAATAAAACAGCTACCCCATCCTGAATATTCCCCGATTTTGCACCATGCGATTTTTGGTTCTTTCCAAAATTTAAAATATCTTGTTGGGAAGCCTTTTTAAAGTGTGCAAGACGTTGCAAAATGCGTTCATCCAGAGTTACGGAGTATTCCCCAACAACAATAACCATCAAGAGTTTCAGAATTGATGTAGACATCTGCAACTTTGCATAGATGCTGGAGGGGGGTACTTTGAAGGACAGCAAAAGTTTTTTGAGGTAGTGTAACGTTTTTTGTCCTGAAGATGAATTTCAAAAACGTTTTGAACGCCCCTCGTATGATCCTATCCAGCCAAGGTTTTTATTTTCCTTCGTCACAATAAAAAATCTCCGAAATACCGCAGAAATATTTATTAAAATTCTCTATAGAAGAAACTTAAGCTAATTGGTCACGTTAATAAAATTTTCCATTCGTCCGTCAATGCGGAGTACTTACTGTTTTATAAAATGTTAAACTAAAAGTTGCTGAATGAAACAACATTTTCTTTTGTAAGCATTTCTTGCGGTTTTTGAAAGTACGAGTTTTTATGTCCTCAGATTCAGAAAGAAATCTTTAAAAAATGCTCCAAAGTGAAAACAATACTCCGGATTTTTCACCATTGCCGCGATTTTTCCCAACTATAAGCAAAAAGTAAGAAAAATATTGCATTCCGGTTTGTGTCCCATTTGTATGAAATAAAATGATGTTTTAATGTTTTGATACCAAACTTACGTTTCGTGAAAATACTGCAGAACGGCATAGTTCCTAATGATTACTGGACAGTATATTTTTAAAATATTAATTGAAAGCATAATGATACATATTGCTCTTTTGGATGACGATTTGGTCTTGTATATTATTATTTAAGATCCCAGTGATAAAATACTTCATAGACTTTAGCTATCTAAACCTTAGGTGGCAAACATATTTTATTTTTATGTAGGTTAGACAGAAATTCCTCATCTAGTTACTGTATTCCGTTACCTGCCATCATATTTACGAGCCGTGTTATGATATCACTCCGTCATCTCAGCCTTTTATCAGCATCTCTCTTTTCTACAGCTATATCACCCATCATTTGACGCTATAAATTCCGATATACAGTCTTTATAACTTCCTTCTCTTCTGAACTTTTCCTCAAGTTCAAATTACTAGGAAGATCATATCACTCTGCCAACCAATAAAAAAATTCGTTTTTCACCAATGCGTGGTGTTCGCGCTCAGCTGAAACATGGAGGAAGTTCTTTTATCTTCCACAAAACTATCTTAAAATAATATCAAGGAAAATTTATTTATATATTGTAAAACAAAACTGAAAGCATATGAAACATTGTAAAATAGTTGGGATGTGCTGTTTTGCTTCTGAGCGAAACGTTTTGTGCACAATGGATTAAATGGCTAGCTCACAAGGGTCCTGTTGGCTCAGAGACGGCTGGGGAAGAAGATCCACTGGACAGCTGTTAGGAGAAAGATGGTAACCTGCGGTCAAGGCCATTCAATATCTCCTTTAAAGTGCACATGGCATGACTCTTCTGCACGAGGAGCCACAACTTAACTAGAACTTCATCGATACATCGGCCTGGACAGCCATTGAATAAAGGAGCAAATAAATTTAAAATTAAAGCACAAGCTATTTAATTTAGAATAACGTAAGATAATATTTACTTACTATGAGTTTATTAGAATATTATAAACTATTTCAGAATTAATTACTAAAGTTTTAAATTAATAGCTTACGGAAAATTTTTAAAAGTTAAAACTATTAAAAAATATATTTAAATATTTTTGCTGTTAGTGCACTCTTATGGCTTCCAGATGAAATTGATTTAATTGCCCATCCAGAATAGCGACTTTTTAAAGCCCACCGGCCAGGTGGGCTTCTCAGATATGAATTATATCACTAATGTTTATTACTACACAATATTAATAAGAGTAAGTATGTGCGTTTCAGAGTAGAATCACTTGGTGCGAAAGAACACCTTATTCTGGCCGTCTGGATCGTTTTTATTTGCAATAAATCAATTCGTTACATAAAATAGGTTTCAAACTCGAAAGTGCAATAGATCTCTCACTCCCCCTTCCGGGAGCACGAAAACAAGACTGGTTTGAGAGAAAATGAAATCAATGAAAACAGTAAATGATCAATGAACAAGACATCGAATATAATCACATTACATAATTTGGAATGTTCTGTTTCCTATATACGTAGTTCTCTCGTCCTGTTCCATCAGACTGATTCAGCCTTGACTCCGTGTGCAAGAAAGCCATATCCTTTGTACGTTAAAGAACGAGCTGGATGAGTTTGACGGGAGAGTTCCATCTGTCTCCTAACGGCAGTTCAGTGGGTCGCCTTCCCCCATCCCTCTCTGAGTTCTTGAGATTCTTGTTACCTGATCATTTAGGACATTGTGTGCAAGCACAGCATTTCTCAGATGTAAAAAAAAACATAGTCGTTTAATCCTCAGATTAACGAAACATTATGACCAGTAAGATTGGTAAGGTAATAATAGTACGAGGTTCTCAAACTTTAACAGTTCATAGTTATTATAGAAAAAGGAAATTGAATGTGTCCTTATTTGTCTACGATCCACTAACATTCCAGATTTCAACAAAGAACTATCTATAGCCTCTACAGTTTCTATCTAAATTAAATCCAAATGAAATCTAAATTACAATTTAAACGTTCGTCAAAAAGTATTCGGAAGTCTAATTAGTTTCCAATGAAAATTTCCCTATTCTCTTTAGTTTTACGATTATTGCATGCAAATTATTCCACCTATTATTTAACTGCTGATTAAATATCAACGTTTCGTAAACATTTAATCTTATATCCTGTGTGAAAAATTGTCCACAGTGAAATTAATAAAAGAAAATATTATTTGATTAAAAAATACATGTGTACATATATATTTTTTTAAAATTAGATATGAATAAATTTATTTTTTTTAATTATGTATGAATAAATCCAACGAGATTTAAAAATTGTTGTAATTGAATTGTGTCCGTTTTTTAATTTCTGATAAGACAAGCAAAGCTGCAAGCTTATCCACGTGTTATAACACAAGAAACTGCCATGCTATTACCAATCCCGGAGCCCAGCAGTTTCACCGCAACCAATGCAATACCTCTGAGGCCACCGAGGTGGCATAATAAGTAATAAAATAAGAAACTATTAGAAAATGATATTTGATAACATATGCTTTATTGGATGCATTTGATCACAGTTTTCATAAAACAAAATATCTGGAATTATTCGAACATCAGTAACTATTATCAACATTAAAAATGATCGTGATGCTTTACTCTATTGTACGTTACGAAAAGAGTTTATATAGATACTTACTCGTCATAGTGACATTCAAATAAGGAACATTGCATTCAAGATTCCCAGTGGTTAGCTGTAGCTGACTAGTGAGTGTATGTTTTATAGGAAACCAGAACAAGCTCAACAGAGGTGATAGGTTATCCCCGCACTTTGCGGGTGCAGTACCTTTTTCGTAAAACAATGGGTGAATAAACATTGCTTTTACGCTTCACTTCTTTATTGATAGAGAGTGTTTTATACGTATTAAAGAGTAACCACATAAGGAGAACTATATATTTTTTTTGAAATAGTATTGATAAAAAAATTAGTCAAATACTGAGATTTTTTCGAAAAGTCAAAACGTTATGATCAATGCGTCTTTGTGCAAATTGAAGCAACTATAGATAAACGACGGCGGGGTGAAGGTCATGAAACGGTATAAATAACACCTGATACTGAGCTCTATTAATCAGTGTCATTCCTGTTCTTCAGATGGGATAGGTAGCGGAATTAAGTGAGTTTGACAAAGGCCAGATTGTAATGACTAGGCGACTGAGCCAGACCATGTCCGAGACGGCAAGGTTTGTGGGGTACTCACGGTCAGCCGTGGTTAGTACCTTCGAAAAGTGGTCCGAGGAAGGAAAAATCACCAACCGCCAGCAAGGTGTGGGCCAACCACGGCTGATCAGTGCTAGAGATGAGCGAAGGCTATCCCGTATTGTATGAACCAACAGAAGGGACACTGTGGCGCAACTCCTCGTAATTTGAATGCTGGTGAAGGGAGTTATGTGTCACAACACATCCTGCTGAAACTGCATTGAACCCTGCTGAAACTGCATTGAACCCTGCTGAAAATGGGGCTGCATAGTTGCAGGCTGCTCCGAGCGCCCATGCCAACCTCAGTTCATCGTCTAAAGCGACTACAATGAGCACGCGAGTATCAAAAATGGACCTTGAATAACAGGAAGAAAGTCGTCTGGTCTGATGAATCTCGTTTCAGGTTGCACCATGTGGATGGCCAGGTACGTGTGTATCGTTTACCTGTTGAAGTGTTAGCACCAGGATGTACCGTGGGACGAAAACAAACCGGGGGAGGAAGTGTAATGCTTTGGGCAATGTTTCGCTGAGCAACCCTGGTTGTTGATGTTTCGCTGAGCAACTCAGTTGTTGATGTGCAGGAAATTGTGATGTCTACCACCTACCTAAATATCATTGCAGACCAGGTACATCCTTTCATGGTAACGGTATCCTCTCTATTAGTGCCTTGTTTCAGCAGGATAATGTGCCATGCCGCACTGCTTGGATTGTTCGAGAATGGTTCGTGGAACACGAGGAAGACTTCCAGGTATTACCCTGGCCTCCAAATTCCCCAAAACATCAATCCAATCGGGCATCCGTGGTTTGTCTTGCAACAGCATATCCGATCTGCGGCGGCTCAACCACGGAACTTACAAGATTTAAAAGGTCTGCTGGTAACGCGTTGGTACCAGATACCACAAGACACCTTTAGAAATCTTGTAGCGTGCATGCCTCGCAGGGGCAAGAGCCTTTAGTCGGCGTTTGGAGGACCCACATCATATTAAGCAAGTGGTCATAATGTTTTGCCCTTCGGTGTATGATGCCTAAATAGAGTTTATATATTATTCTTTGATAATCCCCTAATATATGATGTTTCAATATTATATATTTTTTAAATTATATTCCTTATATGCAACTGTTAAAGAGAACTTTTCTTGTCAGTTATAAAGTATATATCGCCTTAGAAACTTTTATTAGAGAATTTAAGCTTCTAGAGAATTGGACAATAACATTCTTGTAAAAGCTGAATATTTAAAGCTGTTTTCATTTATAATTATTGCTTTACTTTTTAGAATATCCTTTATGGAAACGAAACCATTTTTTACGTATTCCTAATGCGTTCAAGATCTAATTTGAATGATGAGAATTACCAATGCAAAGTGGGCAAACGAACTGATGGATATTTATGACTTGCCAGGAAAGAATTTACTAATTTAAATTTAATGTAAAGGAACTAAATTTTATGATTAAATTCATATCTAAACAATTCAGAACTATGTTAATGACATAAATCACATTAAGTTGAATTATATCATTTAAAAAAATTAATATTTCACATATATCAATAAATTACTTTTGTTACACTAATACGACGTTATTCCGAAGGCTACAGAGCATTATTATATACAAATGTAGAACTTGATTCAAATTTTATTTCCTAACATAACCTGAACCTTATAAATTTTCCCGTTTAATTTAATATGTAAGGATGATAACCAGCTTTCATTGCAGACACACTAATTTTGTTTTCAATATTTTTAATTTTTTATTCCGAACTCAATTTTTTACCCTTCTTTCCATTTCACTTTAGTTTCATATTTTATTAATCTTAAATAATATCGACATTTTAGATCATATTGTATTATTTATTGTTTGTCGTTCTATTCGCAAATATACTTCACGATTTATGATACTTCAGTATTATGTTCCAAAAATATATATCAAATATTAACCTAGTTCCTACACGTAAATAGCATTACCTAAGTGGAAAAATTACAATTTTTGAAACATTTACATTTTACTGGTCAGAAAATAAGCTTAGAAAGTGCCTCTATCTTCTAAGTTTATATTCTGAGTTTATTCTCTATCTTCTGCAAATTTTCTTTGCACTGCGAGGACACGCCCTACTAAATCCAGTCAGGTTTGCTGACCTCCTAGAAACAGATGCAGCTAAAACAGTACATAAAGTATGTCGCTAGAACAGAACCCTAATCATTACAACGGTTAAGGATTATTATCGGACAGAGATATATATTTTATTTTCTATATTACTTCAAAATTGATAAGAAATCGTTCACCATATTTCCAACATAAAATATTCACTTTTATGAAGAAATTATTTTACGTTTTTATAATTTCTAGAAATATCTTCGTCTTCAACAATAAAAAGGGAATTTTAGAGTAACTTTTGTTTAATTTTGAACTTATTAATATACCCCTAGTTAATACTACTATATTGCAGTCTTACTATCACCTTTACTAATATCAATTGAGAAATTTGCATTTATAAAGTTAATTCTAGAAAAGATGTACATTAGTTAATATATACTGTAGTTTAAAATACGCTAAAGCTTAGTAAAAATAATAATAATAATTGTGTAAGACAATATAAATTATATAGTAACGAAAACATTGTTAAATGCTCTGTGAAAAACTATTGCATTGTAAGAAATTCCATCACGTCACAACTAAGTTTAGTAAAATGTGTGCTATATTATTTAGTAATAAATTATTGTTATTATTATCGATTTGAGACAGCAAACAGTTTAAGCGAATGTTAAAGTCAGATATATGCTTTTGAAAAACACACCAGAAAAATTTCGGTATATTTAAGATATACATATATAGATATTTAGGATCATGATTGATAGAAATTTTTGAACGGCCGAGAGACAGTCAGAAATACAGTGGCATTCTGCATAATAACATAAAGCATCCCGTTTTTCAGACACGATACGTTAATGATTTGTCTTATAACTGAAATCGTCGTAAGTATGGATATGATTTTGGTTGCCTGTGGGCATTATAAAAGAAATGACACTCTGTATACAGACCTATATAAGCATTTAAAGTAATGAAACAAACATTTTGTTTACCTTCTTCATTTTCTATGGTATTTAAAATTGTGACCTTTTATAAGAAACCTCTGCTCTGTGCCTTTGGAAGACGAAGAGAGAGATGAAAATTGACGTTATCAAAAATAATTTCCATTCTTTCAATAAGTGTCTCTATCAGTAATAATTAGAACAAATATTGGAAATAAATATAAACCAATGTAGAACATATTTTGAATATAGTACAAATAAATTCACAGCCCACGATTGATTTCATCAAGTATTTAACCACTATCAAGCTGTCCTTAATCAGCAGGATAAAGATAAGTGTAGAGGAAAAAAATATCTTGGGTCGGATGGGATCTGAACTCAAGTCCTCTTGATGACATGTCAGGTTATCTGACATTTGAGAAGGTGGGTTCAGTTCCCACCCAGCCGAAGACAGTTTTTCCTTTATATCCATCTTTACCCTCTTAATTAAAGACAGCTTGATAGTGGTTAAAATACTTCATGATATCTTGAACAATTGACAGTTCGATGTAAATGATATATTTTGGTCAAGTGAAATTTATAGGTTTTTTAGCGAAAGTAATTCACCATATTGCAGGGAAAGTTC
Source organism: Ryuthela nishihirai (assembly GCA_038380435.1). Classification (NCBI taxonomy): domain Eukaryota; kingdom Metazoa; phylum Arthropoda; class Arachnida; order Araneae; family Heptathelidae; genus Ryuthela; species Ryuthela nishihirai. Next base: position 65,929,870 of record JAWZYU010000016.1, on the reverse strand, counting down.
CATCTTCTCTTTTATGAAAGTATTGATGAAATTTACCTTCTCAGAAGGAAATTCCCACCGTTGTCAGTACTGATTGAATGATTCGGATGCGTCATAAAACTTGCAACTCGTGACTAAACTTTGGCGTCATATCAAAAATAGTCACAAATTTGAGTGCACCTGTTCGAAAATATAAAGTTTGTTCTATGACTAACACTCTCTGTAATTCACATCATTGATGGCGCATTATGAAATAACTAAATATGACTAATTGAAATGGGTTCTTATAGTTAAAACTGAATAGAGTAAAATCTCGATTTAGTGTTCTCATATTTAATAAATATTTTTCTTTCCTGTTCCAACCAAAATAACAATGTACTATTTCCGCGTATTTAGTGATTTCGATTTAGTCTAAGAATTTTTTTTTACCTTCCAAACAACAATTGATATTTCCGTTTCCGCTTTGCCGAAAATCTTTACATCACTACCATAATCTTTGGCGAGTGAAGTCATGTATTTAACACACACAGACGTCACGACGCTTATGGTATCATAGCTGTTTAGATATTCGATTGAGGTGACTATACTTTGTGCGAGGTAGTAAATTCAGTCTCTAGTGTTTCTTTATTGCGATATTCTTTGTTCGTTTTAGCTACCAAAATTGAAAAATAAGGCTGGAAAATGAGGAGAAAATTAAAATGAATAAATAGTTTGTGAAAAAAAAGACTTTTTTCCCGATGCTCGTCTATCTAGATACGTACCAGAATGTTTCAACCACTAAACTAGCATTAGCCCTCATGACATTTCCACTAATGTAACTTATAAATCGTTTCGAACTTGTTCCCTTGGCGCCATCTATGATCACGGAAGGTAACTACATTTTTAAATATTCCTCTGACGCATATTTTCACCAACTATTTGTTGCTTTATTTACTTCTGTGTCAACAGATAACTCTATGCATTTATTATTGAAAGTAAAAATTGTCCATTAAAGGGGTAAAAATCCTAACATCCCAGCAACAGAAATTTAATATATGCGATGTTTGTGAATTCTCCCAAATGTTCAATTTTAATTGGAATATTTTTTCTTTACAGATGACTGAGGCAGTTAGCTGTTCGAGAAGGAAAATATTCCCTAATGATGATATTTGATTATTGAAAGCTCTCTGATATCCTCACTCTCATTGAAAGAATCTTTGTAAATGCTATGCTTGTCTGAAACTGTGGACTGAAGTAGACAAAGGCTGCCAACAGTTTGAATTATTTTACCTCAGTGGCAGTTTCTTTCACATAATGAGCTATGTGGCTATATCACAAGGATCTCAAGGTTCAGGCTTATTTCATACGTAATTATTATATTAAATCTATTTCATATTATTGATAATGTAATATCTTTATTTCCAAAAAAAATTCTTTAACTACACATTATTAAAGTAAAATTTATTATTTTTTACCTGTGAAGAAAATAATTTTTTGAAATTATATATAATAAGTCGTACAAGAAGGTGATCAGTTGCTTTGTGAAACATCATGTAACCAGCTTAGTGAAAACAATTCACCGATACTGATTAAAATTAAATTTCACTGTATGTTACATTAAACATTTATTCTATTAATAGTTAAAAATGCATGAGGTGAGACTTTTGTAACATATGCAGAATTTTTATTAACGTACTTATATTGTCAGTCTTTCACGGAGTTTTCTGAAGAGCAAAATTAAATATATAAAAATATCAACGATAAGCATTTCAATATCATCCAAAAAGACTAGTTAAGTTGCATCAACAGTTGCGACATAGCCAACTAAACGTAATGTACATTCCAAAATTTGCTCGCAAAATCTGCTGCATGCTATGAGTTTCTGTTACGATGTTGCAAATTATTAAACTCATGATCTTCAGAGGAATATTAAAATTCAAAAAACGCATGAAGAGACACATTTTATTTTCTAAAATGGTAGAACTTAATATTTCAGTTAAAAATCATCATCAATCATCATCAACATCATCAAGCAGCCATGGGCTATGGAGGTCCAACCAGACCGTGCAATTTAGTTCTCCAAGGAAGTCTATCTTGAGCTACATCTACTGCATCTGGCCAATGCACACCACTTTTAACAAGGTCCTGTTTGACATTGTCTGTCCACCGCATCCTAGGTCTCCCCTTCTTTCTGAGGCGTTTAGGCACACTGTTCATAACCCTATTCGCCAATCTATAATTATTCATACGGACAACATGGCCAAACCAACGGAGTCTCTCTCTGCACAATATGCTGCTTAAAGGAGGTTGCAAACTCCTTTGCCTAACCTCACCATTAGTTACAAAGTTGAACCACCTAATGCCCAAGATACTGCGTAAGCATCTGGAATCAAAAGCATCTAGTTTCCTGTTATCTTTTTTACAAAGTATCCAAGTTTCACTACCATAACTAACCCTAGAAAGAACCAAATTATTATACAGTCTAATTTTAGTCTTTAGGTGTATACGCCTATTTCTCCACACTCTCCATAGATTCTTAGAAGTCCCGGCAGCAATCCCTATTCTTCTGTTAATCTCATGCCGCACATCACCAGTATCTGTTACATACCTCCCAAGATAATTAAACTGTGACACCTGCTCAAGACTGCAACCATTCAGATTAACTGAAACACAGTCTGCCTCACCAATTTTCATCACTTTAGTTTTCTCTCTGTTTATAACCAAACCTACTCTACTACCAGTCTCATCAACAGCTCGAATGAAAGAGTTCATCTCATCAACATCATTTGCCAAAAGGGCTAAATCATCAGCATAATCTAAATCAGAAATTTTCGTATCTCCAGTCCATTTAAGGCCAAAATCTTTCCCTTGAAGTGAATTTCGCATAACATAATCAATAACCAAGCTAAAGAGAAAAGGAGACAAAATGCACCCTTGTCGAACACCAGAAGTAATGCTAAACCAATTGCTACAAGCCCTACCAACTCTCACACACGACTCAGTGTTATTATAGAGAGCTTTCATTATGTTAACTAACTTGTCAGGTATACCATATGATCTCACAATCAACCACAAATTATGACGATCAACAGAGTCAAAAGCCAACAAAGCTAGCAACAAATTGAAGTCAACAAAGCTAGCAACCAAAGGTTTCTGAAACTCTAAACATTTCTCAAGAATCTGCCTAAATGAAAATATCTGATCCACACATCCTCTATCACTTCTGAATCCACACTGCTCATCACTCAATTGACTATCAACCAGATTCTTAATTCTATCAAGCACAATCATGCAAAGAACTTTCCCTGGAACAGACAGTAGGCTGATACCCCTATAGGTATCACAAGAACTGCGATCACCTTTTTTGAAAATAGGGATAACAATAGCTCTGGTAAAATCCTTAGGAACCATGCCTTTATCAAAAAAGATATTCAGAATTTCAGTCGTCCAAATGTAACCGAAACATTCCCAGCTCTAAGCATTTCCCTAGTAATTTCATCTATCGCTGGATATTTATGAAGTTTAAGTTCAGAAATAGCCAAAATAACTTCAGATTGTGTTATAGGGCCAACATTAAAGCCACCAATGCATCTATCATCATTGCAAACAATGGGAGTATAACTAACCACATTGTTTAGAACATCACTGAAATGTTCAGCCCACTTAGCCATGACAGAATCTTCACCTTCTGTAACCTTACCTTGTTTATCCTTCAATCCCTGTATACCTGTTCGTTTTCTACCACACAAAACATTAACTATCTGGTACAGCTCTCTGCTGTTGTGCTAACTGCTTCCTCGGCTTTGTCAGCCAAACCATCAAGCCAAAAATTCTTATCAGCAGCTAACTGATCTTTTACACGTTTATTAAATTCTCTGTAATGCTTTCTATTAGGACTAGTAGGGTATTGATTAAGGAAATTCCTGCAGTTCTTTCTTTCCGAAATAAGCTCAAGTGCCTTATTACTCAGATAATTCTGCCTCCTCTTCTCCTTTCTTCCTAAAACTGTACTGTTAGTGTCCAAAAAAGCCTGTTTAAAATGGTCCCATTGTTCCTCAACTTCAGTAGTAAGCATACCATGACTGTCATAATGACTACGTAACCTATCATGGTAAGCTTTGGTTATAACTGGGTCTTTCAGAACTTCAGTATTAAAAGTAAATGTTTTAACCCTAGCAGAACACTTCTTAAATTTACGTTGCAAGACACTTTTAACAAGGTAATCGTCAGATCCAATTTCAGCTCCCCTATATGACCTGGTATTCCTAACAGAACTAGCCCATTTACTGTTAATTAATATATAATCAATCATATTCTTATGCAGCTCATCGGGTGAAACTCATGTGTACTTATGTATGTCGCGGTGTTTATAATAAGTGATAGTTCTTCTGAATCCATTGAGTTTACTTAACTGTAGGAGACGTTACCCAATGTCATTCCAGCTACTAATACCAAAAGGGCCTATTACTCCTCCCCAAAGGTCAGAGTCAGTACCAACTTTGGCATTGAAGTCACCAAGAACAAGGGTAACATCTCCTATCTTGACAGAATTCAAAATATCCTGAAGTTTTTCATAAAACCTATCCTTCTAATCCTCATCGGCATCCTCAGTGGGAGCATAACAGCAGATAACATTCAAGTCTTTAACGCTTGTCTGAAATTTTCCTGTAAGAAACCTTTCATTAATGCTCTCGTATCCTAGAAGAGCATCACTAGCGTGTCTGCTGAGAAGCAGACCCACGCCTTGGTGATGCATATTGTCGTCCCTCCCTGAAAAGAGAAATTTAAGATTATTTTTAAGAATCTGACCTTTATCTGTCCATCTGGTCTCTTGCAAGCCGAGAATATCTAAATTATAATGGTGGAATTCTTGTGTGAGGACATCAAGAGAAAAAGCTCTGTGCAGAGTCCTCACATTCCAACTACCTATGGAGAGAAAATGGTTAGTGGGATGTTTAAAGAAACTACGTTTATTGAGAGAGAGAATGCCGACAATATCAAACAGCCCCCTAATCGCAGACATGGGTCAAAGACCCGTTCCCCCACCACTAAAGACTGAAGCCATTTACAATGGAAGACTTGCTCCAATGTAGAATTTGACGATGCCAATAGAAGTAAAGCGTTCAGGTGTCTGCGATGACCTCTGCTCAAGATTATCCACCAGCTGATAAACATATCCTGTGAATCTATTCACTTGGGGCTGTCAACCCACAAACAAACAGAAAACACAGCGAAATATTTTCCCTCCACAGAAGCCCACCAGTGCAGCAAAATCAATATCCATAATCAAGCTCAGAGCCATATATCTGTCCAGTCCAGTGGGTTTATATGGTCAGCACCAGGACCCTGTGTGGTTGACCACTCTTCATCAGGGTAGAAAAAAAATAAAAGTAGCCATAGTTGTCCAGATCAATAGGCCACACTAATCTGGCAGCCTTTCCCTTCCGTTCACTTCTACAAGAGAGTATCTCTTTTGAAAGATACTAACGGTCTGCACCACGAGAAGGCGGGGTCGGACATTAGGTGCTAGGCCTGGCTGGTTCTATGCATCATCATTGGGGATTGGTGCATAGCTCTCCTTCCAGTGACTACCTAGCTACCATTTACAGACCAGAAATACGTGTTTTATTTTCTGAGTTGATGAATTTTCATTTTTATTTTTTTTTATTTAATTTTATTTTAAATTGTGCAAAACGTATTATATGAAATTGACATTCTTTTTTACAAAACAAATTACATCCAAATAAAAAAATATATTTTTATAACAACTTAAGAGCACTAACTGTGGTATCATATTTCCTCTGATGACATAATTGTTTTACTTTCTGAGGAAAGTGCTTGAAAGTATTATTTTACAGTTTCTTAAAAATATGTTATTCATTGCAAGTATAAAGCCATCGTCTTTTGACAAAAATCGAATTCCATCAATCTTACAATGTCACGTCATCATAGACATATACTTACTGTCCTGTACGTTTATCTTACGTGCAACAAAGACAGCGAAACAAAACAAATTTAATAAAACAAATTTAGTATCTACTCTTCGCTATGATTTATGAAACCTAATATTACCTTAAATTCTATTATTCAATTTTGAACATTGAACATTGCATTGCGTAACTTTTAAATTATATATCTTGTAATAAATGTGCTACAACAAGTAACAATAGAATGGAAACATTAGATTTGTTTAATCGCAATCATGAAAAAGTATTTTAAAAATAAGTGCAAAATTATTTTAAAATATGGAACAAAAATTGCAGTTTTGAAAAGTTTCTGTTTGCGAAACCTAAACAGTGAATATGTATTGAGACGACATGTTCACGTGCAACAATTGAAAGAGGGGCTTATTATATTACGAGATGTATGTCATGTTTGAAATAGAACAGACAGCTACGTTTGAAAAGAGTTTTCGAGAAGAAAAGAAGTAGTTGGAACGACTAGTGTGCAGTCTGCCGGTGTCGGCTAAGATTGCCCTTATTGGCTTCTTTTTTGTGAAGAATCGGAGTGATTTCGGTAGTTTAAAGTAATGTCGTCCTTATTAAACATGTTGTGAAAAATATATATAATAAAATAAAAATAAATACCCACTCAAGCAGCTGTTTGCCACAGAGGCCTGTCAGTTTATATGCCGTAGTAGAAGGTCTGAGAGAATGGCAGGACCTGATCAGAAAAACAACACGAACATCCATGCCTTACCCGGGGCTCGAACCCAGGTCCATTTGATCAGTAGCCAAGCGCGCTAACAACTCGTCAACAAGAAACATTTGTGGCAAGACATGATACTAAAATTTGTTTGTAGAATATGTTGTAATTCAACTTTCGAGTGTTATATTCTTTCAATATTTGACATTAATAAATGAGAGTAGTACTTGGTCATTAGTTTAGTCAGGTTATTTATATATAAAATAAGTAATATTTCAGGTTTTACTTGTTTCTTATAAATTAATTGTTTAATTTATTGAATAAGTTAATTTATTTTCTGGTTGGTTATTTCGAACTTAAACACTGTGTTGTAAAACAAATATAGCTGAGAATCTGTAACAGTATGGTCCATAATGATTGGCATAAACTTTTAGTGATTCATATTTCTGAAATTCCTAATAAGTTATTTTTATTCAACTCATTATGAATGAAATTATTTCGTTCTTAAGTCTACTAATTTCTAAATTATAACTTAATAAATTCAAATATGCATTTAATCATTCATTCTAAAATGAAAATTTTGAAATTCAAAATTTCTGACAATTTTAGCATTAGAGAAATTGTATTAAACTTCACAGTTCATTTTCTAGGCTTTGAGTTGAAAAAAAGAAAAGGAAAACAATCATTTTGAAACTGCGTTCTCCTTAACTTTCCCTCCTTTTCATCGAAAGCTCGCTGAAGGAAGAGAACAAAAACAAAAAGTACGCTTCCTGAGGAGAGACACCGAACAATGCTCTCCAAGGTTTCCACAATTCCAGAAAATCGATTGTTTTCCTACGAAGACAATCTAGACTGCGTTGATTCCAACACGATGGTAAATTCTTTCACAGGAGATGTAAGAACGCACAAAATCGTGTTTAGATGGAACTAGAAACCCTCAAAGTGCACACAGATTGGAGAGTGTGTTAGATATATAGGAACTTTTTCTTTCTGAGTAATTGAGACAGGAAATGTTCAAAATGGTGTAAGTGTTCCGGAAGTGTTGGAACGGCCACTATTAAGCATTGTAAAGTCCCTTGATGTTTGAAAATCCCAGAAGTGCAAGACAGTCGCGGGGAAGCAGAGTCATTTTTAAAGTTTCCGCAACGGGGTGGTCACGAATCGACATGGGAGAAACTCAAGAGAGAATATAAGAAAATAGAATTTACTGTGCGCATGTGTCTTTGGTGACTGGAGATGACCACTTTTGTTACCTCAAAAGTTGCCCTTGGTAAGTCCAGTCGATGTGGATATTGGGCACAAAATGTTTTATTCTTCATTCCAGATCTCTATATATTTGAAATAAAGACTTTAACATCCGCGGCTCAGTATTGGAATTTGTACATGGTTGATTCACTTTTTTTTAATTCTTATAGATCTCAATTTTATATCGTCAAGAATATTTAACATGGCGGTTTTGGACAATTGCTAATGTTGAGATTAGATGAAATTATGAGGGGAATTTACGAAAAGAGGTTTCTTCTGAGAGTGTAATTCCCGTTGCTTTCGTACTACTAACAAATTAGAATCTGCATATTATTAAAGAGCTTATCGCGAGTGGCAGCTGGGAAGACTTTGAGACCGCGCAGTTGCAGCCTCGATAGCTCTACACAAGTTCATTGACAGAGTTCATTGAGACCTATGATCAATATACACCGTCGAACTTCAACTACGCAGTTTCATAATCTCAGTTGCCATTCACATTATATATCTGATTATTAACAGAAAAGTGATAATAATCACTGGTTTTGAGCCCAAGTACTCGATATCAGTGACAACTATACATATATTTTTTTTTCATCTTGAACATACGTACTCAGGCTCAGCGATAAACATAATTCTGTTTTCCTGTTTTGTCTTTTCGAAGCTAAATGATCCTCATACCCAAGGAATTTTTGCGCCACCCTGATGATGACCGCCAAGAGTAGTCGAAAGCTCTCGGTAAAGCTTGCCATTCTCCAGCAAGCACATTTTTACATTCGGTAAAAACTTTTACCGGTACTCTAAAGCATTTCCTTTTATATGCATAGGAAAGTAATCCTACTACAAATTAGGACACTTGCGCACTAACAGCGCTAATGGGAAGAAAATTTTGTTAGAGTAGAATCTTTTTAGAGCGAGTTTATAAGTTATTCGACAAAATGTACTGGTATATACAATGTCAAAATACGGTTATCAAAATACATTAGTGATAACTAATATCCTTTTTTAAACATTTGATTAATTGTTTTTAATTTTAAGCTTTTTTTTTTCAAATGATTTCTTTTGCATCAGTTGTTCCATTGTGTCATTTCAGTATACATATAATCTATTGTTGCGAATTAAAATAAATGAGCACTGAGCGTGGGTACAAATAAATATATTTTACAATATTAATTACAAAACAATGCAATTAATCACAAAAGCATGGATGAAATTACTTAAAAACAAACTAAATAATATCGTACATAAAGTAATAATCTTTTCTTACAGAACACTTAAAACTAGTTTTGTCTGCTCAATTGATCAAAGTTTACCTCTTAATTTTTAAATAAATGTCCTTCGTTTTATCCCTCCCTTCAGACGCAAACCATTAATTTTCTCTGTTAACTCATTAGGTTTTACACTAATATAACTAATCAACTGCACTCACCATATAAAATATTTCTTCTCTTCAAACATTTATCGCGTATATCCTGAGACTAACTACGTCCTCTTTCACATATCCACAACTCCAACATTGCTGTTCTATCTTTCTATTTTTCGGATCGGTTCTGTATTCCAATTCGTTGGTTACATAAATCTCACGCAGAAATAGCGAGCGTTCATGTCACGTTAATCATAAACTCTGCAGCACGTTCATCTGTCGTAACAATATACATATATAGACGATTGTGACGATTGACGGCTGACTGATTACATAGAGGTCTGACTGACCGGCTGTAGAGGCGGCTGACTGACTTTTAGAGGTCTGACTAACCGGCTATAGAGGCGACTGACTGACTTTTAGAGGTCTGACTAACCGGCTATAGAGGCGACTGACTGACAGTCTGCAGGTGATCACGCTAATTCTAATTATGATATGCAGAATTGGTAAAGCTCAGAAGATTTGCACCAAGTAGTAATCCGGGCTGTAGATCTAGGGGGGAATATGAAATTTGACCTTTGGTGTATCTTTCAAGGTCACCTATAGGTCACAGAGAGTTAAAACCTTGATACCTGTACTAGAAACATGAAAATTTGTGCCCGGAGGTGTTTCGAGCCGTAGATAAGCAAATGCTACGAAATTTCTGATTCGGAGAGTCCTTCGAAGTCAGAAATCAGATAAGTTTAAAAATTTTTTAACCCAAAAATTAGTGCCTGGGGGTATTTTGAGTCATGAATCTCAGAAATTTTGCCAAATTTTGAATGGGATAGGTCCTTAGAGGTCAAATGTCAAATTCAATATGCTAGTACTGGAGAACTAAATATTTGTGAACAAAGGCTGTTTCTGGCAGTACAACTCAGAAATGAGAGGGATTTTGGTATCGCATTCGACTTCAAACAGGGGTCGGAGCGACGGCTGAGAAATTAAGATGTACCGAAAGCACCATTTGATTTCTAATGTAAAAATATATGTATACTAAAAATCAATCGGTACCTTTAGCACATCTTGATTTCTAGCCCTACATTCCGAAGCTATTTGACTTCGAATGCGATACCGGAAAATCTCTCTCATTCTGAAAACGCGATCTGAAAATCTCTCATTTCTGAGTTGTACTGTCAGCTCTCCAGCAGCAGTATATCGAATTTGACTTTGACCTCGGATGACCCATCGCATTCAAAATTTGGCATAATTTCTGAAATCCACGAATCAAAACTTTAATTCATTATGCACCAATTTTTTTGCCCTTTAAAACTGGTGAATCTATATTTGATCTTTGACCTCGAAGATTCTCTCCAGGGTCCAGACATTTCGTAACGTTTCTGAGATCTACAACCCCAAACACTCCCAGACAGCAATTTTCACATTTTAGCACTCGTAGATCATGGGTTGACCTTCTACGTGACCTCCATTTGACTTTAAATAACACATCGGAGGTCAAATTTCGGATTTTTTTTTCCGAAATTTACGACCCGGAGTACCTCAAGTTGCAAATTTTCAGACCTCTATACTTTCTGCTTCATTGTTAGAATTAGCGTTATCACCTGTCATCATTCACTCAGTCAATCACCCGCAGTCGTCTGTATATATTTCTATAGTATTAGGCAGTAAAACTATTCTAGGGCATGAAGCCACCTAAATATCTTAATTATCCTGTAATATTATCTGCATTTTCACTTTATTGTAATCCCCTTAGCAAGAAATAATTTATCATCGTCATCACCACCACCACTATCACCAAATGTTATGCACAGTGATAAAAAAATTGTTTTAATATTTTTTTTGCAATCAATTGCACTAATTCTTGTATTCGGAAAAGTCAGGAATTAATAATATTCATTACCTGGCATAATTTTATAAAACCTTTGACAGAACACGAAATTTTATATCGAATAGTCTAAAAAGAACTGCATAGTAATGATTATCAGTTACAGATAAATTTCAAATCAGAACAATTAAATATTTCAAAGGTGCCCAAACTTTTAGCACCTAGTGTAATTTGTGAGAGTTATTAGAAACAATCCGTGAGTTGAAGGATGAAAAAATTATTTGAAATAATTAATTATTTTATTCTGTGAGAGAAACTTTTTTGTGTCAAATTGAATGTGTGAAAAAAATTATTTTAAAGTGAAAGAAAACGTTATTCGGAATACGAAACTTGAAACTGCTTGCAAATCATGTGATCAGTTATAAAAATACAAACTTGAATATAAGAATAACTCCAAAACAGAGAGTAAATGAAAAGAATGAAATCAGTAGCCACAGTTTGTAAATCATTTTTTATATAACTCAAGATTACTATTAACTCAATGATATTTAAGTTTTGTAAAATAATTTGAATTTATTATTAAATTTCCATTCAAATTGTATATAGAGTGTTAGATACGTATTGGAATATATTTTCTTTTAAACTCACGGAGCTCTGAAACATAAAAACTGTTTTTTTATATAAAGGTACCAATAGGTACTTTAAAAAATACTTTACTTAATATATTTGTACCAAGATGCATTTCCTTAATTAGCCGTAGATTATACTAAACATAATAACATCCCTCGAACGACGGAAATGTCTAAAGCTAATTTTATAAAATTGTGTAAGTGAGAAATTTGAAGTGATATATAAATAAAACAATTCTTCTCTATTAATAGATAATATTTAAAGGTTTAAAGTGTCGAAGTTAAAAACGCTAGCAAGAAAATTTTAAAATGATATTTCAATATTCCCTTCATTAAATATTTAATACATTTATGTTCGTGATGAAAATAATCACCAAACTGTTTATAATCTTATTAAAGTAACCTGAATTTTAATTAGCTCACAGTTAAGACAGATTGATATTTATTGATTAATGTAGTGTTAAATAGTTTAATGAACTAAAATTCTTTTATTGCGCCTAAGAACAAAGAAAGGAGATGTGTACAGATAACGTCTTGGATAGATGCGCAAGTTTATAGCACGTTTCTTAATTGTCCTGACTAGATAGGGGAAAAATAAACTTTCGCTCACTGCAATTCGGAGTCTCTTAAGGGAGAACTTTAATGTATTCGAATAAAGAACAAAAGAATCGTTTGATTAATCAAATCCTCAGTGGGAAAGGTAAGCTCTTATCAGAGGAGATTGAAAGAAATGAGACTTTTACCAGAAGCAAAAAAATAAAAACTGCCATCGTTAAATTCCAGCCATTTATTTTCCCATTCAAAGTATTGGTACAAAAAGGTTTTTGTTTAAAGCACCTTAGAACTTGACAACATGATAAGAAGTCAGAAACAAAATTTCTTTTCCAGAAAAGAGAGGTAATAGCTTTTGGCAAAATTTCAGTGACCTCAAAAGAAAAAAATTCGGAAGATAGGAATGGAAGTTCAGCACTTAATAAGTTAATGCACGCCCTAGTTTCCGCTGAGTTATGTTCTTGCTCCCTAATCTTCCATTTTAAAACTCGGTTTCATCTTTACACCCTTTTTTGAACCTTCTGCAGCGTTCAATTACGAAGAAACAATCCTTTTTTTTATCTTATAAGAAAAACAAATTTGGGTTACGACATAAATAAATCGCCATCTTTTCACAGAAACGTGCTACAAGTTGTCCCTAACAACTGCCAGACACAAAAGATAATGTTACGACAGAAGAATCTGGCAACCGAAAGCAAAGTTTCAGCCAACGAATTGAACTTTGGGAGAATTTGGAGAAGGACAGTGGAGCGTTAACGGTTTTGTATTGTAACGGTCGTTGTGTTGTAACGGTCGGAGAGTTCGAAAATGGACGGTGAGCTGTTCTGAGACAGTGCGCGTAAGTATCAAGAAGTAACTTGATGTGTTGTGTATACGCGGAAGGATAAAAGTGGGATCTTTTATCGTTAAGTATCAAGAAGTAACTTGATGTGTTGTGTATACACGGAAGTATAAAAGTGGGAACTTTTATGGCTAACTTCGAATGTCTACACGGACTGTCTTTTTGTTCGGCTAGTGTGTGAAAAGTTATTAGCACAGGACGAGAATTGGTTTACGAGTGAAGATCTTCGGGTGACCTGGTAAATCAAGTAAAAGGTAGTATTTAGTAAAATACACAGAGCTGATATTGTGTGCTCTACGCAGGAAGATTGATGACTTGTGCATGTTAATAGTTGATTTGTTAATAAGATACTTCATCCATATTTCCTTTGTAACAATTTACCTTGTATTGAATTTGGTTTTGAAATATAGCTTTTAATACTCACGCTCAGCGGCTATATATTTTTGTGATCCGCAACATTTGGTGTCAGAAGTGGGATTAATTTAATTGAATGCCTTTCACTAGAAGTATGGATGAATTGGTAAAGTTGTTGAATGACATTAAAAGTCAAAATAATGACTTGAAAGCCGATATTAAAGGTGATATAGCTGCCCAAAGCGATAAAATAGGTGACCTTGCTAGACGAAGTGATAGCTTGAAAGTTGATATAGCTGCCCTAAGCGATAAAATAGGTGACTTGAAAGCCGAAATGGCCGCACAAAATAATGAGTTGAGAACGGAGATAGTTTCTCAAAAAGATGATTTGAAAGCCGATATGGCCGCCCAAAGCGATAAAATAGGTGACTTGAAAGCCGAAATGGCCGCCCAAAGCGATAAAATAGGTGACTTGAAAGCCGAAATGGCCGCACAAAATAATGAGTTGAGAACGGAGATAATTTCTCAAAAAGATGATTTGAAAGCCGAAATAGCCGCACAAAATAACGAGATGAGAGCTGAAGTGGCTTCTCAAATTGATAAGATTATTGATCAGTTCAAGGATAGTAAAACCGAACTCAATAGACAATGCAATAGTTTAAATGTTGAATTTGTCAGTGAAAAAGATGATCTTGATAGTGTTAAATTAGATTGTAAACATGGAAAAGAAAAAGAGAAAGGCAACGCATATAAAAATGTGGATCTGCTACTGAAAATCAAGAATCGTAGAGATAGCGCAGATAATGCCTTTGACCACGCAACTACTGGTGATGCATGGCAGAATGTCTATGTCGCTGGTGACATGTCTAGGAACTGTGAAGAACAATCACACAGATCAGAGAGCTGTGAGACTATACAGTACGCTTTGCACTTCAAAATACCTAGGTATACAAGTCTGGCACGATCTGAAGAGAGATCCACACGAAAGGTATTCTATTCCTCGCCGTCAGCAAAATGTGTCATGGACAATTATCGCAAAGGCAGAGTAACGAGTGGTAATGAGGGGGAACGAAACAGAGTTTACGTTTCGCAGAGTGGTCCGAGTAAAGAAGAGGTGTCCATTCATCATAGATACAAAGTGCCCTTCGTCGTTACCGGGGAAGTCGGAGAGATTTTTCCGAAACACATAGCCACACTCGAATCGTTTATAGAAAGTGGGGATTTAAGAAAGAAGAATTCCGAAGAATGGCTTAGAAGCGTAACAGGTGATGCTAGTAAAGGAGCTTCAGGCAGAGACAGTACTTCAAAGACTAACTTTCTGGATGAAACTAAGCCTCAGAGTTACGATCAGAGAGAAGTGAATCCCTCAGATAATTTCAACGTAGCCACGCTGAATTTCTTTTCTGAACAGTCAATGTGCAGATTTGGACATTATAACCATTTAGATTATAAGGATATAGAAAAGTTTTATCACGACTACAAGAGCTCTAAAGTGGACAATATCATGTTACAGAACTCGTCGCTGATCTCCAGAATGAACAATTTGGCAATCATGACTGATATTTCCCTGGCTAATTACAATGAGAGCTCCAAGAAAGTGAATTCGGAAGAAACAGCAAATATGACCTCCTCGGGTCATGTGTTTTGCTGGAGACCCGAGTGGCGCCATCGGATGGTAGATAAAAACAGCACAGGAGGTGTCGGCAACAAAGTGAGTCTTGTCTTGGCTCCTGCACTTGCTGCTTTAGGTCTCAAGGTCCCTATGATCTCCGGTCGTGCTCTCCAATTGACGGGAGATACTCTGGACAAATTGGAATCCATCCCTGGCTTCACAGTCGACTGCACTAAAGATAAAATCGAGCAGATGATGGAAGACGTCGGATGCTGCATCGTAGGACAGACAGAGGAGCTGGTGCCAACAGATAAGGAGATTTACCGCTGCAAGGATCTGACGGCTACCGTAGATAGCGTTCCTCTAAGGAGATGCTCAATTGTGTCCAAAAAGCTGGCTGAAGGAGTGTGCGCTTTGGTTTATGATGTTGAATTCGGAAAAGGAGCTATTGATCTCATCAGTACAGAAGATGTTGCTGTTGATTTAGTTAAGAAAATGGTTGCAGCATCACAAGCTCGTGGAATGAAGAGTTTGAGTTGTTCAGCTGTTATCAGCAACATGGATTCACCTCTTGAAAACTCTGTTGACAACTCTCTGGAAGTGATGGAAGCTGTTCAGTGTTTCCTTGGTGACGGATCCTTGGAACTGCAAGAGCTCGTCGAAGAGTTAGGAGGAGAACTTCTGCGTTTGGTGAACATTGTGGATAATAGGGTAGATGAAGCATCACGTGTCTGCAAGGTTCTGCATAACGGCAATGCTTTGAACAAGTTTCGTAACATGTTAATAGAACAAGGAGTATCTGAAGATGTTGCAAGCTGGCTATGTGAAGGTAAAACAGAAAAAATATTGCTAGCAGCCCGACACATCACTGATTTCACTTATACAGGAGAAACAGGTAAGGTTGTCGGATTAGAAGCTGCAGTTCTAGCAAGAGTATGGAAGGAGGAGGTGGACCGAAGCGCTAAAAAGAATTATGGAGCTGATATAATTGTGAAGCTCCTTGGGGATCAAATTGAATCAGGTGAAATATGGCTGAAGGTTCATCACGACAGTTCTGAATTAAGTGAAAGTCAACTGACAAAAGGGTCAGACTGGAGGATGAAACTCCTCCCTAGATTTTATGTCACTAATGACTTTCATTCCTTGTTACTGTTGATAGAAGTAAAAATCCAAAGAAGAAAACTTCCGACAAAGAAGAAAACTTTTTACAGGTTTTGCACGAAAACTCTTAGTCGATTCTTCTCCCTGCAGAGACATAAACGTGTTCACAAGGGCTATAGGCATTACACGTATTATGTTTGTGGACGAGGCTTCAGTCAGAAAAGAAATCTACGTCATAATGAGATTCGCTTTCATTTTGACACAGACGTGGTATATCGCATTCGTCGATGTCCAGCTACAAAGTGCAAGGTGGTTCACGTGGATCATTTGGCATCGTTTCATCGAAGAACTGAAGAAGCTTTGGAATCCAGAATTGTTCGGGACGAACAAGACCTAGGAAGGGGGCAGTGTTACGACAGAAGAATCTGGCAACCGAAAGCAAAGTTTCAGCCAACGAATTGAACTTTGGGAGAATTTGGAGAAGGACAGTGGAGCGTTAACGGTTTTGTATTGTAACGGTCGTTGTGTTGTAACGGTCGGAGAGTTCGAAAATGGACGGTGAGCTGTTCTGAGACAGTGCGCGTAAGTATCAAGAAGTAACTTGATGTGTTGTGTATACGCGGAAGGATAAAAGTGGGATCTTTTATCGTTAAGTATCAAGAAGTAACTTGATGTGTTGTGTATACACGGAAGTATAAAAGTGGGAACTTTTATGGCTAACTTCGAATGTCTACACGGACTGTCTTTTTGTTCGGCTAGTGTGTGAAAAGTTATTAGCACAGGACGAGAATTGGTTTACGAGTGAAGATCTTCGGGTGACCTGGTAAATCAAGTAAAAGGTAGTATTTAGTAAAATACACAGAGCTGATATTGTGTGCTCTACGCAGGAAGATTGATGACTTGTGCATGTTAATAGTTGATTTGTTAATAAGATACTTCATCCATATTTCCTTTGTAACAATTTACCTTGTATTGAATTTGGTTTTGAAATATAGCTTTTAATACTCACGCTCAGCGGCTATATATTTTTGTGATCCGCAACAATAATATGATTCTCAGCTTAAAAAGTGAAACAAAATAGCATGAATGATCGTAGACTTTTTTTTTACATTTTCCACTTTTCTTTCTAGTCTGCAGTAGCATAGTTTAGTCAAGACTGTTTTCTAAGCTCCAGTTAAAGAACAAGAGTTTAGTTAAAGATGTGAAATATTATTTATGAAAACAAAACCCTTTACATTGAATGAATAAAACGTTTAAATAGGTATTCTTAGTGAATAATGTTAAAATAAATTACCCGCCATAGAATACTGCATTTTGGAAACAGGACTAAATATCAATTCTCTAAAGTGTCTCGTGCAAATTTTAATGGAAACTTCATCAGGAGGCCGTTTGATGTATGCAGATAAATGATGTGTCTCACACGTGACATTCCGTACCTGGTAGGAGACAGATTTATTAGCAATGAAGAGTTCAAGAGCATGCGGACTTTATTACAGAAAAGCACTATTTCGTCGGTGATTCAGCTCTGCATCAGATCCAAACTGTAAGTTTGTTTCTAAAAATCATGTATCAATTGCTTCGTATTCTGAAGTTAATCTTTATTGCATACTCTTACTGAAGTTTTCTGGGCTGATTTAAATGGAAGTCATTTGCGAATTTAGAAATGTGTTCCCAAAATATAGGTTATTGACAAAAGTGAAAATAAGACACAAATCAATACTTTGTCACACTTACAATACGGTCATTATTGTAAAGATCACAATTATTATCTCAAAAGGAATAAACAATAAATCTCCATTGCAGTAAATACTGGTTGCTGGGAGAAATAATAATATATATAATTACATTTCCACCACACTAGTAATAAAAACTCTAGCATTTCATCTAAAACTAACAAAGATGAATAAAATACGTATTTTTGAGATTATAAAACACAGTTTTAATATTATTGGAATTCAATAACCATAACTTCCTCTTTTTTTTGTAGAGTGTCACACTTTCAATTCACGTTAAAATCTTATTGCACCATTATTATTATAACCAAGCAAGAGCTTGGGCTCTGTCATAATTTAAATTTCTAAATTATCGTATTACTGAGGAAAAGTAAGTAAACAATAAACAAAATAAAACATTTCTTTTGATTTTTCAGCCTTTTAGTAAATATAATTAATATACACTCTTCGCTTTTCGAATAAGTTTTAATGATCACTTTTTCATGTATCAGTCGCCCTTAATATTGTTACGACAGAAGGAATCTGGCAACCGAAAGCAAAAAGTTTCAGCCAACGAATAAGAACGTTGGGAGAATTTGGAGAAGAAGAGTGGAGCGTTAACGGTCGTTTTGTATTGTAACGGTCGTTGTGTTGTAACGGTCGGTGAGTTCGAAAATGGACGGTGAGCTGTTCTGAGACAGTGCGCGTAAGTATCAAGAAGTAACTTGATGTGTTGTGTATACGCGGAAGGATAAAAGTGGGATCTTTTATCGTTAAGTATCAAGAAGTAACTTGATGTGTTGTGTATACGCGGAAGTATAAAAGTGGGAACTTTTATGGCTAACTTCGAATGTCTACACGGACTGTCTTTTTGTTCGGCTAGTGTGTGAAAAGTTATTAGCACAGGACGAGAATTGGTTTGCGAGTGAAGATCGTCGGGTGACCTGGTAAATCAAGTAAAAGGTAGTATTTAGTAAAATACACGGAGCTGATGTGTGCTCTACGCAGGAAGATTGATGACTTGTGCATGTTAATAGTTGATTTGTTAATAAGATACTTCATCCATATTTCCTTTGTAACAATTTACCTTGTATTGAATTTGGTTTTGAAATATAGCTTTTAATACTCACGCTCAGTGGCTATCCATTTTTGTGATCCGCAACATTTGGTGTCAGAAGTGGGATTAATTAATTGAATGCCGTTGAAATAGTAATAAACTTAGTTAATTAGTTAATTAATTGAATGCCGTGAATTAGTAAAGTTGATATATAGCTTCAAAGCCGATATGACTACGCTGATGACTGATATGAAAGCCGATATGACTACGCTGATGACTGATTTGAAAGCCGAAATGACCGCACGAAATAATGAGTTGAGGACTGAGATAGTTTCTCAAAAAGATGATTTGAAAGCCCAAATGGCCGCACGAAATAATGAGTTGAGGAATAAAAGAGGTGATCTGGCCGCACAAAATACTGAGATTAAAGGTGATATAGCTGCCCAAAGCGATAAAATAGGTGATTTGAAAGCCGAAATGGCCGCACAAAATAATGAGTTGAGAACGGAGATAGTTTCTCAAAAAGATGATTTGAAAGCCGAAATAGCCGCACAAAATACTGAGATGAGAACTGAAGTGGCTTCTCGAGTTGGTAAGATTATTGATCACTTCAAGGATCATAAAACCGAACTCAATAGACAATGCAATAGTTTAAATGTTGAATTTGTCAGTGAAAAAGATGATCTTGATATTGTTAAGTTAGATTGTAAACATGGAAAAGAGAAAGGCAACGCATATAAAAATGTGGATCTGCTACTGGAAATCAAGAATCGTAGAGATAGCGCAGATAATGCCTTTGACCACGCAACTACTGGTAATGCATGGCAGAGTGTCTATGTCGCTGGTGACATGTCTAGGAACTGTGAAGAACAATCACACAGATCAGAGAGCTGTGAGACTATACAGTACGCTTTGCACTTCAAAATACCTAGGTATACAAGTCTGGCACGATCTGAAGAGAGATCCACACGAAAGGTATTCTATTCCTCGCTCTCAGCAAAATGCGTCATGTACAATTATCGCAAAGGCAGAGTAACGAGTGGTAATGAAGGGGAACGAAACAGAGTTTACGTTTCGCAGAGTGGTCCGAGTAAAGAAGAGGCGTCCATTCATCATAGATACAAAGTGCCATTCGACTTTACCGCGGAAGTCGGAGAGATTTTTCCGAAGCATATAGCCACACTCGAATCGTTTATAGAAAGTGGGGATTTAAGGAAGAGGAATTCCGAAGGATGGCTTAGAAGCATAACAGGTGATGCTGGTAAAAGAGCTTCAGGCAGAGACAGTACATCAAAGACTAACTTTCTGGATGAAACTAAGCCTCAGAGTTACGATCAGAGAGAAGTAAAGCCCTCAGACAATCTCAACGAAACCATGCTGAATTTCTTTTCTGAACAGTCAATGTGCAGATTTGGACATTATAACCATTTAGATTATAAGGATATAGAAAAGTTTTATCACGATTACAAGAGCTCTAAAGTGGACAATATCATGTTACAGAACTCGTCGCTGATCTCCAGAATGAACAATTTGGCAATCATGACTGATATTTCCCTGGCTAATTACAATGAGAGCTCCAAGAAAGTGAATTCGGAAGAAACAGCAAATATGACCTCCTCGGGTCATGTGTTTTGCTGGAGACCCGAGTGGCGCCATCGGATGGTGGATAAAAACAGCACAGGAGGTGTCGGCAACAAAGTGAGTCTTGTCTTGGCTCCTGCACTTGCTGCTTTAGGTCTCAAGGTCCCTATGATCTCCGGTCGTGCTCTCCAATTGACGGGAGATACTCTGGACAAATTGGAATCCATCCCTGGCTTCACAGTCGACTGCACTAAAGATAAAATCGAGCAGATGATGGAAGACGTCGGATGCTGCATCGTAGGACAGACAGAGGAGCTGGTGCCAACAGATAAGGAGATTTACCGCTGCAAGGATCTGACGGCTACCGTAGATAGCGTTCCTCTAAGGAGATGCTCAATTGTGTCCAAAAAGCTGGCTGAAGGAGTGTGCGCTTTGGTTTATGATGTTGAATTCGGAAAAGGAGCTATTGATCTCATCAGTACAGAAGATGTTGCTGTTGATTTAGTTAAGAAAATGGTTGCAGCATCGCAAGCTCGTGGAATGAAGAGTTTGAGTTGTTCAGCTGTTATCAGCAACATGGATTCACCTCTTGAAAACTCTGTTGACAACTCTCTGGAAGTGATGGAAGCTGTTCAGTGTTTCCTTGGTGACGGATCCTTGGAACTGCAAGAGCTCGTCGAAGAGTTAGGAGGAGAACTTCTGCGTTTGGTGAACATTGTGGATAATAGGGTAGATGAAGCATCACGTGTCCGCAAGGTTCTGCATAACGGCAATGCTTTGAACAAGTTTCGTAACATGTTAATAGAACAAGGAGTCTCTGAAGATGTTGCAAGCTGGCTATGTGAAGATAAAACAGAAAAAATATTGCTAGCAGCCCGACACATCACTGATTTCACTTATACAGGAGAAACAGGTAAGGTTGTCGGATTAGAAGCTGCAGTCCTAGCAAGAGTATGGAAGGAGGAGATGGACCGAAGCGCTAAAAAGAATTATGGAGCTGATATAATTGTGAAGCACCTTGGGGATCAAATTGAATCAGGTGAAATATGGCTGAAGGTTCATCAGGACAGTTCTGAATTAAATGAAAGTCAACTGACAAAAGGGTCAGACTGGAGGATGAAACTCCTCCCTAGATTTTATGTCACTAATGACTTTCATTCCTTGTTACTGTTGATAGAAGTAAAAATCCAAAGAAGAAAACTTTTTACAGGTTTTGCACGAAAACTCTTAGTCGATTCTTCTCCCTGCAGAGACATAAACGTGTTCACAAGGGCTATAGGCCTTACACGTATTATGTTTGTGGACGAGGCTTCAGTCAGAAAAGAAATCTACGTCATAATGAGATTCGCTTTCATTTTGACACAGACGTGGTATATCGCATTCGTCGATGTCCAGCTACAAAGTGCAAGGTGGTTCACGTGGATCGTTTGGCCCCGTTTCATCGAAGAACTGAAGAAACTTTGGAATCCAGAATTGTTCGGGACGAACAAGACCTAGGAAGGGGGCAGTGTTACGACAGAAGGAATCTGGCAACCGAAAGCAAAAAGTTTCAGCCAACGAATAAGAACGTTGGGAGAATTTGGAGAAGAAGAGTGGAGCGTTAACGGTCGTTTTGTATTGTAACGGTCGTTGTGTTGTAACGGTCGGTGAGTTCGAAAATGGACGGTGAGCTGTTCTGAGACAGTGCGCGTAAGTATCAAGAAGTAACTTGATGTGTTGTGTATACGCGGAAGGATAAAAGTGGGATCTTTTATCGTTAAGTATCAAGAAGTAACTTGATGTGTTGTGTATACGCGGAAGTATAAAAGTGGGAACTTTTATGGCTAACTTCGAATGTCTACACGGACTGTCTTTTTGTTCGGCTAGTGTGTGAAAAGTTATTAGCACAGGACGAGAATTGGTTTACGAGTGAAGATCGTCGGGTGACCTGGTAAATCAAGTAAAAGGTAGTATTTAGTAAAATACACGGAGCTGATGTGTGCTCTACGCAGGAAGATTGATGACTTGTGCATGTTAATAGTTGATTTGTTAATAAGATACTTCATCCATATTTCCTTTGTAACAATTTACCTTGTATTGAATTTGGTTTTGAAATATAGCTTTTAATACTCACGCTCAGTGGCTATCCATTTTTGTGATCCGCAACAATATTTATAACAATATTACTCTGAAAAATATTTTTTTACAATTTATTTTTATTATTTTTCTGTTCCATATAACATTGAAATTTCCATTTTTTTCTTCGAAAAATTATTATTAATTTGTAAATAGCTTATACCGATGGTTTACATGGTTGGCAACTGATCAAATGGACCTAGATCCGTGTAACGGATAAGGATGAATGTTTCAGTGTTGTCTTTCTGCTGAGGTTTCGCTTTCTTCACAGATCTTCTTTATGGCGTCTTATAATGGCAAAACGTCGGTCAGACATGTGTTGACACACAGGTTGGCAAATGCTTGAGGGATAATTTATTTATTTATTTATTTTGTTTATGATACGAAAAAAATTAAAAGAGCAGCTTGCATTTCTTTAGTATATATTTAAAATAAGAAATATATTTTATTAACTGTGTTCAAGCTCAATGAAATATTATTAAATTTCTATAAGTATTTCGAAAATTTGAGCACGAACTCATTTCTAAACATCAAAGTATTGAATAATGTAGCGAATGAAGCATTTTTCCAAGCATTTAACACAATATTGTTTTCTTTATGAGGGGCTATCTAGTGTTTAGTTTCGGGTGGGGAGAGTGGTCCGAGAATTTTGTTTTGGTGGGGAAAGGGGGTCTGATAATAAGAAAATAACACTTGAGTAGGGTTTCCCAATTACTAAAATATTCCACCGAAAAGGAAAGTTTACAATGATATTCTAAATGAAATAAGATTTTATATATAACTGATTGAACACAGCTGAGTTAAATTAAAAACATATCACTCTCCGAGCTGTTTTATTATTGCTTTAGTAAATCAAAATGACATTTTGATCGGTGAAATAGAGATGTTAGTCACTTTTTCTAGTAATATGTGAAATAAGACCTTTCCTGTTGCACGGATCACACAATGATATTTACTACTATCATGCATTCACCGATCGAAATGGCATTTTGATTTACTAAAACAATAATAAAACAGCTCGGATAATGATTAAGTTTAAAAGAAAGATGCTGTAGTTTTTTTAATCTGTTTTTAGTGTCGGACATAAAATATGGGGCTAAAATAAAATTATACAAAAACAAGTGTTGGATTTCAGAGAAGGTAGATAAATTTAAGATTTCATATAAGACGACCTTATTTTCGTGGAACCCCAGACCCCCCCCCGATCGGTGAGTCACTATCTGTTCCTGCTACGAATACGAAAAAAATCATAAAAGAACTTTATGATAATCGCAGTTGGAAAGTATTCTCAGTTTTTCTGTCCTCATTTTAGATATTAAATGCAAAATCAGGCGAAAGTCGAAGGGTTTAACGAAGCACAGACGGAACTAAGAACGATGAAAATTGGTTTAAAAATACCGTACTGTAGCATTAATAATATAATCTTATGACGAAGTGTTTCACCACTTCAAGTTTTTTCAACGTCAAGTACAATATTGCGCATTGATGCTACAATTTGACACTCTTCTTAAGCGCATTCATTTTCCTCTGCAATTCTACGAGAATTCAGTTTCCTACCTTCCAAATAAATTAAATCGGCATTGATTCGTTAACAGCAATTCTGCAAGTTTTTTTTTTGGTATAAATAATTTGCCGAAAATGAATATATATATATTAAAGTATACACAAAGGACGGATATAAATAGAAGCTCTATTGGGCTTGTCCTAGTATTTCATACAAAGTACATACACAGGGATATGATCGCTGGTTTAGTAGTCATGTACGCTAACCGCTAAACTAGTTGCAAGTTCGTATCCACGAACTCGCTCATTTAAATACAGATGTGGTTTTCCGAGTCTTTTCTTATGCGAGATTCAGCCTCACAAAAATTTCACGAAATATATTAAATATATACTAATGGAATAAAATCTTTGGCAAATGTTCTGAAGAACTAATAGATTTGTTCATTGTCCAGAACACATTTTGACTGAATCAAGTTTGGGTTTTAAATGTAGTGTTAAAATTATTTCGGACGCAATGAACAGGAATTAGTTCCAGTGGATGAAATAATTTGCAGATATTGATCATTACTATCAAATTTGTAGATTAATGAAATGGTTTTTCCGTTTCATTTTTGCGCTGGTGTAAATATATTATTTATACCTAGAAATAAAAACATGGGTCTTTATCGTCCTGGATTTTTTCATTAAAAAACAAACAAATGCACACATAGAAACCTACGTTGCTTCTCTTGGTCTCTCATACAATATATAAAATACAACACGCGACTTACAAAAATAATTTGGGTGAAAAACAATTTTAAATACACGTAGTACTTGTAGTTGCGCAATAGACGGTTCCTGGAATAGTCCGAAGAAATGGAAACGCCCAAAAAGATAGTTATTTCAAGCGGATTCCAATGTAGGGTGTAATAACTTGAGTGAGTTTTAAATTTTATTTCCATAAAATATAGTGAAGATGAAATTTATTATAATATTGAAGTTGAAGACATTTGACATTTAAAGATCCGAAATAAAATTAAATTTCAGACTGTGCTGAAATAATATTTTAAATTTAAGAGATAACATTTTGATTATAAAGAACACATTGTTTTCTGTAGTAAAACAAATGCAGCGCCCTAAAGCAAAAGAGTGGAGCATTACAACTGAAAAGTAGTAGGTCTTTTAATGGCCTGATATCTGATTTTAGAGAAAAAGGGCTAGACATTCAGTCTCTTCCTTTAGAAGTACTAAGTGATAGTATTAGCGAGGGAAGTTCATCTTAAAGTTTATCCTCATCATCATATACCAGAGCACTGACACTTTCTCCCGGCAATGATTTCGAAGCAAAAATCGAAGTAAAGGACTGCAGATGGAAAAGTGGTCTATGTGTTCCATGCTGTCGCTGCTTTATTCTTTCATCAAGAAAACGAATAGGGATAAATGTTTCGCTAATTTGTTTGAATGTATTATAAAATAATAAGACTACAAAGATTTTTCACTACTAACGTCAATTTTCTACTTCTTTCTGCATTTGGTCATCATTTACCAAGTTTTGAGTGCATTTTCGATCATATTAATATTTCCTTAAAGAACTCAGTTTTTAAATTTTTTTGTATTGTCATTGTTGTCACCGTTTAGAGTGTTCTCAATAAGCTTCAGCTTACAAAGCACGTGGCTCATTTCCTCCTTGTGCGTTTTATTAGATTTTCTGCATTCGCTTCTTCAAATCCTGTCTCTTTTGCTAAGAAGCGAATGCGTTGTTTAACGGCGTCTAAGTGATAATCCGTTGCAATAAAGCTTATGAAGTCGTTGAAGTCTACTTACCGCTAGAGAAAAATGATTACGAATGTTTAAAAAATTCCCCTTTTATGTAGACTGTAATTTGATGCATCGCTTTTCGCATTTAGCGTATCCCTCTTTTTAACGTAGACATGATAAATTATTTTTTCCAAATCTCGCTACTTCAAAAATTTTCGCACATCTTTGAGCAATGGTTATATTCTACAAACGCAAATGGTGAGGGCGCAAAAGTGAATTGTGTGTATATATATAAATAAGTATGTCATTCAGTAAAAAATACGATGTGAATTGCAGTTCCCAGGTTCGAGTTCCGCTTGGGCCAGGATTGAGATTTATCTCCGCAAAACTCTCTGCTCCTGCCCTCCGTCAGTAGGGAACGTCAATGGGCTAGGAAACACCGCCGTCCATCGGATGGGACGTAATGCCATGGTGCCGAGTGCATGAGAGCCATACCTTGTGCACATTTTGAACACGACGGATGGCCTTAATGTAGGCTACCATCTGTCTCCTAACAACTGTCCAGTGAGTTCCCTCCTCCAACCTACTCGGGGACCAGATTTGTATCCCTGAAATTTGTTTTTATTTGACTAAGGAACAGGGAAAGTTAAATACATATTTTATTATTGTTTTATTTTCGATGTGTGTTTTTTCTGTGTAAAAAATCATACTATTAATCCGCTAAATATTATATTATTTTAAATTACGCGAAACTTGAAAAATTCTGTGAAAGTGATCGGGATTATTTGTTAAAATTTTTAAGAATTATTCTATGAGTGCTTAAATTTTCTCAATATGGGATCGGTACAGAGTTATTTGCCCAGATTAGAAACGAGGTATTTAAAAACGTACCAGGTCTAACACATTATGCTGTTCGTTGTTACTACAATGATAACAATAACTATTCTAACAATACTTGTCCAAACCAACATATGTTTGAATATTTAATAGGAATTTGTTTCTACAAGCTTTTTATTCTAAGGATACAAAGCTTTTTTATGCCCGATGCTTTTACACAAGGAAATCCCTTACACTGTCTTGTGCAAATCCGTTATTGGGCCTTATGCCGATCCTTTACGGTGTCCGTCCTGGGTTATATAAATGGGTACTTAGCACAGTGGGCGAAACTAAAGTCTCCTATATTATAACAAGCCTGGAGAGTGCAGTAAGAGAAGAATTAATTTTTCATATGGAACTTGTTTTAATTAAATACTTATTTTTTAATTCAACTGTTAGAGTATTAATTTTTTTAAAATCTGATAACCAGTTTTAAAATAATCATATATATATATTTCTGTGGTTTAAAAATAAATATATTTTAGACAAATTAAATTGCTACAGTTTCTATGCATATTTAATTTACCTCCCTTTGTCCAATGGCCGTCCAAGTCTGGGGAATCAATATGGCCTTGATGAGACCCAGTTCGGAACGGGCGTGGACGGGTGCAGACTCTGAAAGCGGAATGAGCGTGGACCAGTGCAGACTAATACTTAACAATAACTGATGCAAAAAAACTTGATATGATGTATTTTACAACTTAGTACGGTGGTTCTTAACCATTAGGGAAACTAGCTCGACTACCTATGTTTCGATTGTAATGCAATATGAATTAAAATAAATAATGGTAAAAGACAAGTAAAGCAATATAAATGTCAAAATGTAACTTATTTAAATAGCAAATCCTAAATGGTAGAACTCTTCCTTGAACTTCCGTTTTTTTGTCATAATCGGGCCATTCTATTAAAAATTGAAAGGTAACTAGAGGCATAACATCCTCCAGCGAATATGGAATATTCGATTCTAAGAGAAGGAAATATTTTATTTTCCGTCTTTAACACCCTATTACAGAGGAAACTCAAACTAATTGAAGATAACAGGTTTCATTAGAACCAACATAAAACATTACAGCACAAAACCCATTTTCCATTTGTATCTTAAAAAAAGTTTCTTCTTCCAAACCTTCCGACTGAGGATACGGTGGAGGGTGTCATTTCCTCCAACGTAATTCTCTTTACCATTACACTTTACCACCAAAATATCAAATTTCTGGCATAAATAGATTTTTCGAAACATTCTTTTAAAATTTTAGCATTTTGCACTATTTTAACCGTTATAGGGCGTTACTAAGGTTATCGGAATTTTACGCAAATGTGAATTTATAATATTTCATCAATACCTATACAACGCCCCAAAAAATTTATCTCTAGAGACAAAAAAGGCAATGTTTACAGATAGACAAACAGAAGACAAAGCGGAAACATAGCGGGAGAATAAAAAAATAAATACCCCCTCAAGCAGCTGCTTGCCACAGAGGTCTCATAGGAGCCTGTCAGTTTATGCGCCATAGTAAAAGGTGTGAGAGGAATGCGGGTCCTCAGCAGAAAAACAGCACAAACGTCCATGCTTTACCCAGGGCTCGAACACAGGTCCCTTAGATCAGTAATCAAGAGCGCTTACCACTCGCCATGGGACGACAACTAATTTAATCATGACAGAGAAGATTTAATCTCTAAGAAGTGGAAGCAACCTGATTGTAAACAAACAAAACGCGTTAAAGGAAGCAATGAAAATGTCGTTGGGGACAGTACTAGATTATAAAATTGAATAAATTGAAAATGAGATATAAACCACTTCTAATATTTGCTTTATACTGAACTACTCAAAATGCAAGGGTCGTTCATATAAATCGTGATCTTTTTGCCCTCAAAGGAAAACCGGTATGAATATAAAGAAGTTATCAAAATCAGAATCAGTGGCAAGTAATCATTTGAACGTGATAGACACTGTGCTGATTCCAGACAAATCCCGCATGGAAGCATCCAAAGTTGAACAATATGTGGTCAGCTGAGGCTTTAACTTGACCAACAAGGTCTACTGTCGATTCAGCAGAATAGATCACTTCACAGAAAGAGAGATACTCTGGAAAACTGTTAGGGACAGATGACAATCATTTGATCGATTACTGCTACTCTTTAAATGATGATCAAGTTCGTGTTATTGTTTTCATAACGTACGCAAATTTCTCCTTTATAAAACCACGGTCTAATCTCACATCCGATGGATGGCGACCTTTCTAATCTTATCACTATTTTTAGCCATTTTCTCAAATGAGAGTGCTTCAACACATCAAGAAGATTAATCATACTGTGTATGCGCATTGCAGTATAATTCCACTATATTTTAATTAAATATCTTGCGTTTAATTTCATAACGAACAGAATACAATGCTACATGTTACAATTTACATGACTATATTTAACAGATTACAAACCTATGTGTTTACAGAATACAAATGCATATAAGGTAATGATGAGATATTAGTAAATATCCTTATGTATCGCAAAGATTGTGTTGAGATAGCGCAAAGATTGTATCAAATCATTTTACTTTTTTACCACAGGAAAGAAATATTCGTTTTAAGGTTGATTATGCCGAAAGGAAGAGTTTACACGAAAAAGAAAGACTTTTTTTTTTTTGGGGGGGGGGATTGAATGCACAACCATTGCTGGAATAGACGAGTCCATTTACCCGTTCAGCTATGCCATTCTGATCTATGTATATTTATGAACCGAGCTCAGCAGAAAAGACAGAAAAGAGGGAGAGATCGCTTTTAGCCTTGAAAGTCAACTCCAGTCCTTGTTCCAGTAAGAAACACCGAAGACGTTTTCTTTTTATAAATCAGGGACATGAAAACCTAGCGCAGTAAAGTAAATACTAAAGAAAAATCAGTTGATCAATAAAACAGTGAAGAGTAGAATGACGAATATTTTAATAATGAAAACGGAAAAAGAATGTTAGGTGTATATGTACTATCGTTGACACGGCGAAAAAGCAATGAGTAATGCAATTAAGCTTTTTTGTAATATTTAATGCTCTATACTGCGTGATATAAAATATTCTAAATTTCCTTAAATTTATTTTCGCATTTTTTCATGATCTTGCATTTATGCCTTTTTTATATTTTTCTTTATGTGATCGATATTTTTAACTAGCTCTCAAAAGTTGAATAGATTACGCCTTTTATTGCTGCTCATTAAAATATATCAAGTAAGGAAATATGTTTAATCTATATTTCAGTTGCACTCACGAGCTATAATTATGAATGTAGAATTGGCATGGTAGCCTCTAACCTCCTAATGTATTCTGAAAATCATATAATACTCAGAAGCATCTTAGAGGAGTACAGTGGTTCGGCTCTCTAAATTTCGCATCTAGTGCACTTTTACCAAATTATAGATCGGCTACGCTGTGTCATGGAAACAATATGTGGATTAGTCGCTGAAGTGAACAGCATTAGGCGGATGGAAACAGGTGAAGCACATTCGAATATAGCCAGACTGAAGAATATCTCGGATTGTGAAATGTGGAAAACATTCCAATTGATCAAATATGTTTCTTGAAGATGTAGACATGGTGGCTCAAAGGCTACATCATTTGAAGATCACTGATTTTGATCTTGAGAGCAAGACACCGCAGAGTGATAACTGCTTACCAACTTTCCTTAGAACTCGGAACTGAATCCAGCCTCATTCGTAAAAAAATATCACGATCCAATTGGTTAAAACTCAATTAAAAATGCTGATGACATCAAGTTATCTGTTTGGGATTGATAATATGGCATAGCTGAACGGGGTAAATGGACTCGTCTATTCTTCGTCACTCTGATTTGGGATTGATAAGAGGAACATGAATCACTGTCAATCTTGCGTAGAACTATCCTTCTAATGAAGCGTTAGACATACAGGATGACTCTAGGCAAGATGACCAGTGTTTTATATCCCAAAGAAGAGCACTACCGACATGGTGTCATGAACATCGCCATTACGATTGTGACCAATGGGACTATTTTATCCGCACGAATGAGTCGAGATTAAGTTTAATATGGATTTAATGTTTAATACGGAGTCGCAACATCCTTTCATCTGGAAAGAACGTGAAGTTACTTAATCCCATAAGAGTAAAAGGGAACTGAGCGGGCGGTAATATACAGATCTCATATAGCATACGTGTACACAGATTTACGAAAAGCATAAATAAAAAAGGATTTAAGTAAGTAGTTCATTTCCTGCCTTGAACTAAAAACAACAGGGAATTTCCTAGAGTGTGGACACTAATTCTAGTGGAGGTGTTAGCTTGATGACTTGGAAGTATCAATATGAATAGCAGAACAAATCTCGATATCTCCCAAAGTGTCACCTTGACAGGTTAAATTTCCTTCAATTGTCTAGAAACTCGCATGGCAGTTATGAGAGTAATTATATGTTACGGGGAGTTGTCTAACTTCTTTTGTACTTTAAAACAATGAAGAGTTTTAGATTATGAGAGAGTTAAGAATACAAAACTTTTTTCTTTGATAAAAACTGACTAATATTAGCAAATATGTATCATGAATTTCAATAGCCCTAATGTAGTTGATCGTTCTATCTGTCTCCAAATAACGTGTTTTTCTTAAATTGACAAATCCAGCATTCTTCTTGAATTGAAGTTGTCTTATTTAAATCATTTGTAAAGTTTAGCATAAGGTTTCCTCTGACATACATTTTTTTAATGAAAACAAAACTTGATGAATTTGCCAGTTAATGCTTTTTTTTTCTCTAGCCCTTACTCAAAGACTTAATTAAATTATGTAAGTTATAATTTACAGATAATAGAATATTCGTAATGAATCAACTACAACTGTGAAGGATTTGTTAAATATGTAGGATCTCATATTGTGCAACTGATTCTCAAAATTTATTTCTGCGCTCTGTAGCAGCTGCTCTTAAACTGGGATTAGTGAAGGGATTCGAGAATTTCTAAGGAAGCTGTACTTCAACATACTATTAAAATTTAACCAAAACAAAATACTTAGGCATGCCCAAATCGAAATAGTATTGATATGATTGCGGGTCTTCTTTACTCCCTTGCTAAATATGGAAGGATCTACCATCTTTACTGAATGAAAATAGGATATCCATTTTTACTGAATAAATACGGCCCGCTTCTTTTTACCGAATAAAATGGAAGTCCGCAGCCTACTAAAGTTTACGAAATGCTGCTCTAGAGTACTTTTATCTAGTAAATGGTCAGTAACAAATCCATTATAGCATTCACAGCTGATATCTGGTTGACCTGAGAGCAATGAGTTGGATTGTTTGACCTTTTGAATTGGAATGGGCTAACTGGCCAAGTAACATTTCACAAAACACAAACAAGTCAAGCAATTCCTTCTCCAAGGTGGAGAAGGAATTCTCTTGGGCAGCTGTTAGAAAACAGATAGTAGTCTTTCGCCAAGGTGATCCAATCTGTTCTGTAACTTGAACAAGATATGACTTTCTTGCTGACACGGCTTAATATCCTTCCAAGAGAGGACGGACTTTCAAACCCAACTGGGTCCCCTTTCTTAACAAGGAGAGGGGGGGGGGGGTGTTAGCAAAGATAAATCTGAACACAGCCACAGTTGGGATTCCAACCTGGATAAAAATCAATGGATGCAAAATGAGAAAGTGTATAGAAGGAAAGCAGAAGGTTTGGCACGTATTTTCTTAGCAAAATGTTTTTTTCTCCTAGCCTTAAGTTCACTTTGCATAATAGGTTGTAGCATAATTTCTTGATTTCAATATATATATCCCTTTGAAATCAACCAACATGGTGTTGAAATTAAAAAAAAAAAATAGCAAATATCATAAATGTGATATATTATTTTGATGGATGAGCTGAGCTTGTTCTGTGATTGAGAATTTAGGATTAAACCAAAAAGCTGACACTTGAGAGATTTAGCGGTCGAGGGCACACTAGCAAGCTGCGATAGTTAATGTGCAGTGAATACAAAAGAGTTCAAAGGGGTGGAGTGAAGAGCGCTCATGGTCAAAAAGAGAGCGAAGTAGCCTCAAAGGCATATGAACTTTCTAAGTCTACTTCCGTAGTAGTAATTCCACTACTACAGCCTAAAATGATAGATACAATCTTCAATTAGTCAAACTGTAATTTTCCCTAAATTTAATATTTTTCAGCTCATGCTTATTTTCGACAATGCTTAGGAAAGACTCTGGAATAAATTTGACGAATACGGATATAAAGTCAGATGTTTTAAAACATTCTGTGGCATCGACATACTAAATTTAATTTATTGATTTTTTATTTAATGACAGCCATGGAGAGCTGGGTTATATTTCCTCTGAGCGGCATTTCTTTTGCACATAATGGGCTAAATGGCTAGGTTAGAAGGACCCCGAAGGCTCAGAAAAGGTTGGGAGAAGGAACCTACTCGACAGCTGTTGGAAGACTGATGGTAGCCTCCCAATAAGACCATCCAGCGTATTCTTTAACGAGTACAGGGAATGGCTCTCCCGCAACATGGGATCACGACTTTATGTCCCATCTGACGGTAGGCGGGCTTACCAATCCTCTTAAATTCCCTTACTGACCGTGGGCGGGGGGGGGGAGTTTTGCGGAAATAAATCTCAATGCTGGCGCAGCTAGGGCTGGAGCCTGGCAACTATAGAATACTAGTCTGGCCCGCTACCGACTGAGCCACCCCCGCCCCACCCATGGAGGGGAGAAACCGAACCTATATTATGTGGATATATGACTCTTTTAGTTATTGATTAGGATGAGGAAAACATTTTAACAGTGTTGTAGGTGAAGTATGTACTTTAGTAATGATAGCAGTTAGTAAGCTTTTCATTAATGCCGAGGAAACAAAAATGTTTAAAACATATCAGTGAGTCTCAGCGTTTGCTTGTTTTAGCAATTGTCAGAATGTTATACATGTGCAGATTGATATTAATAGAATTGTAAAACTGTTTATGGGACTTTTAAGAATTTATGAAAACATGGGCAAACATACAAAAAAAAGCAAAAACAGCAACGATCTAAGTTTAAAAATATTTTGGATCTTTTATGTAATATTGTTAAAGTATTCAACTTTGCGTAAAGCAGATAACAGGACTATAGATGTTTTTTACTGTTTGCTCTACCTATTTAGAAATTATTTGTATGCATCACCTGAGAATCCTTCATAGAATTTTTGTGACAACGAAGTAAAGAGCAGTTATGGTAAGAGCAGATTCATGCTAGTGGACGAAAATAATCAGAATGGTTGCATCTGAAGCATAAGAAATTATTACGCAAGCCTTCTCAAGATATTTTCGATTGCATATGAATTGCAAGATGTATCTTCGGTTTTGAGCCTCGAGTTATTAAAAATCTAAAGATTACATTAATCTTCCAGTTTTTACAATGGCTTTCACTTCAATTCGGCACCGAGTTAATATTACTGTCACTGTGAAGATTCGGCACAATTTAAGATCGTAGTTAAAAGGTGATGTCAGACACAAAACGTAACTTACGTCTGTATTTGCACTGCAGCACATGATAAAAAAGGGAATAAAATGCTTTTTGTTATGATTTCTACATTCTGAAGACGATAATACAAATCTCAGACAAATCTAGAGTTGTCAAGTATAAATTCATTAATATATATTTTTCAGCATAAATTAGTTACTGGCCAAAATATATATAATATATAAGTATCCATTTTAAGGATTAATAAATATATATCTATAATATATGCTTATCCATTTTACAGTATTTTTACTTGATGGAGTTTCTATACTGTATTTCGCATTTAATGAGTGAATTTCTAAACTAGTCACCGTTGTAAGCAGTTCCCCAGAGTTTTGACAATGAAGTTGACATTCTGGTCTCATCTCAATTGCCGGGGCATTTGGGTCAGTGTTGGCGATGTCATGTAGTTGCATCATGGAATCCCAGAAGTTCATTGAGTGTTATCTTTGGGAGGCTTGTTCCCAATTCAAATGCTACTGAGACCTGTTTCAAGTGATATGAACTCTCATCGATGCAACTTGTTAGAGTACCTAACTCTATGTAAACAGATAATCTTTGTTATCGTCACTTGTAAAATTGGCATAACTTTGTACTTTGACTGATTTCTTGGTTGGTTCATCATTTAACTTATACGAATTGTTACATGCTTGAAACGGACAGTTTTCCATTTAGGCGAGTTAAATATATTAACATATGAAATGCCCAAATTATAGAAATTTTTATTCCATTATATTATTATCCTATGAAACAAGCCACTATTATATTCGATGGCACAATGTAGATTGCTTTATAACATTAATAATACTTCTAAAACCGTCGTTTCTTAGCTCATTCAAAAACTTCATAAATTATTGATTTTCTCAGTAGGTTTCCTCATAACTAAAGGCGCTATTAAATAAATTATAATAATAAATAATATTAATAATAATAAATTATATTTAAAATTATTAAATGAAAAAGAAAGAAAAAAACTTTTCGTATTAAATTAGTACATATTCAACAAAAATTTCGAATAAAACAGAAAAAATTATATTTCAGTAGTACAATACGTTCATAACTTATTTATACCAAAATGGCTACATATTTAAGACAGGTAGAAACAACGAGATAAGATATAAACGCTACTAATATATTAACTAAGTACGTCTACGTATGAAGTCATCTGATAAACTGAAGACGTACATACTTTTGAGGAAATAGCATGAAATACCATTGAAAATTATCCTTTGCTCCTCCATTTCTATATTAGTTTTGATAACATGAACTAAATTATTAACTAACTTTTAGTATTGAGTTGGGTTGTTTTACCTCTGAGCGGTACTATTTTGCACACCATGGACTAAATGTCTAGGTCACATGGACCCCGAAGGCTCAGAGAAGGTTGGGGGACGGCACCACCTGGAACAGCTGTTGGGAGACAGCTGGTAGCCTCCCGTCAAGGCCATCCAGAGGGTTCTTTAACGTGTACAGGATCTCCCAAACACGGGGTCACGGCATAACGTCCCATCCGACGACGGCGGCCTTATCCAAACCCGTCATTGTCCCCTACTGACCGTGGGCAGGGTGGGGAATTTTGCGGAGATAAATCTCAACCCTGACCCAGCTGGGACTTGAACCTGGGAATTGCAGATAAGGAGACTGGCTCGCTACCAACTGAGCCAACCCCGCCCCACCAACGTTTAGTGATGAGTGCAGCAGGATTGCTATAATGATGCTAAATTGCCAATCAAGATCACCACAGATTGGCTTCTAAAGTGAAGTTGTAATCGCGATATAGTTTCGATTTCCTAAAATTTATTTCAAACTTATTTATTAATATAGATGGATAAACTGTCTATTTATCTGTACTTTTAACCAAACAGATCCAACAAGAGTTTGTACTACAGCTGGTATGAATTTTAAGTATGTTGTCTACTAGCATGAATCATTTTCATATGAAGTCTTCTGTTGAGAAGATAAATGCATTTTCCTGACATACGATTCTCTCTTTTACAATTTCTCTTTGTAACGTTTATTTGAGATCAGTAATTTTGAACTGTTTCTTGGTTTCGACTCCAATATTTTTTCTGAGACCATCACGACTTCGTTCACTTTCAAAAACTCGATGACTTCCTGTATTTGTTATAGTCTCCAGTATTTCTTTTTCCTTCAAATATTAGTACCGTTACTGTTTGGTTATTAATACAGTTGTACCGTTGCCGTTTCGTTTGATTATGAAAACCGTTTTATCCCCCAGTACCAGTAACAGTTAATTTCGTTCAGTTTCTTACGCTGTGATACAACTTCTACCTAACTCGATTTTAATCATATTGCTCGTAAAAGGTTTTTGGACTGCACAATTTAGTAATAATACTTTTCCATAAAAACAGATGGATATACATTGATTATATTTTAAGCCTTTATGAAAATTGGGGTTTTACCAAGCAACAATAAGAACGTTTTTTCCAGTTTCGCTTTAAGTAATTTCAATGCGACCCCGTTAGAAACTCGTGGTAACCCAAAATCTGGGAGACGAATGGGGTGGAGGTTTCGAGGATGGAAATCACTGATATAAATGGATATCAGGGATCACTCTTCTCTTTTATAATTTAATTTTGATACATTTAAAATCATGCTCTAAAATATTTTACTAAGATTTCTAAATTGCACCTTTTCATATTCATTCTTTTGTTACATGTATCCTTTCTAGGAAAACTATACAGTAATATTATTCAATTCTTCAGATAATATTCTTGATTATAAAATTTCACTTAATACTCGTTTTCCTCTCTTTTGATATTCGTCAAACAAAATTTTCTTTGTTAAATTTATTCAGTGGAATGATCACTATCCATTGTCTGGAAAGAATTACAGTATGTTTCACCGCAGCAGTACGAAAATACAGTTAGAAAAAAGTATAAGAATATCATGTCAGCAATATTTCCAAAAATTGATTTCCTAAAAGTAAAATATGCATTTGAAGGAACTATACTTGTAGATATAGTAAAACAATACTTCCTCTTGATTTTCAATTGTCATTGTACAAGATGTAATATGCGCTTTTAAACTGTTGCTCATTAGCATATTTTAATATCGAATATAAGGCAGATTTAGGAAATGTAAGGAGAAAAGTACCTATAGTATTGATTACTGGGATATAAAAAACGTTAATTAAACCTTTATAAAAACTCGTGTCCATACAAAGTAAATGAAATTTATTTAATCTTTCGAAAAATAGCATTTAGAATTTTTCTTCCGATGAAATTAAAACAAAAAACGTGGAACTACCAAATCAAAAGTCCATCTGCTCTTTACTTAGAATTTTTTTTATCTGATTATACTACAAATGATATAACTAAAAATAGTGCTTAAAAGTGAGCTGAAAGGAAACAAGGGTGATTCATTTTCCAATTAAAATATTTTTAATGATATTTAATTTTTAAACACTTAAAAATACTTAGAAAATGTACAGCTTTTCATATTGTATTGATTCGACTGTTCTTCCTGTCAAACTACTGTTCATTTTTTAAACAAATTATTTGGAGGATTTTTTTAGTTGATTCCAAACACGAATTACTGGTAAGTGCATATTTCTTCTTGCTTTTTCAGGTGAACATCAATTCATGTCGAAAAGTGTATTTATATCTGGGAGGAAATGAATGGCGTAAACCAATTACATTTTCATTTCAGTTATGCAGAGTGTATTTATATCTGGGAGGAAATGAATGGCGTAAACCAATACATTTTCATTTCAGTTATGCAGAGTGCAGTTCAATACATTTTGAAATGCAGCTGAAGTGAGAATAGCATTGATGATTTAGCTGCGAATCTCCGGAATCCACCTTGAGTCCAGTTTCCCGCTTTTTGTAGCGCATAAAATATGCACCGTAAACTAACACCGCAAGCGCAAACAAGTAACCAAACAAATCGTTCAATTTAAAATATTTCTTGAATTTTCATAAGATGAAAACTTATTTTTCTTTCTTTATTTTTTACGGTAAAATGCATTTATAAATAAAAAAATTTTATCAGTGTTTTTTTTTTAAATGTTTTGCAAAAATATTTACGATTTGCTGTGCTCGGATGGGTTGCGTATTTCATTTGTAGCTCACTTAATTCCATGATTTTTCAATAGATCGTGAGAAGCAATATCGGTTTTTGAACTAAAATTTATCTGCCAGTGTAAGCAAATATTATAAGTTATAATCTCATATGGAAACTAAAATTTAATATTATTCGAAACGTTACATTTATTTATTTTTTTGCTAATTAGTTTCCAATAGTTAAAATAATCAGTTGGGGGGTCATCATCTGCTGCAGGTGATACTCATAAAACCACAATGCGCAAAATATATCTAAAAGACAAATAAGATGAGAAATAGATATTCATTTGTCATCTTTGATATCCTGTGGATATTTTCTGGATATTGTGATTGCGTTGGTTGGGTGATGACTTCGAGTATAATTTTATTCCATATATGTATTTTCTCATTGGCTTCCTAATAGAGTCATTAGAAGACAATATATGCCCATCTTCACCAATAGTGTCTAGCAGTGAAATATAATGTCGAGTCTTTAGTAAGTAGCATCTAGCAGATAAATAGAATAGATATTCGTCATGGTCTTTATTATTCGGAATTCGTTTGATACGTGTACCTTACTTACCAAACTGATTGTGTTTTTGTCCTACTTATACCTTGTTGGATATATGATACAGTAACTTTGATGAAACGTACCATTTAGGACCATTTTTACCATCTTGGTAGAATATCATTCAAGAAAAACTATAAACTTCAAACCTATACGACTTCAGACCTCCCAATTTATTATAGCAACACTGATGGGATACATACTAATACTGTTAGTAATGCTCATTGCTTCTCATTATGTTATTTATTAGAGATTTCTGTAGTACACCGAAATGCCATTGAATTAGGGATAGGAGACGCTATCCAAATTAAGTACCGCAAGTTCCGCATTTGCGCGCATGCGTGGCTGAAACTTGGTCATATATAGCTGTCAGCTTTGGTACCCCAAGCATTCGTCGTGAGAAGCGTAATGGAAAAGGCGTGGTATTTTAGATGCATTTGACAGAGGGCAGATCGTAGGTGTCCGACGGATGGGACACTCCATCTCCGAAATTGTCAACGAACTTGGACTTTCTCGTACGACAGTTTCAAGAGTGTTCCGGGAATCTGAAAATTCCTGCAAAAAAGCAAGCATCCGGACAAACTGCGAAGGACAACCGGCCTTGAATGAGCGTGGGCTTCGCCATCTGACCCGCATTGTAAGGACAGATAGCGGTCAGACATTATCTGAACTCACCTTCCATCTAAACGCGAATTCCAGCTGGGAAGTCAGTGCAAGAACCGTGCAGTGCTCATTTCATCATCTTGGCTTCGGGAATCCTACAAGAGTCCACTTCTAACGGCATGACACCAGGCTCAGCCTCTTGCCTTGGCTAAAGAACATCGAAACTGCAGCATCGAAAACTGGCAACGGATAACTGGGAGTGATGAATTCCGATTTAGACTTCGGCACGCCAATGTCAGACTGAGGATATGGCACCAACACCATGAAGCCATGGATCCTGCATGTCAGGTCGGAACAGTAAAAGCTGGTGGTGGCTCAGTGATGGCCTGGGATGTCTGCAGTTGGACGTCTGCGGGACCTTTGGTAAGTGTACCGACGACTGGTATATAAGAACTCATGGCTGACTATTTACACCCATTTATAGCCATCATACATCACAATGGAGATGGCGTATACCACAAAGACAACTGTTCATCTCACAGGTCCAGGTCGGCTACTGCATGGTTGCAGGAGCATTCTGCTGACTTTGAAATAATGAATTGGCTACCTAGAACCCGAGATTTAAATCCCATCGAAAATATTTAGGATACCGTCCTAAAATTTTCGAGCCGAGTGTTCGGCAAAGTGTCGTCGAGCAGAGTGTTCGGGCAACGACCTTGAGATCCCATCAACGACGACCTTGAGAGAATTGTGGACAGCTCTGGAGGATGCATGGGTCGCCATACCTGTGGAACATTTACGCAAGCTTGTGGAGTCCTTGCCACGCCACGTGGCGGCCGTTATCAGGGCCAGAGTAGTTCCAACAAGTTACTAGGTTGCTATCCCTAATTCAATGGCACTTCAGTGTATTATAACCATTGACAATATATCCGTCATTAACGTCATCAGTACATTTCTTCCTATGAAACCTAAATCTCTGTGCAGTTATTTATTATATTACATCGTTATTCTGTGCTGCATTAGTCTTAAATGCTTTAAACATCATTATCATTAATACTTGTTAATATTGTCATTTCCTCGTGAATCATTGAGTAAAATTATCATTAAGAAGTGAAAGTTCATTTGCATTAATGATCACAGTTATTTTATTTCAGAGAGGGAAAATATCGATTGCTGCGTTGCCTGCGGATATTTTTCCGATTAGACGTTGTTTAAAACCCGAAAACTGTCAGAAAAGAAGAGAAAGAACGAACAAGATAGGCGCCTAGAGAGAGGGGAGAAATAAAACTCTGAAAAAAAAAAAATGATAGGATTATGAGCTTAGATAGCACCTCTTTCATGTAGCTGCTTTAGCAAAGGTTCTTGCTAGATACGAAGAAATCTAATGGGAAAGGCTTAGGCTTCCCTTTGATAAGCTGGCATCCACATACCAGTAATCTGCAGCTTACTGTCTACGCGGAAGGTTTCCTTCTGAATCAATACCAATGTTAACGATTCTGAACATTAACAATTGATGATCCTGTCGAAGCAGAAAAGAAATTATGTTTCTTGAAATACTCAACTGTTGCCAGTGAACAAAAAGCGAAACACACCTGCAGATTACTACTAGTCACAGATAAATATAATTTTATGTAATTTGAGAATGATTTCTCTTTTTACAAACAAGCTAATAATCCCATGGGATGATTAGTATTGAGAAAAGTCAAAACAGTTAGTTGCTAAATTTACAGAACAAGGATTCAGGCGATTTTGCTGAGTAAGCAATTCAGGCGATTTGCTTACTCAGGCGATTTTGCGAGATAACGTTGCATTTCAGGAATAGAGTTGAAAATGTTTTTTCGTTCATATCTGCAGACGCTTATGTGCAAATAAACAAACTTATATTTCGTCAGGTTATGGACTAAAACATTGTTTCATTTCAGCGCATTTTTTTTACTTTTGAAATTGCTTTAAGGTAGGGTCGTTTTGCGTTGATATTCACGCTCAAACTCTGATAATTCACTTTAGTTTTATGTATGTTTATTTGAAACGAAGTTTCTAAAGTTATTTTATCTACAGTAATCAACATCCATTTTTTTTCAACAAGTTCCCATAATCTGATTTCCTATATAGATTAATCAGTTAATGGAAACCGTTTGTAACTCCAGCCTCCATAACTCGTAAACTCCACAACTGTCAATGCTCTATAGCAGGGGATCTCAAGCAGGGAAAATTTTTTTGGGGTACACCGTGAGAGCTCAATAGTCGCTAGATCTAGTAACAAAGTCGCTAAGTTGGCATTATTATACTGTTACGACAGAAGGAATCTGGCAACCGAAAGCAAAAAGTTTCAGCTAACGAATACGAACGTTGGGAGAATTTGGAGAAGAAGAGTGGAGCGTTAACGGTTTTGTATTGTAACGGTCGTTGTGTTGTAACGGTCGAATAGTTCGAAAATGGACGGTGAGCTGTTCTGAGACAGTGCGCGTAAGTATCAAGAAGTAACTTGATGTGTTGTGTATACGCGGAAGGATAAAAGTGGGATCTTTTATCGTTAAGTATCAAGAAGTAACTTGATGTGTTGTGTATACACGGAAGTATAAAAGTGGGAACTTTTATGGCTAACTTCGAATGTCTACACGGACTGTCTTTTTGTTCGGCTAGTGTGTGAACAGTTATTAGCACAGGACGAGAATTGGTTTACGAGTGAAGATCTTCGGGTGACCTGGTAAATCAAGTAAAAGGTAGTATTTAGTAAAATACACAGAGCTGATATTGTGTGCTCTACGCGGGAAGATTGATGACTTGTGCATGTTAATAGTTGATTTGTTAATAAGATACTTCATCCATATTTCCTTTGTAACAATTTACCTTGTATTGAATTTGGTTTTGAAATATAGCTTTTAATACTCACGCTCAGTGGCTATCCATTTTTGTAATCCGCAACATTTGGTGTCAGAAGTGGGATTAATTTAATTGAATGCCTTTCACTAGAAGTATGGATGAGTTAATAAAGCTGATGACTGATATGAAAGCCGATATAGCTGCCCAAAGCGATAAAATAGGTGATATGAAAGCCGATATAGCTGCCCAAAGCGATAAAATAGGTGATTTGAAAGCCGATATGGCAGCACAAAATAATGAGTTGAGGACTGACTTGAAAGCCGAAATAGCCGCACAAAATACTGAGATGAGAGCTGAAGTGGCTTCTCAAATTGATAAGATTTCTGATAAGTGTAAGGACATTATGACCGAACTAAATAGTGTAAAAGATGATCTTGATAGTGTTAAGTTAGATTATAAACATGAAATTGAAATTGTAAAAACTGATTGTGAACGCCAGTTTCAGATTTTGAGAAATGAAATGTTACCTTCTGCCTGTGATAATAATAATTCTAGTGGAAATAATGTTATTACACATATCGCTAAAAATACAACTAAACCTTCTACATATGATGGTCAATCATCTTGGACAGTATTTAAAACACAATTCGAAGTTATCGCCACAGCCAATGAGTGGAATGAATTCCAAAAGGCCAGTTTTCTTGCAGCTTCCTTAAGAAATTCTGCTGCGGAAGTTTTGCAGTCTGTTCCAGAAGAAAAACGACTTGATTATCAAAGTCTAGTTTCTGCATTAGAACTAAGGTTTGGTGATAGTTATTTAAAACAATATTACGTGACTCAATTTAAACATCGCATGCAGAAAAATGGTGAAACTTTGCAAGAGCTTGCTAGTGATATTGAGCGTCTAGCTAGATTGGCTTATAGTAACTGTCCACCAGAAATTCAAGATAATTTAGCTCAATTACAATTTATTGATGCTATTGCTGACCCTGATACTCAGCAATCTCTGAGGATGTTGGAAGGTGAATCCTTAAAGTTAGCTGTGGTACATGCTATGAAATACGAGTGCTCTAGGCTTTCCTCCCGAGCGAACAAACGTACAGTGAGATTTGTAAGTGCAGAAGAAACTGTAGAAAAGGATAATGAAATGAAAGAACTAACCAAAGCCATACTATCCGTTTTGAAAGATATAAAAGGTTCTTCTTCAAAACCTACAACAGACCTTCAGTGTTGGAATTGTGGCAAGACCGGACACATTCGTACCAACTGCACTAGGAAACGAATGATGAGTCCAAGTCCATCAACTAGACAACAGGATCAGGGAAACAGAAAATTAGTCAGTCTTGCGGGGCAAAGGAAGGCAGTTGATTGGTTGGCCCCAGGGGAAGTCGCCCACGTTTCAACATTACATGGCGATAATAATGGATTAGTAGCTGATGGAGCTATAAATGGAATACCTTGCCGTATGATAGTCGACACTGGTGCAAATGTAACTTTACTCAGAACGGATATAATAAAGAAAATAATACCTCACCCAAACTTGAATACTACACAGTCTAGAATAAGCCTACAAACGGCCACTGGAGATCGTGCAAAGGTTCATGGAAAAATAGAACTTAATATTCGAGTTGGTAGCTGTCTGGTTCGCCATCCTGTTTACATCGCTGACATCTACGATGAATGCATATTAGGCCTTGATTTTCTTAAGAAACATGGATTCAACATTAGACCCAGTGATAACCTACTCATCTATGAGACAGAAGAGATTCCTCTGCTTAGCCGGACGTCTGATTCTTTATCAAGCGTAACTCCAATATTAGTGACGGAAGACACAGAGATCCCAGCACAAAGTGAAGTTATAGTCCGTGGATATCGGGCGGAGACTTCTGGGGCCTTCCGATTGGCAGTTACTGATGCCTCTGGTAAAGGAGCTTTGGCTCATAATATCCTGGTTGCAAGGACTTTAGTCAGGATAGATAAAGAACAGATCCCTATCAGAGTGATGAACTGTAACAAATCCAGTAGAATGTTAAAAAAAGGTGAGGAATTAGCAATATGTGAAGCTGTTACCTGTGTAACAAGTATAAATAAAATAGAAGTTACCGATTCATATCAAAACCATACAGACACCCCGTCTCATCTTACTGAATTATGGAGAGAAACAAGACAAATATTAACTGAAAACCAAGCTGTTAAGGCCGAGAACCTATTAAAAGAATTTTCTGACATTTTTTCT
This sequence comes from Ryuthela nishihirai, assembly GCA_038380435.1. Classification (NCBI taxonomy): domain Eukaryota; kingdom Metazoa; phylum Arthropoda; class Arachnida; order Araneae; family Heptathelidae; genus Ryuthela; species Ryuthela nishihirai. Next base: position 65,885,384 of record JAWZYU010000016.1, on the reverse strand, counting down.
GCCACGTCAAATGATTATGGCCGTACTAACCTGACAGAACATAAAATCAACACTGGTGATTCTCCTCCAGTCCATCTGCCGGCAAGAAGGCTTCCATTGGCAAAAAGAGAGGAGACGGAACAACTCATAAAGGACATGGAAGCTCAGGGCATTATAGAACCATCACAGAGTCCCTGGACATCACCAGTAGTTCTTGTCAAGAAAAAGGATGGATCTACACGATTTTGTGTAGATTATCGCAGATTAAATGACGTAACAAAGAAAGATTCCTTTCCTTTACCCAGGATTGACGATACACTAGACACTTTATCTGGGTCAGAATGGTTCTCAACATTAGATTTAAAGAGCGGCTATTGGCAAGTTGGTATACGTCCTGAAGACCGTGAGAAAACAGCTTTCAGTACAGGGAATGGACTTTGGCAGTTTAAGGTGATGCCATTTGGACTTTGTAATGCACCTGCCACATTTGAGCGACTAATGGAGTCAGTGCTCAAAGGTTTGTCTTTGGAGGTCTGCCTGGTTTACTTGGACGACATCATAGTTCTTGGAAGAACTTTTGAAGAACATTTGAGAAATCTTCGTCAAGTATTTGAAAAACTTAAGGCAGCCAAGTTAAAATTGGGACCGACAAAGTGTAAACTGTTCCAGCAAGAGGTTCATTACCTTGGTCATGTGATCACTACAGCAGGGATTAAGACTGATCCTAGTAAGATAGAAGCTGTAAGAGACTGGCCTCCACCACAAGATGTTCATCAACTTCGTAGTTTTATTGGACTTTGCACCTACTATAGAAGATTTGTCAAAGGTTTCTCCAACATCGCAAGGCCATTACATCGTCTGACAGAAGAGGGCCAGCGGTTTATGTGGACCACCGAATGCGATATAGCCTTTCAACAGCTAAAGAAAACTCTTTCCACAGCACCAGTGCTAGCGTACCCACAAACTGGAAAACAATTCGTGATAGATACTGACGCAAGTAACACAGGAGTTGGTGCTGTGCTTTCACAAGAACAAGACGGACAAGAGAGAGTTATTGCATACTTTAGTAAAACTTTATCCAAACCAGAGCGGAATTACTGTGTAACACGCAAAGAACTGTTAGCAATAGTAAAAGCAATAGAACATTTTCATCATTATCTCTATGGCCAGAAATTCCTTATACGTACTGATCATGCTGCACTTAGATGGTTATTAAACTTCAAAAACCCTGAAGGACAAATCGCTAGGTGGATACAACGGTTACAAGAATACGATTTCTCCATCGAACATCGAAGTGGTAAAATGCATAAGAATGCAGATGCTCTTTCCAGGCGCCCATGCATTGACAACTGTAAACATTGCTATAATGCAGAACTGAAATTTGGAACTAAAGAGATAATGCCCATAAGACAAATAGTATCGACACAAACAAACAATGACACCCCTAACATCTGGAATCCAATTGAAATCAGGAAGGCTCAACTGGATGATGAAGACATAAAACCAATATTAGAATTGATTGAAAAATCTGATGTAAGACCTAATTGGGAGCAAATCTCGAGGTATAGTCCAACTACTAAAAGTTACTGGGCACAGTGGGACTCCTTAAAAATGGAAGACGGAGTATTATACAGAAGATGGGAGAATCCCACTGGACGGCTGATCCGTTGGCAGATAATCCTTCCTCGATCCCGAGTGGAACTTGTGATGAAAGATGTACATGATAGTGCCACTGGAGGACACTTCGGTGTTAATAAGACATTAGCCAAAGCCAGGGAACGATTTCATTGGTTGAAAAGTAGGGCAGACGTTGAGAGATGGTGTAGGCAATGTGAAGCCTGTGCAGCAAAGAAAGGCCCTAAGACTAGGAGTCGGGGTAAGCTGCAGACGTATAACGTTGGTGCCCCTTTTGAAAGAATAGCCATTGATGTAATGGGTCCGTTTCCTAGAACTGATGATGGAAATCGATATTTATTAGTGGTAATGGATTATTTCACAAAGTGGCCTGAGGTATATCCCATCCAAGACCAGGAAGCAACAACAGTGGCTGAGATGATAGTTAATAACTTCATTAGTAGGTATGGAGTACCTTTACAACTCCACTCTGATCAAGGACGGAATTTTGAATCCAATGTGTTTAAAGGCATCTGTCAACTATTAGGCATTCAAAAAACCAGAACAACTCCCTTACACCCTCAGTCGGATGGTATGGTTGAAAGGTTCAATAGAACAATTGCTCAGCATTTAGCATTATTTGTGAACGACCACCAACGTGACTGGGATCGCCATGTACCACTCCTTTTGCTGGCATATAGAACGGCAGTGCATGAGACAACTGGACAGACACCTTCCATGATGATTTTTGGAAGAGAGTTACGTCTTCCCTGTGACCTTTTATATGGTCGGCCCGAAGCAATGCCTGTGTCCACTCCACAATACGTACAAGAATTGCAACAACGACTAGAAGAAATCCATCACTCCGTTAGACATAACATCGACATAACAAGTGACAGAACCAAAACAAGATATGACAGTAAAATAAATGGAACTATTTTCAATCAAGGAGATCTTGTCTGGCTATACAGTCCACATAGAAAGAAAGGACTATCTCCAAAACTTCAGAAACCTTGGGAAGGTCCATATACAATAGTTAACAGGATTAATGACGTGGTATATCGCATTCGTCGACGTCCAGCTACAAAGTGCAAGGTGGTTCACGTGGATCGTTTGGCTCCGTTTCATCGAAGAACTGAAGAAACTTTGGAATCCAGAATTGTTCGGGACGAACAAGACCTAGGAAGGGGGCAGTGTTACGACAGAAGGAATCTGGCAACCGAAAGCAAAAAGTTTCAGCCAACGAATAAGAACGTTGGGAGAATTTGGAGAAGAAGAGTGGAGCGTTAACGGTTTTGTATTGTAACGGTCGTTGTGTTGTAACGGTCGAATAGTTCGAAAATGGACGGTGAGCTGTTCTGAGACAGTGCGCGTAAGTATCAAGAAGTAACTTGATGTGTTGTGTATACGCGGAAGGATAAAAGTGGGATCTTTTATCGTTAAGTATCAAGAAGTAACTTGATGTGTTGTGTATACACGGAAGTATAAAAGTGGGAACTTTTATGGCTAACTTCGAATGTCCACACGGACTGTCTTTTTGTTCGGCTAGTGTGTGAACAGTTATTAGCACAGGACGAGAATTGGTTTACGAGTGAAGATCTTCGGGTGACCTGGTAAATCAAGTAAAAGGTAGTATTTAGTAAAATACACAGAGCTGATATTGTGTGCTCTACGCGGGAAGATTGATGACTTGTGCATGTTAATAGTTGATTTGTTAATAAGATACTTCATCCATATTTCCTTTGTAACAATTTACCTTGTATTGAATTTGGTTTTGAAATATAGCTTTTAATACTCACGCTCAGTGGCTATCCATTTTTGTAATCCGCAACAATACTATAACTATAGTTTCACCTATTTATATGAGGGGTACGCCAGTTACATACACATTTCTAGGGGGTACTTGAAGCATAAAAGGTTGAGAACCACTCCTCTGAAGTATAAATTTCAATTGAACAATGTCTTTGAAGAGAAAAAAACACATAGATGCAATCAGGCTTGCATGTATTAGCCTGGATTTCGTAATTCTTTAGTTATTCTAGGAGCAAACAGTTCAGACACTTTTGAAAAACGTGTATTTCTGTTTCCCACCATTTACGATTACGATATTCATACCATTCTACTTACAATTTGTAAACCACACGAAAGAGTATTTTATGAAACAAACCATGTTACAATCCACAAAAAATAATTTAAAAATAACGAAAGAAACTGTAGTTATGTTTTTTGGTATTTTTACATTAGTTGTTTTTCATTTATTCTCAGATTTAATTTTGTCATTTGTACTAATAATATGATTTGCAATCAGTTTTAGATTTCGGATTGATTATAAAATTTTCATTGAAGTAGTATTTATTTATATTTATGATAATACAAAAGATGGCATGCTTATATAACAATTGTAACGTTACATTAGGGGAAGAAATTTAGACATTTTTCAGTTATTTTGTTTTCTATTGAATGGAATTCGAACATTTGCGTAATAATATTCTTTACTGTTATCCATAAATTTGCAGATAAAACTTAAAATTTTCTACAGTTTTATGCGTAACAATTACAGTATTTCAACGCAATTGTTTGAAAACAAAAATCGTTTTCAAATATCAGATATGTTCACCACCCCTTTGTTTGCAACTCTATTGTCAACAGTCAGAACCTAGGCGTATCAGTTGTTTGACGTATAATAAATATAAAATTGATAACTTCTATTTATTTTCGCAAACTATAAAGTAAAATCTATTGCTATCTTTCCAAGAGTTTACAAAATACATTTCCAAAATTGAGAACAAAAGTATATAAGACTTTTATCTTATGTGTTGTCGCTTTATTAACAGAAAAAAATCTCTTTCTCAAGATCTCGGTAAATGTATTTAAGTAAAATGCTGCTTTTTTCGACATAAAGAGTAAAATCTATTGAAACCTAAAGTCAACAGCAATTTCCTTTTATTGATTCTCTAATTGTGTGAGAAGATGTCATTCATTGGGCTATCTGGAGACGAAACTCTACAGACCTTAGGAATTCAGAGTAAACGACAGAGCCAAAAGACATCACTTTCTAAGAGAAAGCCTGAGGACAATGCAATGCTCTTTGATGCGTGCCAATCACACAGCCGAAGGCAAACTTTCGGCAAATAGTAGCAAAGTTTATTTGTAGTAGGGAGCTTCCTTATACCGAATGTCAGAGTGCTAGCTAGTTTTCCAATAACGCTGAGGTTGCAAATGCGTTTCTATCTTGACAACGAGATAAGTTGGAACTGCCTGTAAAACCGAAGTGCATCATTATATGCATTTTTTTTCAACAATTTCTGCTTCAATCAATTCCAAACGTTTCCAGATTTAAAGCCCAGTGCTTCATTCTGGCCCTGAATCTAAAAAAATTAGTAGCATGATAAAATATAATATAATACCTGTGCCTTTGAACGAAAAGCATGGAAAAAATACAGATGACGATGAACAAGATTCTTTAGAAATAATTAGTTGAAGAAATTTCTTTGTCTTGGGTGGGATTCGAACCCACGCTTTCCACAAGCATGCCAGGCGTCCTAACCGCTAGACAACCAAGAAGCTAACTATTTCTTCAACAAAAAACATTTTTTTAACTAATTATTTCAAGTGTTTCTTGTCTATAGGCCTTTTTTTGTGGTACTCTATTACTGAAGATTCTTAGTTTCAATTTTTTGAAGTTATTTTTTATAGTAAGTTGTATTGCGAATTTTGCGTTAATATGCCTAATATAGCTTCTAAAATTAATCAGAGAGAACATTTTTTAACAGTTTCGATGATCACTTACATTTTTTTCTGACTGTGATCAGTTCATTGCACCGGAAACACACTAAGATAATGTTCTTTATCTACTTTTCTGGTTCTCTACTTTTCGAATTTTCTACTATCTTTTATAGCAAGGCTCATAATCTGCTGTTACTATTTACGAGTTCCAACTGTGTCAGCATTGAGATTTATCACTGTTAACCCTCAGTGAGATTTATCCCTCTGCCCTCGGAGGGAAAAAAGATAGTGAAAGGCTTAAAAAGGGTCACCTTTGGTCATAGAAACTTAAAGCCGTGGAAATGTATGCAGGAGCACCACAATATGGGCTGTTTAAAGAAGATACTGAATGGTCTTTATGGGAGACTTCCATCTAGTTTCTAACGGCTGTTCAGTGGATATCATTCCTCAACCTTCTTTGAGTCCTTGGGGTCCTTGTGACCTGACCGTTTTCCTCAATGCTTGCAAAAACGTTCCTCCCAGAGATAAAGCAACTTAACAACAAAGGTCTAACAGAAGTTTGCCAGTCATATGCAATAAAGCAGATCAGAGGAAAGACGATGTCTAAAGAAAATTATGATAGGTATGGAAAAAGAATATCCATATCTTATCCAAGATTTGAACCAATATCCGTTTACACCAAAACCAAGAACGCTAACCACTCAATTATTAAGTTTATACCAATCTGTTTTTATTGCACTCATTGAACAATAATAATAAAAACCCATAATATGCAACTATACCCTGGAAACAAAATTTTTTTAATTTAACTAATTTTTCCCCACTAGTTCACATATTGTAATTTATACTAAAATGTGCCGTATTTCGTTTCTATGATCTGCTGTGTTATTCAAGACAAAATAAGTGACATATTTTAGTCTATCCCCGCTCTCCTCAAGAAATAAGGTTCCTTTTTCAGTCGTTTGGAATCCCTTTTTTTAATTCGGAGAAATGTATTAAGTTGGGAAGAAATATTGGTAGAACTCTGGAGATATTGTTGGAGAAAGTTTGCTTTTTCTTCTGACAAAATTATGATCATGGCCAACGGAGTGACTAACATCCCTTCTATCCTTCAGTAGAACTGCAGGGGCTTCAGGAGCAAGGCTGCTGACGTCTGGAACTACATCAACATCATACCAGTTCCCACCCTTGCTCTCTGGGAGGCCAACCTTCCTAATCACTATGTCTTAAATTCCTATATTATGCACGCAAGCAAGAGTCATCCGTTCTCTCGCAATGTGCACAAGAATGTGCACTTCTTGTGCACAAGAATGTCACTCATCATGCTATTGATCTCACTTTCACTGATACGAACAGTGATTTCGTAGCATGCCGCATCCGACTGAACAGCCATGATATCAACCTGATATCCTGTTACATCCGGCCTTGCACTGCCTTTCCTGTATCCACCTTACAGGATATTCTATCGCAGTGCACTCAGTCCTGGATTCTCTGTGGGGATCCTAATGCCAACAGCCCATTCTGGGGCGGAGACATCAGTCATCAACGAGGGAAGGATATCGAGAATGTCATCTTGCAGCGCAATCTCTTTATCGCCAACGACTACTCGCCCACGTTCTACAGACGTCCGAGTACCTACAGCGCCATTGATCTGATCCTCTGTTCTTCCAGTATTCGTCAAAAACTCAGCTGGTCAGTTGACCCTGATATCTGGGGCAGTAAGAGATGTTCCCGCTGCACATCTCCTTGCTTCCCAAGGGACGTGCAGCTCTGAGAAGTCTCGTCTGAAGGACTCGTTGCCATCGAAACTAGAGATCTCAGCGCAGTGTCAGAGGCCCTCACTACTGCCTCTGATGCCTGCACTGTTACGATCTCGACACCTGGGCATCTTCCCCCTCCGGATATCCACTATAACCGGCTTCGCATCATTCGCTGTTGAGCCGAAAGGCACGCCCACCGCTCTGGTAGATTTCAAGACATTCTTCATGCTAGAAGGCTACATGCTGCGATCAGAAGGTAAATTAACCGGCGTGAAAGGTTCAGGTGGCGATCCTTCTGCTCCAGCATCAATGTTTTCACCGCTTCTGGGAACGTCTGGACCTTCCTGAGGAACCTGATGCGGAAGCCACAGCCTGTCCTCTCCTTCCATAACCTTGCCCTATCCCGTTGGCAGGACTTAGACGCCACTGCTAATGACTTTCTGTGGTACCTCACTCTTCCCTTCCTGCTCCACCGTGAATGATCTGGATACGGCTCAGCAGCCTTGCTCTGGGACTGAGTCTTGCTATAACGATCCTTTCACCTTGCAGGAACTCACCTCTGTTATTGGGGCTTCGAAGTGTTCGTCGGCCCCAGGCCCTGACCTCAGCTATACTCAGTTAGCTAACCTGTCACCTGAGGCTCTGCTTGTGCTTCTTAAAGCCTTCAATCACTCCTGGACCACCTGCACAGTACCTGAGTCATGGAAGGCAACGCACATCGTGCCTATCTTGAAGCAGGGGAAACCCGCCACTGAGCTGTCCTCTTACAGGCCATTTGCACTATCATCTTGCTTATGCAAGATCATAGAGAGACTGGTCCTTGGACCCCTGGAATGGTAACTAGAGTCCAATGGTCACCTCCCTGACAACCTCTCGGGTTTCCGCATAGGGAGGTGCACGTCAGACAATCTCATCGACTTCACTTCTGCTGCTGATTAGGGCGCTGTCGGTGGGAGAGACTATTGTCTCTGTTTTCTTCGACATCCAGAAGGCATTCGATTCCCTGTCCCACTCGGATATTTTCTGCAGGCTTCGGGATCTCTACCTCAGAGGCAATATCATCTAGTGGATCGCAGTGTACCTCTCCAACAGGACTTTTCACGTGAAGCTGGGCAACATGCTCAGCGTCTCCCACACCATCAATCATGGAGTACATCAAGGGGATGTCCTCAGCCCGATGTTATTGAACAACTTGCTGTCAGGCCTACCCTCTCGACTCGAGGATAGAGTGGGTATTTCCATTTACGCTGGCGATATCTGCATCTGGTTCCCTAGCCAGGACCTTTGCTATGCTCAGTTCGTGATGAAACGAGCTGTGGACACAGTCGTCGAGTTCTTCGACAACCTAAGCCTCACTCTTTCCACTGATAAGACTGTGGCCACGGTTCTCACGAGGAGACGCCTTCCACCCACCTTCCCTGACCCCTTGCTTGGGCCAGATCACATCAAGGCCGTCCATTAGCATAAGTTCATTGGTATGGTCCTGGACAGCAGGCTGAGCTGGGGGCCTCACATCCAACATCTTAAGACAGTGGCCGATGCGCAGAGAAATATACTGTCTTTCTTTGCTGGTACTCGCTGGGGTAGTCCTGGTCTTGTACCGGCACTTGATCCTCTCCCGCATCAACTGCAGTGGTCACTTTCTGAGCAATGCCTTTGCTACACTGCTCAACAAGTTGGTCACTGTCCACACTAAATCTCTGCGCCTCTGCCTCGTACTCTGCCCTAACACACCTAATGCGTCTGTCATTGCAGAGTCTGATGACATGCCTTTCCACCTGCACTGGAAGAGAGATATACTGTGTCATCTCTCGAGGCTCCATTCCCTCCAATCTAACTATGAGCTTCTCAGGAAGTTGCATGACAGGCCTCACTCTGCCATCGCCCTGTCCGCCAAGGACTTCTATGACCGAGTCCTTCCTGCCAGCACCAGAAGCTCGAGCTGGCAGGACAGATGCTAGATGCTGGCAATACTCTCTTCCCCGACCTTCCTCCCTGGAGGAACAGTGATCTTATGATCAATGTCACTATCCCTTCTCTTGGTCGGAGGGGCCACTGTGATCCATTGGCCATCAGACTACTCTCCACCTCCTATGTCACTGAACTATATGAGAGATGTACTGAGGTCTACATTGATGGATCTGTGGACCGGGAGAGGCAACGTGCTGCCTCTGCCTTTGCCATCTATGATGATTTCCGTCTCCCGCATCTAACCTCCTCCACCTGTACAGAGCTTCATGCCATTCTCGATGCTGCACTTTTCATTCTCAGCCTCGAGAGTGGCAATTCTGTCATCCTCTGTGACTGCAAGTCAGCCTTGAAAGCTCTCCAGAAACGAGACAACAAGAGCTGCAACCCCTTCCTCATCCAGAAGATCATGGAGACTCGGCCTCCAAGGTCACTTCTGCCGGAATCACAATTCATTTCCAGTGGATCCCTTCCCCTGTATGGATACCTGGCAATGAGCTCGCTGATCACACCGCGAAGGAGGCGCGGAGAGTAAGAGGTGTGTAACAAATTACCATCTCTCTCTTAGCGACTGCAAGAGTTCTGTCTCACATCTGATTAGCCGGTATCTCCTTGCTCAGTGGCAGAAGGACAGCAGCTGTTCCTCATTCAGGTACCTGGTTAAACCTTCTCTCACTGCTCCTAACCTCGGTAATCTCCTCAGATCTGAGGAGACCCTCCTTCATCGTCTCCGAGTTGGTATCATCTACAGCAACTCTACGCTTTACACTCTTGGCAGAGCTTACAGTCCAGACTGTGCCACTTGTAGCACACCTGAAACTGTATCCCAGGTTCTGCTCAAGTGCTCCCGCTACAATGCCGAAAGGGAAGCTTTGTTCCGGGAGCAACTCCCTTCTTGGCAACAACCATAATGCGAGCGCGCTTCCGTATGGTCACTGACTTCTTTCAGAACATTTGCCTTTTCTGCAAGGTCAAATGTTCTCTATTTTACTTTCTCCTGAATAGAACTATTTTTTTTAGAGGGAGATAGCTGAGGGGCAGTTTCTTCTGCGTCCGTTATTTCGCCCTTCCATTGTGACTGGTGTAGAGAGCCCCTTATTTGGAGGCTAATTTCACCATATTTACAAAACCCTGAACCTTGAACCGTTTATTATTTGCACAACTCATGCTAACCCACAACTAAGAAGAGAAGCAACTACGCCAGCTGGAATTCCGATAATGCTCCAGAAATGGTCGGAAATTCTACGACATTTTTAATTAGATAATTTTTTCTCCCCGGATATTTGTTGAATAATGTTTTTAGATAATTTAGCGAAGATGCATAAGTACACTCTTTAAAATATATATGCATAGGATCTACAATCAACACACCCTAAACATATTTTCTGAAAACTCAAATAAACATATCATTTTAGTGAATATAATTGAATCTCTACTTGCAAGATGGATCTAATTTTATGGTAAACGTACAAGTACTGATTAATCTCCCTTTAATAATGTAGCCCAGAGGGAAGGCTTCCAAATTTATGGCATTCTTCGCCTATCTTCTCCCCTACGCTTCATATACTTGTGCACTTCATTTTTCAACTTCTCTACTTTGGGAATTTCTGCTCTAATCCCCTCTCTGCTCTCAGTAAGAAATGGGACACCGATGAGCTTAGGAAATGTAGCTGTTGGATGGGATGTTAATCTGGGGCTCGTGAGCCCTGCTTGTGCATGTTGAAGAATTTTCTGGATAGCCTTGACGGCATCTGGGTTGAAAACAACATTCTCTGAACTCTTGGGATCTTTGTGGACTGCAAACGTATCCCATTGGGTTCTAAAAAAACAGTATCGTTTAAATGGAAAGTATCCCATCCTAAAGCATACCTTTCATTCAAATTGCGAAGTTTAGGGAATTGAGTGAACATTATTTTATGCTACGATCAATTTTAGGTTGGCAAAGGAAAATAAAATAGGCAGTAGAAAGAAGTTATTTACGATGACCAAAGGGATGTTATTCCAACATGTGTTGATTAATTAAAGTGAATTTCTCAGCATGAATGATTTAAAGAAAATTCGAAATCTTTCTAATAAAATAAACATATAGTTGTATAATTTTAAATACTTTTTAATAAAAACATTGCATTTCATATCATGGAATTATCATTAATAAATGTGATATACCCACTAATATTTTTCTCTAGAAAGGGTGATGAAAAGTTAATATGATTTGAGTAGCAAATATAAGTTCACGTTTGTAAAACAAATAATTAAAAATCGCCTTTGATGTCTAAACGCAAATTATTTTGGTGTTAAAATTAACGCACTTGGTGGAGACAAAGATTTCATCTCGGAACAGAAAACTTGATTTCCATAAAAATTTCGTTTCTTTCTTGGGGAAAATAATGCCTACTATGTATGTTAGTTCGCTGCAATTCACAGTTGCCTCAGGTAGCATTTCATATTTTCACTCCTAATTGTTTCATTATATTTGCTCTGTGCTCGGATATTTACTTGCTTAAGACAAACTATAGGTGCAAACATGTTAAACAATAATAATAAATCATTAATGAATAAAAAATCATTCTTAGCTTAATATAAGCATCTATTTTCTTTTTCGTACACTGCACGAACGAAGCCTAAAGCATTAATGAATTATTGTGTATTTACACATGTTCTCCCCTAGCTTGAATGGAGCTAGTTTGCAACAGCTCACTGATCATAGCACGATACATATTATCGAGTGGTAGTAATTTCGAATCCCACTCACAGCTGAAATAAATTTGTTCAGATAACTATTTAAGTGCTACATGTTTTGTTTATTGTTAATTCCGTGACCTGCGTACTGATGTAATACATCCTATTAATCTCGAAATTTTAAAAAGTCTTCGTTTATGTTTTGCATAGGAAACTTAACAACACTCTTATTCTTAATTACCCTAAATTGTTCATTAAATTAAATTCCTTTATCCGGGAAATGATTTATACAGGCTCTCGATTCCTTATGTTATACAGGCTTGATTTAAACGATCGCTGTTTCATACGATTGGATTGGATTTAAAAAATTCAAAATAAACTTTAGTCATAAAAAGTATAGTAGTGTTAACAATTAGGCAAGAATATTTATCTCTTTCTCTTTATCCAGTCCTGTTGCTAATTAACCAGTTTCGTATAATATTTCTATTTAACGCCTCTTCAGAAAAGTAAGTAGCTTATACAAATATCAATGGTAGCTAGGCGTAAACTGGAAGGAGAGCTGTGTACCAATCCCTAGTGATGATGCATAGAACCGGGCAGGTCTAGCACCTAATGTCCGACCCCGCCTTCTCGTGGTGCAGGCCGTTAGTACCTTTCAAAAGAGATATTCTCTTTTGAAAGGGAACGGAAGGGGAGGGCTGCCAGTTCAGTATGGCCTACTGATCTGGTCATCTATGGCCACTTTTTTCTTTTTTTTTCAACCCTGCTGAGGAGTGGTCAACTTCACAGGGTCCTAGTGCTGACCATTTATACCTACTAGACTGGACTTGTTTATGGATTTGAGCTTGATTATGGATCCTGGACTTGCTGCACTGGTGGGCCTCTGTTGAGGGAAAGTCTGCTGCTGTGTTTTCTGTTTGCTTCTGGGTTGCCAGCTCTAAGTGAACAGAGGCATGGGATACCTTACATCAGCTGGTGGATAATCCTAATCAAAGGCCATCGCAGGTACCTGAACCTTACTTAGCTAGTTGGGCATCGTCAAGCCTAAACTGGAGTAATGTGTCTCAGGCAGGCCATATGGCTCTTGAAAAAGTCCACTTGAAAAGGTGGTGCCTGAAGTTCCTACCAGCATCGGTGACTTCATCCTTTAGCGGAGGAGGAACAGGTCTTTGCCCCATGCCTGCGATCAGGGGGCTGTTTGATATTGTTGGCACTACCAATCTCAATAAACCTAATTTCTTTAAAAATCCTACTAATCATTTTCTCTCTGCAGGAACGTGGAACGTGAGGACATTACATAGAGATTATTCTCTTGATGTCCTCATGCAGGAATTCCAGCGCTATAACCTAGATATTCTAGGCTTGCAAGAGACCAGATGCACAGGTAAAGGTGAGATACGTAAAAATAACTTTAAATTTCTCTTTACAGGGACGGAGGATGGAATGCATCACCAGGGTGTGGGTCTGCTGCTCAGCAGACATGCTAGTGATGCTCTTCTAGGATATGAGTGCATTAATGAAAGGTTTCTTACAGCAAAATTTCAGACAAGCATTAAAGATTTGAATGTTATCTGCTGTTATGCCCCCACTGAGGATTCTGATGAGGATGAGAAGGATAGGTTTTACGGACAACTTCAGGATATTTTGAATTCTGTCAAGAAAGGAGATATTACCCTTGTTCTTGGTGACTTCAATGCCAAAGTTGGTACCGACTCTGACCTTTGGGGAGGAGTAATAGGCCCTTTTGGTATTGGTAGCTACAATGGCAATGGGCAACGTCTCCTACAGGTAAGTAAAGTCAATGGTTTCAGAATAACTAACACATATTACAAACACCGCGACATACATAAATACACCTGGGTTTCACCTGATGGGCTGCATAGGAATATGATTGATTATATATTAATTAACAGCAAATGGGCTAGTTCTGTTAGAAATACCAGGGCATATAGGGGAGCTGAAATTGGATCTGACCATTACCTTGTTAAAAGTGTCTTGCAACTTAAACTTAAAAAGTGTTGTGCTAGGGTTAAAAAATTTACCTTTAATACTGAAGCTCTGAAAGACCCAGTTATAGCTAAAGCTTACCATGATAGGTTACTTAGTCATTATTACAGTCATGGTTTGCTTAATACTGAAGTTGAGGAAGAATAGGGCCATTTTAAACGGGCTTTTTTGGAAACTAACAGTACTCTTTTAGGGAAAAAGGAGCGGAGGAGACAGAATTATTTAAGTGATAAGGCACTTGAGCTTATTTCAGGAAGAAGGAACTGCAGGAATGTCCTTAATCAGTACCCTACTAGTCCTAATAGAAAGCATTACAAAGAACTTAATAAACGTGTAAAGGATCAGTTAGCTACTGATAAGAATCTTTGGCTTGATGGCCTGGCTGACAAAGCTGAGGAAGCAGTTAGACAGCACAACAGCAGAGAGCTGTACCAGATAGTTAATGTTTTGTGTGGTAGAAAACGAACAGGTATTCAGGGATTGAAGGATAAACAAGGTAAGGTTATAGAAGGTGAGGATTCTGTCATGGCTAGGTGGGCTGAGCATTTCAGTAATGTTCTAAACAATGTGGTTAATTCTACTCCCATTGTTTGCAATGATGATAGATGCATTGGTGGCTTTAATGTTGGCCCTTATAACACAATCTGAAGTTAGTTTGGCTATTTCTAAACTTAAACTTCATAAATCCCCAGGGGGTGGATGAAATTACTACGGAAATGCTTAGAGCTGGGAATGTTTCAGTTACCATTTAGATGACTGAAATTTTGAATAACTTTTATGATAAAGGCATGGTTCCTAAAGATATTACCAGAGCCATTATTATCCCTATTTTCAAAAAAGGTGATCGCAGTTCTTGTGATAACTATAGGGGTATCAGCCTACTCTCTGTTCCAGGTAAAGTTCTTTCCATGATTGTGCTTAATAGAATTAAGAATCTGGTTGACAGGCAATTGCGTGTTGAGCAATGTGGATTCAGAAGTGGTAGGGGATGTGTGGATCAGATATTTTCACTTAGGCAGATTCTTGAGAAATGTTTAGAGTTTCAGAAACCTTTGGTTGCTAGCTTTGTTGATTTCAAAAAGGCTTTCGACTCTGTTGATCGTAATAATTTGTGGTTGATTGTGAAATCATATGGTATACCAGACAAGTTAGTTAACATAATGAAAGCTCTCTATAATAACACTGAGTCATGTGTGAGAGTTGGTAAGTCTTGTAGCAATTGGTTTAGCATTACTTCTGGTGTTCGACAAGGGTGCATTTTGTCTCTTTTTCTCTTTAGTTTGGTTGTTGATTATGTTATGCGAAATTCACTTCAAGGGAAAGCTTTTGGCCTTAAATGGGCTGGAGATACGAAAATGTTTGATTTAGATTATGCTGATGATTTAGCCCTTTTGGAGAATGATGTTGATGAGATGAACTCTTTCATTCGAGCTGTTGATGTGACTGGTAGTACAGTAGGTTTGGTTATAAACAGAGAGAAAACTAAAGTGGTGAAAATTGGTCAGTCAGGTTGTGATTCAGTTAATCTGAATGGTTGCAGTCTTGAGCAGGTGTCACAGTTTAATTACCTTGGACGCTACGTAACTGATATTGGTGATGTGCGGCATGAGATTAAGAGACGAATAGGTATTGCTGCCGGGACTTTTAAGAATCTATGGAGATTGTGGAGAAATAGGCGTATACACCTAAAGACTAAATTTAGACTGTATAATAGTTTGGTTCTTTCTAGGGTTAGTTATGGTAGTGAAACTTGGACGCTGTGTAAACAAGATAACAGGAAACTAGATGCTTTTGATTCTAGATGCTTACGCAGTATCTTGGGTATTAGGTGGTTTAACTTTGTAACTAATGATGAGGTTAGGCAAAGGAGTCTGCAACTTCCTTTAAGCAGCATATTGTGCAGAGAGAGACTCCGCTGGTTTGGCCATGTTGCCCGTATGGATAATTATAGATTGGCGAATAGGGTTATGAACAGTGTGCCTAGAGGCCTCAGAAGGAGAGGGAGACCTATGATGCGGTGGGCAGACAATGTCAAACAGGACCTTGTTATAATTGGTGTACAGTGGTCGGATGCAGCAGATGTAGCTCAGGACAGATATGCTTGGAGAATTAAACTGCGCGGTCCGGTTGGATCTCCGTAGCCAATGGCTGCTTGAGGATGATGATGATGAATGTAATTACATAGTTCTACAATGCACTTTTAAGGATTTAAAGTTTGTTTTTTTTTTGTCAAGAAAATGGGGGAAAAAATGGTAGCCTTTACGAGTGTTGCCTACGTGCGTTTATGCTACAGTCAATAAGAAGCGTTAAGCGATACCGTGGAAGATAACAAGTAAAACTTTCTGTCTAAGAGTTAGTCTATTTCACAATTAATCTGTAGCATTTGAAAGCAGATTTCCTCACATTATTGTTAAAACTCGCCCACACATTATTGTTAAAAGAACACTCCCGAATAGCATAAAAGAGTCGAATCAAATTCACTGCATTTACTACCCATCGCCATGTTTCATGACGATATATTTTTCATATTTTACACTTGTTAATTTTTCACATCTTTGGAGATTCATATTGGGAGATTCATGGATTATTGAATTCAATCCTGGTAAAATTAAACAGGAATAGCACAATGTGTATAATAAGTTGGAAAATTGCATGATGTTTCCTTTGCTGTTAAAATATTTATTTTCGCAAACTGATATTTTCAATTGCCGCTTGATACATGTGATACATGTGATAAAATGTGATGGGAAGGTTAGAAATCCTTCAACAATGGGCTTCCTGCTATCCCAAACAAAGAATCGGACGTGTAAATCACAAGGTAGAAAATAAAAATAATAGTTTTTCTGAATTTTTTCAAAGTTCCCACTTACGCAGAGTAGACTTTCTGTAATCGAATACTCTTGGATCTTAATTTCTTTTCTTTTCTGAGCCAAAAGAGATTTCAAAAACAAAATTAACACTTCAAACAAGGTATAAAAAAATAACAGTCACAGTTCTTTCTTCAGTTCCACCACAAAAATAACCATGAGGTTATCACTTGAGATACTGGCCACTAGAGAAGCAAAAACCCATTTTTCTTGAACAGTCAATATTTCATATTTGTATATTATTAAATTCCTCTTATTCCTTTTATTTTCGAAAAACGAAAACCCAGCAAAGGATGAATTCAGATTCTGTATAATAAAGAACCTTCCTCCAAGAAACTGAGAATCAATTGCCGATTGATTGTTTGTTCCTACGTATATATTAAAGAGGGCCGATTTAAGGGAAGAAGCTCCCTGCCCCAAGAAAAAGAGGGCTACTAGTATCTAGCATTATTATACATAAAAGTAACATATTTTTGGGCCTGCAAAATCTTAAATTAGTAACAACTACATTATACTCGAAGAACGTTGGTATAAGACCGGGGATTTCATTTATTTACCCATTTATTTGCACTAATTTCTGATAACATGAGGGGCCTCCAAAATATTTAAGTGCTTCGGAGTCCATAATTGTTTAATCCAACCCTTTTACTGAGCATACATTCTGAAATCTAATGACACAAATTCAGCAATGATTACTGACAAAAAATGATCACAATTCCCCAGTCATATGTTGAAGGTGTAAATCAAATATGGCTATATTTTTCTTACTGAAATAGTGAAGCATAGTGTCTGAATACTACGTCAGAAATTGTAATAAAATGATTGTTAAATGCTGACAAAAAGAAGGAGATGAAAATCAACTCGAAGAATAACATATCACATCTGCCGAATATGAGATGCTCGATTTCAAAGAAAATGTTTTCCATTTTCCGAAATTTGGTACCCTCTAACAGCAACAATTCCTACTAATCGGGGATTGGAAAACATAATAGAAATATATTAATAGCCCTACACCACGCAAGAAAAAAAATCCCCCATTCATCCCTTGAAATCAAAGAGTTACGTTTTCTCATCCCTTAGGGTAAAGAAGCATATCAATTAGTGTATATAAAATATTTTTATTACTGAAATTTCTTATATAATACTGCAATAATTTTTAAAAATAAAGAGCACATGACTGAATTTTAACCAATAGTTGTATAAATAAAACACATATGAACATAAATTATACTTGGGATAATCAGGCAGAAATAAGGCTGCCAACTTTCCCTTACTCCCGCTTCCTTATTATAAATAAAACTTATATTTATAAGTAATCTGGATACCTGTCCTTGATCAACTTCTGTGTTCTTAATCAGTTCTTGATCAATCTTACCACAGTAATTTCTGTTTTCTAGAATGAATATATTGTTTGCAATATTGCTACAAGTTTTACATGTTCTATATTTAGCGCCCTATAACTATTACTCAAATTTACACGTTTTGTGAAAATTAAAGTCTTTTTCAGTATTTGAAAACTGTGATTCCCTAGTACTCTTTCAACTGAAAAAAAAAGTTTCATTAATCTCAAAAACAAAGTTGCGATTGTCTACCCCTCCCCTGGTGTGAAGAGACAAATTGTTTCTGTCAGTCTAACCCCTTCACCATCTCATTCCACCACTAAAATATCAGATTTATAGCCTAAATAAATCGTTTGAAATATGAGTTTCAAACGTTTCAATTTTCAAATTTTTCCGCCGTCAGTGGTTACAATTAAAACTTTTGGAAGATTTGAAAAGTGCGAATAGTAATTTTATTAATACCTATCCGACACCATTTTTTTAATCTAAAATTAATTATCTTTTGAGAAGCAAAATGCGTTCCACCTGGCATCATTGTTGTTAATGCAAACTTCGTACATTTTCCTTTCAAAAATGTCAAATATATAACATAATTACAACGCTTGCACATTCGTTGAATAATTTGCCATTTTCACATTTTCCTATCGTTAGAGGACGGGAGATTCCGAAAGTTCGAACTGTAATATTTCATCAATATCTATCGACACCAAAAAGACTCTTAATCTGTCTCTAAAAACAAAGAAGTTGAGTATCTACAGACAAACTGGCAGACAGACAAGTTCTTATCTTCTTAAAACCTTGATTCATTCACTGTATGAAGAAAACGCGAAAGTGTGGAAATGACACAATTGGGAGATTCCGCAGAATGTTAAATATTGTGAACAGAGGATATAACACTTTTCAAGTCCCTGCAATGACCATTGTGTGACAAAGAACCATTTCTTACATTTTATCATCCGCGAAAATCTAAAATATTGCTATACTCAGGTGAATACTTTTAGAAACCAGCAAAGTTGATTTTTATGATGCACATGATTATAATTTACAATGATCAAGAGTCTAGAAGCAATAAAATTTCAGTCGTTATAACAAACTTTTTTTTATAAAAAACCTTGTTCACCACTCTCTTTATATACTATCTTGTGTGCCGTTTACATCTGGCAAGCTCTTATTTTGAATAAATTCTATTACATCATTTTTTTCGTCAACAGATGATATCAGTTTAAACGAAGAACATATCTAATTATCAGGTAAAAAGCCCAACTTCAAATCAAATTCATCACCTGAGTTCGGAGTAACTGTTATGACCTGAAACCTTACGAAATTCACCATTTCTTAGAGAGGTAAAAGTGAAATTTAGATCAATAGGCCAAACTAATATGGCAACCATCCAATTCCATTTCTTTCAGAAGAAATAATATCTCCTCTGGGAATTACATTATGCAAAATGTGAACGTATAATTGCATGTTAGATTTCTAATCCAGACCGGTTCCATGCTTTTAGCAATGGAAATCAACCCTGATTAGCAACTTTTTTTTATTTAAAGAACAATTTTATATCTGCACAAGTTTTTAAAGCTAACTCTTCTGCTGTAAAATTTCAGAAGTGAACGAAACAAACGCAAACAATAGACCGACAGAACAAGAATATAATAATAGGCCACTGAACAAAAAAAAAAGTTCACTCTAAATGAAGAAGTTTGAGAAATTCTCTCTTGGGTTATGATATTTCCCTGACTTATTGCATGCTATCTTCGTTGCGTACGGGTGATATTCTTTCCAACAAAAAACCGAAATGTGTTTATAAATTATAAGCATTGCGGCAAAATATAGGCAAAACATTTCTGATTTATCTGAACCACAACGCACTTTAATCAATTATTCCAATTAGATAGTAATTAGGCAAACATGGAGTTTAACTTAAAAACATTTAGCACCTTGTGGAGAATTTTGTCAGCGCTCCAACCAAGTTAAAAGCTAACCGCAGAGTGTTGATGCCATGAAGTAAAAAATCCATGTTTATTTAATTAAGTGGAACCAAATGGCACATGAATTTACTCATGAGAGAGGTTTCCCTGGTTCCCTTGGTTTCCACCAATTAAGGTAAACTCAGAAAAATTATTATAAACAAAATCTATATGAATGATTTTAATGAAATTCGATGGAAACATGAAATACAATGCTAGCTTTAGAATGGGATAAAATATTTTACACTAGAAACATTTTTCGTCAAAAAATAACACAGAAACTTATCCAAAAATGAGGTATCAGAATGCAATGGGCAAAGTTCTTCAATAAGGAGTGTGGTCACCCCTTACAGCAATGCAGGCACGACAGCGGAGTTCGATGCTGTTTATGATGTTATGAATCAGCTCATTAGAGAGTAACGACCATTGCTCATTTAAAGCAGCAATAAGCTCCTCTTTTACTGCAGGTGACGGGCAGCAACACGTCTCCCGAGATATACCACACATGCTCAATCGGTTTTAGATCGGGAGATCGAGCTGGCCACTCCATGTTTAACTCCTCTTGAAGTTATTGTTCCACTAGTCGAGCTCTGTGCGGACGAGCGTTATCGTCTTGTGAGATGAATGTTTCACCTATTACACCTGCGTAAGGAAGTACATAAGGGTCCAAGATGTCATCTCTATACCTTTGAACATTGAGGTTCCCCCTCGTCGAAACATAGGGGTCTGTGCGTCCCAAACAACTGTCTTGCTACCTCCACCGTTAAAGTGTCTTTGACGAATGTTACTGGGATGATAGCGTGTACCACGTTCTCCCCATATGAAACAATATTCGGAACTACTCTGCAAGCAATATCTAGATTAAACTGTGAAGATTACGGACCTCCATTGCTCTTCTGTCCAGTTAACATGCGTGTGTGCTCAATTTAACTGCCTTCTCCTGTGACGTGACAAAGAGGGGTACAAATAACTGGCCTTCTAGCGTACAAATAACTGGCCTTCTAGCGTACAGACCTCCCTCATGAAGCCTTCTACGCACAGGAGAAGCTGATACAACCCTCACAGTGGCTGTTGAAGTAGAGGATCGTAACTGAGACGGATTAGACGTCTTATTTCTTCGTGCTGTTAATCGCATATAGCGGTCTTGTACAGCAGCCGTAACTCTAGCCCTTCCTCGGCTAAACTTCTGAGACGCGGAATCCGTGCTAAGAAATTGATTTCAGAGTCTATGGACCACAGAAGGTCTTATATTCAGCCATCGTGCCACGTCTGACAGACTTCGGCCGGCTTCGAGCCGACAAATAACTCTCCACCGCAGTTCATTTGGCAAATGATGTCTCGAGGTCATTCCTACAAAATGGCTATTTCGAATTTCTTTACTCACATTTATAACACAAAATCACGAACCATTCCAAAACACCCGTTTTTATGCCGCTATATGATTAGACAAATTGACCCAACCTAGACTAATTTGCATACGATATGCTTACTCGGCATTACTTTTGTATTCCTTACTAAGTTACATGATGATTCTTACTGGTTACATAAACAAGTTTGGTGAGAATCACACAATTGTTTGGCGAATTATCGTGATTTTTCTCAATATTCCTTCATTTATGGAAACCAGTGTAGTTACGGTAGTCTCAGCACAATTTGCTAATGCTCATCTGTTCCAAACCATATTTTTCAGAAAAGGTAACCTAATCCACTTTCTATAGTTTTTAATTTCTTGCAATATATAATTTTTTATCAATGCAATCCAATTGTTTAAAATTAAAAGCAGAATATGTAACTTATTTTGAACATTTTAGTAAGGAATGCACGGAAGTACGGAATGGCAATTGCTTCCATAATAAGCATCAATTCTACGAATAATGTTGTTGAGGAGACAGAACATGCATTATTCGTAGCAGTACATATGAAATTTTCGAATGATTAATATTTTGATATGTTATGCAGAATTCACTGCAAGGGGAATATTTTGGCCTTAAATGATCTAGATATTTCATTTGGATATTTTAGCAAATGATGTTGATGAGATGAACTTTTGCATTAGAGCTGTTGATGAGACTGGCAGTAGAGTAGGTTTGGTGATAAATAAAGAGGAAACTAAAGTAATGAAATTTATTCAGGCAGGTTGTGGTTTAGTTTAACTGAATGGTTGCAATCTTGAGGAGGTTTCAAAGTTTAATTATCTTGGGCGCTAAGTAACAGATACTAGTGATGTATGGCATGGGATAAGCAGAAGACAATGGATTGCTGCTGGGGTCTTAAGAATCTATGGATATTATTTAGAAATAGACGCATGCATCTAAAGACTAAAATTAGGATCTATAACGGTTTGCTTCTTTCTAGGGTTAGTTATGGTACCGAATCGAGGATCGTTTGTAAGCAAGATAACAGGACACTTGATGTCTTTGATTCTAGATGCTTACGCAGTATCTTCCGCATTAGGTGGTTCAACTTTGGAAGTAATGACAAGGTTAGGCAAAGGAGTTGGCAACCTACTTCGAGTACCATATTGTTCAAAGAGATATTACGTTGGTTTGTCGATGTCGCCCGCATGCACAACCATAGATTAGCAAATAGGTTATGAACAGTATACCTAAAGGCCTCAGAAAATGCGGGAGATTTAGGATGCAGTGGGCAGACAATGTTAATCATCATAGAATTGATCTGCAGTGACCAGATGCAACTTATATAGTTTAAGGCAGACAATGTTAAACTTCATAGAATTGATCTGCAGTGACCAGATGCAACTTATATAGTTTAAGGCAGACAATGTTAAACTTTATAGAATTGATCTGCAGTGAGCAGATGCAACTTATATAGTTTAAGGCAGACAATGTTAAACTTCATAGAATTGATCTGCAGTGACCAGATGCAACTTATATAGTTTAAGGCAGACAATGTTAAACTTTATAGAATTGATCTGCAGTGAGCAGATGCAACTTATATAGTTTAAGGCAGACAATGTTAAACTTCATAGAATTGATCTGCAGTGACCAGATGCAACTTATATAGTTTAAGGCAGACAATGTTAAACTTTATAGAATTGATCTGCAGTGAGCAGATGCAACTTATATAGTTTAAGGCAGACAATGTTAAACTTCATAGAATTGATCTGCAGTGACCAGATGCAACTTATATAGTTTAAGGCAGACATGTTTGGAGAACTAAATTGAATAATCTTGTTGGAATTCCGTAGCTAATGGATGGTGGTGCTGATTGATGATCGTGAAACAGCGTTAAATACATTTAGGATTGCATTATTTATACTCTTTTCTGTATTTTTCAGGGTCTGAATGAGATTAATTGTAAAATTTAAACTATTATGCAGTCTTACAATTGCACTTTTTAATAAAAATAGCCTTAGTTGCTTTTAAATCATTAAAACCCACACAACCAACAACATTTTTCTTCTAAAGTTTCTGCAAAGAAAATATTCAATGTCTGCTGCCAAATATGAAATTATTTTAAGAAAACTTTTTCAAAAACTTCGCAGTCAAATGACATAATAATACCTAAAATCCTTTAGAAGAAGAAAAAATATTTCCTTTGTTTATTTCTTTTTTTCCTTTTTAGAAATAATAACCTGAAATATTCAGAGAGCGTTTTGTAAAGTGAAATCTAACGACGAACTTCAAAGGAAAATATGTCCACCAAGATATTTCTTTTCTCTGTATGTGCTGAAGTCTGAGTATTCACCTGATGCTTCTAGTGAAAAAAATCGCAAGTCACGAACCAAGTACGGAAGGGCAACTTTTATGCAACTCCTTTTTATCTGGATCTGTAACCGAAGCTGTTTATCCGACTGGATGCTTGGCAAAGAAGGTCGCCAACTCTGAGAAAGGAAAAAACAGCAGAAACAAAGGAAAACAAACCTTTAAGGAGGTAAAAATGCAACAACAATCTACTTTCTCTTGAGCCAACCGAAACATTCGTGGAAGCCTTTGGACGAATTTAACGAAGAGAGGATATCACGATCCGCTTTCACGACCGTCTTTTTGTGCTAAAGCTGCACGTCGCTAGGCCGGGGACTTAACGTTGCGAACAATCCCGACCACGAGACCTTCAGCACCAAAGAGCCTGGACTCGAAACACTTGTCCACAAATAAATCCCCAAGCTTTGTTTGATTGGCTGGAGCTCTCCAAAAGAGATAAGAAGCGCACTCTGCAGGTGCATCGATTTATCAAGTGGCCAATTACTTCTGAAACGGATCCAGAAGATACTAATATCGAAAAAGAAGAATAACTCTCATCGAATTGCAAAAAATAATTTTAACGAGCAATGTGTATCGTTTTTGCAAATAAGGAACTACTGAGGAGAACAATTTTTTTCCCATGCTTCCATATTTTTTTATTTATACGACGATAAATTTGTATTTTAATGCCGCGTCTTGTTTGATACATAAAAGGAAGGTATGTTTCATGCTTTATATATGATTGCTCTTCCGTTTCAGCTTTATGAGAGACGCTTCCGCTGCTTATGTGATTAAAAGCGTTGCCAGATCCGTTTTAAGTTAAATTAAAAATAATTGCAGTTGAAAATTAATCAATTTCGCATAAATTCTTCAAATAAAAATTATTTAATCAGAAAAGATTATTTCCGTGGAATCATATGGATCATATCAAATTTCCCTTGAGAAAAATATTAACTTTTCACATATGTATTATTTATTTTTATTAAAATTGTCCTTTTGTAGCCTGGGTGTGCAATTGACCTAAAATAAGTGGTTGTGGGTCTCTCGTGCTAGCCACAGACAGGAGATTTTCACTACAATAAACCATAGAGATGATCTGTAGTGAAAGTGAGACCTCATCAGAAGGATAACCCAAGAAAAGAAATATCGATGTCTTCTACACCAGACATATGCACCAGGATATATACTACAGACTACACCAGGATATATGTATATGTGTGTACCTAAATGTTATATTACAAAAGGGTTCAACCAGTTCCCATTTGATCAGTAGCCGAACACGTTAACCACTCGCTAAGGGGATGAAATATTTTAATTTAAGATTAAATCAGGGATATATGTATATGGGTGTACCTAAATGTTATATTACAAAAAGCAGCCGATTGTTCCCTGTTATATAAATGAAAAACCACATTCAAAACTCTCTAACTTTGAAAATAAGTTTTATACGGAAATATGTCCCAACATACGTTGAAGATAGGACTAAAATATGTTTAATGTTGGGTTTCAACAATATTTGTTTAATATTTAAGGAGTTATTTCAGAATGAAAGAACTGCAGGAATGTCCTTAATCAATACCCTACTAGTCCTAATAGAAAGCATTAGAGAGAGCTTAATAGACGTGTAAAGGATCAGTTAGCTGCTGATAAGAATCTTTGGCTTGATGGTTTGGTTGACAAAGCTGAGGAAACAGTTAGACAGCACAACAGCAGAGAGCTGAACCAGATAGTTAATGTTTTGTGTGGCAGAAAACGGACAGGTATACAGGGATTGAAGGATAAGCAAGGTAAGGTTATAGAAGGTGAGGATTCTGTCATGGCTAGATGGGCTGAGCATTTCAGTGATGTTTTAAACAATGTGGTTAGTTCTACTCCCATTGTTTCCAATGATGATAGATGCATTGGTGGCTTTAATGTTGACCCTATAACAAAATCTGAAGTTATTTTGGCTCTTTCTAAACTTAAACTTCATAAATCCCCAGGTGTAGATGAAATTATTATGCAAATGCTTAAGGCCTGGGTATCTTTCTGTTACCACTTGGATGACTGAAATTTTGAATATCTTTTATGATAAAGGCATGGTTCCTAAGGATTTTACCAGAGCTATTATTATCCGACCTGGGTTCGAGCCCCGGATAAGGCATGGTTGTGTGTGTTGTTTTTCTGCTGAGGTCCTGTCATTCTCACAGTCTTCTAGTATGGCATATAAACTGACAGGCTCCTGTCAGACCTCAGTGGCAAGCAGCTGCTTGAGGGGGTATTTATTTTTTTAATTTATTTTCAAAAAAGGTTATCGCAGTTCTTGTGTTAACTATAGGGGTATACTACTCTCTCTTCCATTGAAAGTTCTTTGCATGATTGTGCTTAACACAATCATGCAAAGATTCTTAATTCTTCACAGAAGAATTAAGAATTTGGTTGACAGGCAATTGCGTGATGAGCAATGTGGATTCAGAAGTGGTAGGGGATGTGTAGATCAGATATTTTCACTTAGACAATTTCTTGAGAAATGTTAGAGTTTCAGAAACCTTTGGTTGCTAGCTTTGTTGATTTCAAAAATGCTTTCGACTTTGCTAATCGTCATAATTTGTGCTAGATTGTGAGATCATATGGTATACCAGACAAGTTAATGAAAGCTCTCTATAATAACACTGAGTCGTGTGTGAGAGTTGATACGTCTTGTAGCAATTGGTTTAGCATTACTTCTGGTGTTCGATAAGGGTGCATTTTGTCTCCTTTTCTCTTTAGTTTGGTTATTGATTATGTTATGCGAAATTCACTTCAAGGGAAGGATTTTGGCCTTAAATGGGCTAGAGATACGACAATTTCTGATTTCGATTATACTGAAGATTTAGCCCTTTTGGCAAATGATATTGATGAGATGAACTCTTTCATTCGAGCTATTGATGAGACTGGTAGTAGAGCACGTTTGGTTATAAACAGAGAGAAAACTAAACTGATGAAAATTGGTCAGGCAAGCTGTGATTCAGTTCATCTGAATGGTTGCAGTCTTGAGCAGGTGTCACAGTTTAATTATCTTGGGAGCTATGTAACAGATAATGGTGATGTGCGGCATGAGATTAACAGACGAATAGGGATTGCTGCCGGGACTTTTAAGAATCTATGGAGAGTGTGGAGAAATAGGCGTATACACCTAAAGACTAAAATTAGACTGTATAATAATTTGGTTCTTTCTAGGGTTAGTTATGGCAGTGAAACTTGGACATTTTGTAAAGAAGATAACAGGAAACTAGATGCTTTTGATTCTAGATGCTTACGCAGTAACTTGGGCATTAGTTAGTTCAACTTTGTAACTAATGATGAGGTTAGGCAAAGGAGTCGGCAACCTTCTTAAAGCAGCATATTGTGCAGAGAGAGAGACTCCGTTGGTTTGGCCATGTTGCCCGTATGGATAATTATAGATTGGCGAATAGGGTGATGAAAAGTGTGCCTAAATGCTTTAGAAAGAGGCGGAGACCAAGGATGCGGTGGACAGACAATGTCGAACAAGACGTTATTAGAATTGGTGTGCAGTTGTTTAAATGCAGTAGATGTAGCTCAGGACAGATTTGCTTGGAGACCTAAATTGCACGGTCTGGTTGGACCTCCGTAGCCCATGGCTGTTTGAGTATCATGATGATGACGACGACGATGATGACGATGATTGAAGCTGGGGACATTTAACAGGAGATGCTAATATTTTACACTTCCTAAGATTTTAATATTTGATGTAAATATTCAATGAATGATGAATTACAGTTAAATGTTTGAGCTTCTATAACTCTTTGAATATTAAGCGAATATTGCAAAAAAAAGAGATGAGGCGACTATTGCAGAAAAAAAGAGATGAAGCGAAATTTGAGTGAGACCTTCAATTTATCTCCGCAGACATTTTTTTCAAAGGAATAAAATATATTTTCGAAGGTAGGGAGCTTTGAATATGGAATATTTATATATTACATATAATAATACATATAGCCTCTATTACATTGAGATTGCACCACCCAGAGAAGTGGTTTGAATCATATGAAAATAGACAACACAGGTTGGTAAATAAGTAAGAAATGATTACAGTTACAGAGCAAACGGAAGAAATTCATTTCACACACAGTCGAATAACATGGCTGTAGTCTTTACTTTGCAAATCCCCCTTGGTTTGTAACACATGCAGCAGATTGCAGCTTGGAGTCGTACAGACAACGAATAGAGTCTTGAGGCATTCCCCAACATGACTAACTGGTCTCTCTGGCCAGCTACATTCTGCGGCAGTTGCGGCTGACATTATTACAGTCCGCGGCAGCTTGCGGCCCTACCGAGCTCCAAATACACTGGCGAAATTTGAAAAAAGAACACCATTAACATTTGAGGCGTAATCTATGAGATTTATTTAGTAGAAACAACTTGTTCAGAAAGGACAATGATCACACTTGTGAAGTTATTCAATGCTTATTTTACCTTTTAATGAGTATTACATTTTGTACAAGGCACATTTTAATAAGGTGTTGAACCTCCTCGAGCAGCAATACAAACTTCCACTCTGGCATGCAATCGGTCGTACAAATGCTGGACATCACGCTGGGGGGATACCATTTCATGCGCTTTCAACTTGGACGCATAATTCAGCGATCGCCGTTGCCTGCCACGATCCGTGGAAGAGTCTTTGTCCGATCCAGTCCCAGACATGCTCGATTGGAAGCATGTCTGGAGAACGTGATGGTCAAGGGAGTTGGTGCACTTCCTGAATAGCATGTTAAGTTTCCTTGTCAGAGTGTGGGCGGCATTATTTTGCTGAAATATCGCATTTGGGATTACACTTAAGTATTGCAGGACGACTGGCTGCTCGATGTCACTAATGTACATATTGCTATTCAACGTACCCTGTACGAACACCAGACACGTACGAGAATGATAGCTAATCGTTTCCCACACCATGATGCCCTGTGTGTCCATGACGGATGCATGTTGGAAGAAGCCGCTCACCTTGTCACCTTCGTACGCGTAAACGACCATCAGACGCTCCTAAGCAGAATTCGATTTCGTCACTGAAGACCACACACTGCCATTCTTCCCTCCAATGAACTCGTTCTTGACACCACTGCAAACGTACTTGACAGTGACGAGGTGACAGTCACCTCGTCACAGTCAAGTGCCATCAGCATGTGTGCCCGTAGTACTGCTTCCAAAAGACGATTGCATATCGTTCTTATAGACACCCTTGGTACGACAGAGGATCGAATTTGTGATGCTGCAGACGTCCGCTCTCCCACCGCCGCCCTCCTGATATGCCGATCATGTCGTGTATCCGTAACTATGTGTCCTATCGTGAGACCAGAACCGTTTCTGCGAGTGTGCGAATGTTCTTCTTACCATCGACGCCACCATAGTACCACTGCCGATACCTCTCGTCCAACGCGGTGTGCAATTTGATGGAAACACCAAACTGCTTCCCAAAGACTCACTATACGAACTCGCTTAAACTCCGCTAACTGAACAAATGTTGTGCGTCTGCATCGTACAGCCATGGTAGTTTCTTCAAAGAGCACTGAAAAACATGACACAAGACGAATAACTTCTTTCATCATGCCCTAGTCCTTAAATACACGCTGCCTAAATATACGGCCCTATAGGAAGATAGGCTAAAAAATAACTATCTTCCTATAGGGCCGTACATTTGCATGTTGTCATCCTCAGTGACTTCATTATTTCATCCAATGATTTTCAATCATGGATCACGGTTTCTGCTGCTATTAACTATTAACGTATTACAATATGACGTTCCTAAAAGAATTCCTTCTGGGTGTTCAATTTCCTCCAGTGTATGTTCAATGGCCGATAAATCCGGGAATCTGAATGGGTTGGGTTGTTTTACCTCTGAGAGGCACTTTTTTTCCACACAATGAGGTAAATGGCCAGATCACAAGAATCCCGAAGATAATTTTTGGGGGAGGGGATCCACTGGAACAGCTGTTGGAAAACAGATGGTAGCCTCTCGTCAATGCCATCCATCGTGTTCTTTAACGTGTACAGGGTATGTCTCTCCCGCATACGGGGCCATATTTAACGTCCCATCCGACGGACGGTGACTTTTCCATGCCCATCCATGCCATTATGTCTCCTATTGACTGTGGGCAGGTGAGGAGTGCTACTGAGATAAATCTCAACGCCGACCCAGATGGGACTCGAACCTAGGAACTGCAGATTACGAGCCTAACGCGCTGCTGGCTGAATCTCTCCTCCCCGATTTGAATGGTGGTAGAAGAATGTTTATTGTGTTTTAAATGACAAAATGGGTCGTAATAGTTCTGATGAGGTTCCTAATTTTGTTGATTGCATGCGGTGTACGCCTTTTGCAAAATCATCAGCTCTGTATCCTTGCTGACGATAATATGTGGCGATTCACAACCACTATTCCAGCATTGAATGACTGTCATATAGCTGTAGCCGGGCCCGGGCCTACAAACAATAAGAGGAGGGAGAGAATATGGGGCAAGAAACTTCAATTTAGTTAACTTCGGCCAAGAAACTCAAACGAAGAGGAAAAAGTAAAAGGGATGGCCAAGAGACTGAATTTCCATTGCACTATATCATTTCCCTTTCCGCTTTAGAGTGTTTTAAAAATTCCTGAAAAATGCATGAAATATACATAAAGTTAGGAATTTTGTAACTTTGTTACCTAGCATTGTTAAAGGGGGCTGGGGCGTGGGCGATGGTGTGCAGCTCAAAAGTAAAACAACCGAACTCATCCTCTTTTTCATAAGTAAGATCACCACGATTTGATAAGAAACGAAGGCAATTTTAAATATTGCCAAGTGTTCTAAAGCTTTTTCGACTTTATTTTATTAATAACTTTGCCAAGAATGACCAACTTCTGAGACTTCTTTGGTAAAACTTTTAAACGTAATCGATTTCCAACATATTATTCAACATTAATTCTGATTTCCTGAATTAGTTGACATTTTGCTGAGGCAGAAGTTACTGTACCTGTTTCTTTCGATCAGCAAACATTCGAACCCTAAAACACCGGTTTCCAAACTGTAGTCCGTGACGCCATAATAGGTGGTTCGCTACGTTAAATTATTTGGAGATATTGTTTAACAAAGGTTTATTTATGTATGAGTGGTTAGCGCGCTTGGCTACTGGTCTATGGGATCTTGGTTCGAACCACGGGGAAGGCATGGATGTATGTGTCGTCTTTCTGCTGAGGTCCTGCCATCCTCTCAGACCTTCTACTATGGCAAATAAACTGACAGGCTCCTGTCAGACCTCTGTGGCAAGCAGCTGCTTGAGGGGGCATTTATTTTATTTATTATTTACTGATAGTTTTAACTACCTGGTTTATAAGAGTCATATTTAAGTGATTTTTTGTGGTGTTACGTTTGCATAAATATTTTCATTTATCTTAAGAATCTTTGGTATACAATTGTTCATTTAAAAAATATATCTGATTAATGCATATCATCAATTCAAATCAAAGATTCAATAATGGCTTAAAATAATACATTTAAAAGGAAATAGTTTCCACGAACGGATTTTTAAAGGTTTTCCAGCGAGTAAAACCTTGGCACCTTAGTAACAGAACATTTCTTCTGTCATGCAACTAGAAAAATAAAAGCATTCCCTTTTTCTAAAAAAAAACTTTGAAATACACTGGTGTTCAAAATTAAAGGATTAAGGTAAAGCAATATAATTAATGGTTCTATGGTAAGTTATTATGATATGACTTATTAAAGTAAGCGGGATACTGGCGAAATCGTGTAATATGAGTGCTACGTACGAGAACATGAGTTACTATAATGGAGATGCTAGAATACGATAACAAAAGACGTCAAATATAAACTAATTTTTTTTAAAAATACCTATCTTCCTATAGGGTCCTAAAATGTAGAAAATAAACCTAAGGCATATCGAGTAGGTAAATCGGCGCCCTGCCTTCCTTCGAAGCGAATACAAACTCAGTGACCGATTGCATCATCGGTATGCTTTAGAGTTATTTTCTACTTTTTAGGGCCCAAGAGTAAGAAAGTTATTTTTTTTCAATTTTTAAATTATATTTTTTTCTGTACTCACTAAAAATACCTACTTTTCAAAACCCTCATATATGATTCCTAAACATCAAGCACATGTATCCCCATTTTGGAGTCACGTTTGAGATAGACCATGACATTGGAGACATCAGAAACTACAATTTAGGGTAAGACTCGTTAAAGTCGCGAAAATTCTCCATGAAAATTCTCTCCCCCACCACATTTTATCAAGGAATAAGAGTGGGTGCGAAATTCTAAATAGTTTACGACCATCATTATACGAGCTTTCATTTGACACCTAACTCGTAACTGTAAGCTGTCGCGTTCTGATCGTATTGGAGAACGACTTTCAGATTTCCCGTTTTTTAGAGAGGATGGGGTGTCAATTCTTCATAGCCTACGACATTCCCTGCCTCATAAGCTTTCATTTGACAAATAGCTCGTTACTTTCTGCTTTTGCGTTCAGGAGATATAGAGAGACAATCATTTTAACATTACCCATCTTTATTTAGGGGGAAAGAAGCACGGGAGATCAATTTTTCGTAGTCTAAAGCATTCCTGGTGTCAGAAGGTTTCATTCGATGTATAGCCTGTTACTTTCGGCATTCCCGTTCTGGAGATATAGCGGTACAAATACTTCGCGTTTCCACTTTTTTGGGGAAAGAAAGTATTGTGGTCAATATTTTATAGCCTACGACACTCCCGCATCACAAGCTTTCATTCGACACATAGCTCTTGACTTTCCGCATTCGAGTTCATGAGATATATGGGGACAGTCATTTTCATATTTTCCCTTTGTTTAGGGGGGCATATATCACGGTGTGTCAATTTTCCGTAGCCTACGACCTTCCCCGCGTCAGAAGCTCTCATTTCAACGTATAGATTGTTATTTTCAGCCTTCGAGTTTTGGAGATATAGCTTAAGAATAATTTTCACGTTTCCTCTTTTTTAGGGGGGAAGAAAGCATATAGGATCTAGTTTTATAGCCTATGACACTTCCCGCATCACAAGCTTTTATTTGGTAAAAATATCATTAAGTTTCTCCACCGCGTTCGAAAGATATGGTGGAACAACGTTTTGTCAAATCCACAAACCTACACAAACCGACCAACCGACCGACCAAAAAATGTCGAAGCCAAAAGCAATAGAAACATAGGTAAAAAAGGCATATGTTAGCTCCTGACAACCATATAAATAACCAAAATCATTTTCACACTATTGACCATGCTGTTGATGAAGTTTTGTGGTAATAAAGCCTACTTCACGCCCAGAAGAGAAGATCCGAAATTATGGATGTTTCTGTAACGTCTCTCCAGGGTGTGCAACACATGTTGAATTGAATTCAGGTCAGGATAACTGGATGGCTACTCTGTCCTATGAATATCTTTACTTCATGGAAACCGTCAGTGACATGATCCATCTGGAGACGGGCATTATCGTGAACAAAGATGAAATTAAGGCTGAGAGTACACCTAAAATGCCTCATATAAGCAGCATATCAACCTTATCTCCGGTTTATTGAGCAATCAGTGTACCTCCCTGGAAAATAAGAAAGTAGACCATCACACTGCTGTCATCAAAATGCCTCCTTTTTGTGATGCGGCTGTGACAATTCTTTCTTCTCTACTGATGAGCACAGTACGAAAATTGGTGCTCAGATCGAATCTGGATTTCATTTGTAAAGAAAACATTTGCTCACTGGACTAGACTCTAAATATGATGTTGCCTGCATCGTATTACACGAGCTCTTCTATTGAAGGGATTAGAAAGATAAGCAATTGGTTTTCCCACATACATACCTCTTCCATGCAATATTCAGTACACGCCTTAAAACTGTCGTCCTTGTAACCGCTGACAGCTCATAAAACAGTCACCTTGTTGTCATTCCCCTATGCCTCTTGCTGCTAAAAGCAGAGAGAGTTCACCTGAGCAGTTATGGCTCTCCCATTTCTTTCTTCTGGTCTTCGACTAATTTCTCCTGTTTCTTGAAACTGTTTTCAAAGTCTTTATGGGGTATTTTGTGGTATATTTAAGGACCTGAATGACTTGGTTCTGGATTGATTGACTTCCAGGGCCGTCTCTAGAGGAAGGAAGAGCAAGGGAACTTTTAGCCCCCACCCCCCTAATTGTGTTAATAAGAATTATGGAGGCTAAAAATTATTAAGTTATGCATATTTCACTCTGTTTTCAAGAAATTTTCAAATTCCTATAGAATCGAATGAACACTGTTATCTCCTTTACTTTTTTCTAGATTTGGACCTGCCCGCTGTCATCCTACCAATCGCTCTCCACCATATACGTATAGGCTTACTTCGTCTTTTGATATGGTGGCATTAAATTGCACTCCAAGTTAATACCGGAATGGAGAAAAGAAACAAGTGGCGACCGCAGCCAAGAGCTCTTTTATAGCACCTTTAATTTGCATACTGTTCATCGGGTTGGTTAAATGTAGGATGTAGGAAAAAATTTAAAGAATGTTGTGTAATATCGAATTGGAACGAAAGAGACTAAAAAGACGTTTCATAATGCATGTTCTTTTTTTTTCAGCTATCCTCAAAACGCATTATATAACAGAAATTTCCGGGGGAAAAACAAACGCGAAAAGGCGTTCTTCTCCTTCCTGTTCCAATTCAGTATTTTTCACATCCATTATAATAAAACCTATATATATATATATTTCTCTCCTTTCTAGTGATATTTAAAAAATATTCGTAAATAATATATCTAATACATAAGCGTACTATTTTTCGACTCGGTTCCGATTATAAATTTATACTTATTATTTTAAACTGAATTCCTCGTAGTAAATTATCACTTTGAACAGTTAATTATTATTATTAGATACATTATATTAATTTAATTTGTATTGAATTGCAGAAAAAAGAGATTTGAACTATATAAACGATATAAGAAAAAAATAACATTATTACGAGAGCTGTTGGCATCTAACCTGAGACCTTTTAGTAGGAAGTCAGTGCACCGAACCTACTGACTTAAACATCGGTGACAAAATGTTCTCTTAAAATGTATTTCATTGTAGACCAAATGCTCAAGACATTTCATATTTTCATATCTAATGTTCTTCTTAAATTATCATACATAAGTATCCTTCATTGGAAAAATTAAAATTTCAGTTCAGTGCAAACGCATCTTACCAGAAAAGTTTAAGTTTGTTGAGCCTGACATAGTCAGATGAAAATTATCACTAAGTAACAAGATCTTCGACTATTGGTTGCATTGATAGAATCAGTCAATCATATGTAATGGGACAACTTGAATCAGTGATCCACTTCCTGCACTTAATCGCTATTTTATTTCAACGCATGCGTATTAGTATAATCCTTATAATATATAACATTACGAAATCGGGCGATGGCCGTAATGGAAAAATTCGCAATGTATAAACTATAACAGCCGACGCAGCACTCATTCACAATGGGAATGCTGTGGTTGTTCATAACACTACAAACAATAATCACAGAACGAATATAAAAATAATATTAGGTTGAATTGATATGATAAATAATGAATACTAAAATCGAAATTCGTTTTTTATTTCTTGTGAGTATATTTGGCGGGGCAATGCCTTAGGTGGCCTAATGGACAATCCGCACTGATGCACACCATATTTCATGTCATGCCCTAATATATTTTTCTAGATATATATTACCATTTGATTTTGAACAGTAATGTACAAGATTCACTGTATGCTGATAATGTTGCATCCAGAAAACAAAATAAAATGCATGCAAAGAAACTTTCGCTTTCGTTCGTTACTGCCTGTGGCCAAACTGTCACTGGCCTGGTTGTTCCTTTCCCTCCGTCGATGATCGCTGCGTTTTGCTGCAGTCTGTCAAAAATTTCGTTAATGTGCTGCTGGTGAAGTAATTCGAGAAAAATATCGACTAATAATGGCAAAGTTTGCTTTCAAAGCGCCGTCTATATGCACTAATCTATTTGTTTGTGCATGTTTATTCAAGTGCATTGACGCAGTCTGAACATTAATAAGGCATTGTTAATGATTGAATCGTAGAACAACAGTATATATAATTGATTGTTCATATAAATCCAAAGAAAAATATAATCAAATAACATATGAAAGTGATGGGAACATATATATGAAAGTGATGGGAACATATATATGAAAGTGATGGAAACATATATATGAAAGTGATGGGAACATATATTCATAGCGAAAGGATTCGCTCTGTCTACGCTATTTAAAGATTGTTTTCCCCAAACATTTATATCACACTTCCAGAATCTTGCGTCTCTAGAAGCTCTGCAGTCCACTGCGACCAGGTCTGCATTGCCACCTCCATAGTAACGCATCTTGAATATACAAGTTGTCTCAAAAATAAAAGTACAAACTTTTAGGGGAGGTAGATAACATCTAAAGGAATGAGATTTGCATAGGAACCCACACCGGAAACGTCACCGTAAATCAATAGGCGGCGCTGTTCATCAGTGGGCTAGAGGGGAAATTTCGGATTTTCTCATTCGAGTGGTAGTCGACTGACGAAGAGCATGCAAAGGTATTCGAACAGGGAGCTGGCAGACATGCACTTAGTGTATGGAATAGCTGAGGGCAACGGGCGATCCGCTCGACGAATGCATCAAGAATGCTTCCCACACAGACATGTACCGGGCCAGCGTTTGTTTGCGCGTGCGCATCAAAATTTGTGCGATTATGGGTCATTAAAGGTTGTAACATTATGAAATGTATCATCTAGTATGTCATTTGTAATAATTATGTCCAATAAATGTTTTCCCATTAATCACTGTCTTGTGTCTTTCAGATCTTGTACCTCTGCTACCACTTGTCCATGACGTTTCCGGTTATTGGTTCCTATGCAATTCTCATTCTTTTAGATGTTATCTCCTCCCCTAAAAGTTTGTACCTATATTTTTGAGACACCCTGTATATATATTTAAGATGCAAGTAATATTAAAAGACTGTGCCAAAGAGATCTATTCACTTACAACTACTATCCAAGAGTTAAATATCTTCCAAAATATGATAAATATGAAACCGCTACTTAAAGTGCTTCCAGAAGACCTTTAATAAGGGTTGAATTTGTTTAATGGATCGGCAAATGGAGTTGCATTGGATCTCACCTCATTGAGCTTGGACCGTCTGACGAAATAACGCATTTCTGATTGGATGAGTCATATGATATGACGTTAACTCCCCTACGAAAGAAATACTGCATCATAAAGTTTAGGATGCATAAAATATGACCTTATGTAACGAAATTCATTCTATGTGAATGAAATGTATTTTATGGTATGAATGGCTCAGGTTTTAAATAAGAATTTATATGGGCCATCACTTAAACGAGGCTAAGTACAATAAGACAATGACAACATTATTTTTCCTGATCATAAATCATTATTCCTTTCTAGATTTTCACACTAAGAGAGGAATCAATATCTTCCTCATCTCTGATGATAAGCTTGCACTCGTCATGTTTTTACAAAGACTTTTTTTCAGCCACAATTTATATTTTGTGTACTTCTATTTTATACCATGTGGCTTCCCTTCTTAGAATCACGACCAAATTGTTTATAGCAAGGATGGACAAACGTTTTCTGCAACGTGTTACATATTATGTTTAAAAATGTCTCATGCTACCTAGGGGCGGATCCAGATGCCACTCAGAGCTAACTGAAGCAAGAAAATTGGAAAAAAGGTAAATTACTAAACGATCAGCGTCCCAAGGAAAAGAGCACCGCAGGTTTAAAGCATCTTTATTTAAACGAAAGTTCAAATATTGTTTCCTGGTTGAGCTCCTATTTGGATAAATTTCTACAATATAGAGCAGTGGGTATTTATTAAGTTTTATGAATGAAACATAGTTACAGTGAAATGTTAATATAGCTAAATGGAGCAGGTGACAAGAACAGTGTGTTTTCATTTCGTTGCAGTGAAATGCAAAAAGAAATGCTGTTTTAATAACATACTACAAAATAAACACAGTGAAAGAAATTTTCCCTGTATTAGGGATTACTTCTTAAAACAAGTTGGAATTTCTTTTTAATTGTCTGTTCCAAGAAGCATCTATATCTCTGTCAATTTTTAAATAATGTTGCAACTCCCCAATACATTATCCGGAACGTCTTTCGTGTCATTACGAAACGGCGAAAACTTAGCGCCATATTGGCTACTAAAAACAGAATTAAACTAATTAACGAACTTTACAAAAGCAATAATATAACGAATAAATATGCTATCTTTTACTTCGAACAGTGGTTACAGTACCTGAATGCTAGCACAGCAGGCATGTTGCATGAGAAAAACTAGGAAAAACATTTAAGTTATCTCCGCCTTTTGTTCTTAGAATAGAATGGTTGAGAATTCCATTTTTTTTTTCATTTTGAAAAAAAAAATAATTTTAATGAAATATAACACATATATTGGAACCGATATGAAATAACTTTTCCCTGTATACTACCGTTACTTGAAATGCAATCAGAATCGAGTAGAATTCTAACTTTGAAAATCACTTGTTATTTTAGGATAATATGGCAACACAGTTTTAAAAGCAGTAGTCATCAAAAATGTTTATCACGCGTCCGCTATATCAGCTAATACTAGCACGCACCCCTATATCAGCCAAAAAATAGCACGCAGCCCTACGTCAGCACACAGAAAATAGCACACACGTATGAAGATATTTAGATTTATTTTATATATTTATTTATAAGTATACAACTGAAATTAGTAAGAGGAAATAACACACCTGTACGGTTTGTCAGATGATAAATATATTAAAAGTTTAAACCTGGCAACCGTGCTCCCTCTGCGCTCCATATTGTGTGCCCAGTCATATTTATCAAAGTAAACAGTCTTAGGTGCATAAAATGACAGCAAAATGTAAATGTTTTATCAAGTATATGTTTTTCAAATTTTCCTTGTTGTTTTTGTCTGGAAATAAAAAAAAGATAAATTAGAATCATTATATTTTCTTTGTGCACCCCACTTTGGTGACCACTGCTTTAAAGTGTTCTGCCAGCATGTGTAAAGATCATCTACAGGATGTCCCTGATTTCATGGCCCAAACGTGAGGGGATGGTAGTACACACCGAACCCACCAATATTCGTCATAGAATATGCGGCCGCAAACGCAGTGAGGAGTCTGAAATGAAGGACAGACACGGAGGTTCCCAGAGTGACATTTATTGGAGATCATTACAACAAATGCTCAAACCTCCGCCCGCCAACGTTGATACAGGCGGCATAATGGCGGAGTAGTGATCGGCGTACCTGCTCGTAAACACCGGGCTTGTTGCGCACATCGGCGGCTGAGAATGCTGGGGTTTGGCCGATCCAGCGCTTTTAAGCAGTGCCGCCTCGTCTGCGCCCCCTACTGGAACCGGGCTGCGTTTGCGGCCGCATATTCTATGACGAATATTGGTGGGCTTAGCACTGCAGCTTAGCCTGATGCTAAAAACCAAAGCACAAAAGATTCAAATATATGCGTTATACATACATATTGTTTAAGGATTTATTTTTGAAAATTTCGCTGTACTAAAATCGTTATACTGAGAATTTTTGTGTCGCGATAAATTTTTGTTGCGTTAAGCTGATATTATCGTTAGAAAGGTATTCTTTAAAATTAAATATTTTTCAGTAGAGATTCGTAGCAATTGGTCTGGGTCGGAAAATAAGTGGTTAATTAGGCTTTTGTTAAATCGCCGTTTACCCTACATAGCAATTAAACCGTTCCCAAATTGTGGCATGCACAGAAAATACAAGTATAATTTTCCACTTCGGCCATGTGCCTGAACTTAAAATAATTAATATGATGTTGCCAGAGACAGATATTGGTATTGGAATCTCAAAGAGGTTGGAATCTATTGCTTATAACTCTTACAATCTAACAGTGCTACCTGTTCAAGTATAATAAAAAAATAAATAAATACCCCCTCAAGCAGCTCGTTGCCACATAGGTCTGACAGGAGCCTGTCAGTTTATATGCCAAAGTAGAAGGTCTGTGAGGATGGCAGGACCTCAGCAGAAAAACGACACATACATCCATGCCTTACCCGGGGCTCGAACCCAGATCCCTCAGATCAGTAGCCAAGCGTGCTAACCACTGCCTTGAATATAAAATAATTATGTCATATAATACCAAAACTATTGATTTCGTTTTATGTCTACAGTGCTATAATTATGAAAATACAATTACTATAAAATTTGTGTATAATGAGTTTCTTCTTTCTGCATTGTAGAAGGTACTGAGTTATTAACTCTACTGATATAATAACAGGTAACTATTGTATAAGTTTGGTAGATATAGGAACCGTGCAATGCTGTTGGTATCTTTGTTTAGATGATATCAACAAGTGGGCTCTTCACTTTTTATTCCAACCACTCTGGTGTAATGGGGCTTATCTGTGTCTTCTTAACTAAAGGATTTAACCAACATAAGGTTTTATGGAATTCCTCGTTATGATGATGAACTGCATCATGTGAAGCAAGAAACTGAAAGCTTGTGATGCTTTCTCAGCAACAAGTACACATGACTTAAAATTAGTATTTTCATTTAATCACAAATTAGGACTTAAATTCAAAGGACGTGAACTCAGAACTGGATATGACTGGTTCTATTCTATTATGAGCCAACATTCTGGTGTAAGTGTCAAATAAATCGACCAGTGATTCTAAAACATTTTTAGCTCACGGCGCACTATTTTCCGTCTTGAATACTCTCGGCACACTAAATATTTAAGTTGGTACCACTAAGGAAGACTCGCACATGCGCAACTTGCCTTCAATAACGTTAATATTTAATATGGATGAGTTCTTGATTAAAGGCCAAAAATTAAATGAAAAACCAGTAGAGAAAGTAGCAACAAAATAATTTAAAAATTTACTTTTTTCTGCAGTATCATTCAAACTTTCACGGCACCCCTAGCGAATCTCATGGCACACCCTTTGAGGACCACTAAATGAGCCCTTCTTATATAATACCCATTCTCTTGCCGTAAATTAGGATGCTGTTTGTCTGTTCTTTATTCTCCTGACGTTATTGAAACTCTGAATGAACAGAATATTCTAAATAATTGTGGACATGTTTAAAATACGAATTAACAGATCTTCAACGAATGGTCAAAATGGCAAAGTAGTTGCTGTTGAATTGATTTGTTGAATTGCTGTTGAGTTCAAAGTGACAAAGGAGCAACAGATGCTTTCCAAACATCTGTTGCTCATCATCTAATTTACATTGTTGAAAATGTAGAAAATATGCAAATTGCTATTTATTGTATTACTGGGGGGGGGGGGTGTAATAAATGAAATTAGGCATAAATTTGTGTAAATAAACAAATTTGCCTAAATAAATAAAAATAATAATCAAGTATAAATTTGTGCAAATACTGCATGTTTATAAATAAAAAGTTATGTTTTGTAAAGCTTTATTTGATATCTGCATTTGAAAAGTATACTTTTATTATATATGAATTCTGCGAATAAATTAGATTTGGTAACAAGGGTTCCCCAGAGGTTAAGGTTTTGAAGACAAGTGTTCTATGGAAATTTCAGAATAAGAACACAGTACAAGAGGAAGGAAAAAAACCGAAGCAAAGAAAGGATAAGCAAGAATTTCGATGATTGCTCAGCAAGTTCGGAAAAATCTGGATGATAAGCAAAACTATATCAAATAATATTGAGAATACAACTTAAATTCAAAAGAGGAGTGTGATTGGATTAGATTGTCAAATTGCAGAATGTAAATCAGAGTGAGCAGAATGTGAAGGGACTTTGAGAATAGGAAGTAGAGTGCCACAGATTTTATCAGATTGAACTGCTTGGTATCACTCTTCTCTCCTTTTTAGTGATCATGTTTGCTTCTTTAAAATTGTCAAGATAGTTTTACAGGAAACCTTTTTCTCGTAAAGTTACAAATTTAGACATTTGGATCTTTTCATTATATGGATATCTGCTTTTGGTAAATTAAACACTAAGATATCAACATTATTACTATATAGACATTCTTTGGAAACGGAAATTAACTCGGTTGCTAACTCTAGGTTCGAATCACCATTGTGCCTCCATCAAGATATTCTCCGTTATTCCAGCTCTATCGTCGGTGAGAAAATAGGAAGTCATTTGGCTTGGAAAGGCCACCGATGCTGATGGACAATTAACCCTTGGATCAGTGTCCAAGAACGCCACACTTTGTGCAAGTCAAAAAATATGATACATGACTTTGACAGAAGTCAATACACTATATCTCGCGAAAAATGTTTCCTGTCTGTATCTTTCCCTGAAATGTACTTTGATAGCAAAAACAATAAAATAAATACGTTTTATAAAATACTTAAGGTAATTTTTAAACTGTTCGTGATAAGATCAGATTTTGCTCCATTTTTTATACATTTAGGTACTTTAATTTGAAGTAGCTTCTGTAGGTGGATTATCACTATACCTTTTCGAAGCAAACCTCTTTTTGAGGTGTCATTATTTTTTAAATTTGGATAATTAAGCCATAAAGGTAAATATATTCCCCTTTGAAACAGAGAATTGCAATCAGTGTGGAAAATAAATTGCCTCAACAAATCCTAGAAGTGACCAAAAATTTAGTCTAAAAATGAAACCTATCTTAGCCCAGGTTACTCGGTATTAATCTGTAGCGATAACAGATGAAAAGAGAAAAAACATAAAAACAATAATGGGACAGTCACTAATATAGTTTTTACTTAAAAGGTGAAAACTGGCAGTGTGGAAGTTTATATACGTATAAAACCTGAGATTATCCGGAAATCTTATCTACTGAATTTATATACAGTCAAAATGTAGACGAATTTTGAATTCAATAAAAACAGTTTAAAAAACTAAATAAATTTTATTAATATTTATTGAACCTTTAGAAAATATATTTTATCTGAAATTCCGGTTCTATGAAACTCACATCTACAGTTTGAATTGTATTATATTGTTCGAATATATTCAAATCCTGATATTACCTGAAGAAAAACTTAATTACCCGTTTAGATTAGAGTTGAAGATTTCTGAACACCACCTTTTTTAAATTAAAGTTTCCAAAATATAAAAGACGTAGCTGCTCTTAGGGTATATTTCTCTTTAACAATCATCATCAGGAATGAACAATTTACTGTAAATTACCAAGGCAATTTCCTTATTTTAAAGCAATTACGAAAAATTATAAATTATTTGTGCAAAGAATCCACAACGGAAATAAAAAAACATTTGAGTTAATTGATTTCTTTCGTATATAGCAATAGAGCTAATAGCATATTTTCTTTTTCTGTTATTGCCTTAACTTTTGCTGTATTATGTAGGAGGGAAGCCTTTTTAAATCCATTATTTTTTAAACTTATTTTACCTTAGGAAACGATATGATAGCACAAACAGCGGAACAGCGAATATCGCGTACTCCGTTGTAAATTTCCTGAAAGATTCGGAAAAACAAACTACAGTATAATCACGAACTTCCAGCCAGATATTAAAGAGAAAGAGAGAGCTTAGATGAATTATTCTTGCTATGGCTGCGATAAAGACTAGAAATATGGATATCATAGAGAAAGAATAAACTTTTTAAAGTAAGAAACTTTGCTGTATAAATCCTATTTTTAGATAATTTTCTGTTAGAAATAAAATACTGTGAATAGATTACGAGTATGATACAAAGATGGATGGATTGTTTTGCCTCATAGATGTCGGGTCAAGATATATAGTCATAGATATATAGATATATATATAGAGAGAGTCCTCATAGATGCCTCATAGATGTGGGTCAACTTGTCCAGACAGGTTCGGCTTCTAGCTATCAGGCGACTGTCGCACGCGTTCTTAATTATTTAGAGGTAAATTCTGTAGATCAATATCTTTGACTAAAGGAGATGCTAAATGATTACTAATGCAGAGCAAACGCGATTGTTAGTAGCAAATGTGGTGAGTGGAAGTAGGGGCGCATGCGCGTGGCGCAAGGGCCAAGCCACACGCATTGTCACATTAACTTCGATTCGCGCAAAGGAGAGAAGGCTACTGATGAGCAGATTTTATCCTTCGCCCTTGGATGGACCTGGAAGGACATGGTTTGACCTTGAACTGAATCCTCCATATACACTACAGGAAATAAAATATGCATCGCTTGCAAGAGGTTATGCAAATGTGACGAAATTTAGGGAGGCGGTAGTATATGGAAATGCATGTAAATGATCAGGTTTGCAGAACTACCGAAACGATGGGACAGACGCGAGCTTATGTCACAGGTGTGGAGCAGTCAAACACAGATAATGGCAACCAAAGCTCCCTGGTTGACAAAACGTTATGGAAATTGTTCTAAACCGCTAAAACTGCTTTGTGCAGACGTCGACAGCCGTTCCAACAGTTAACAGACTTTGAGCGTGAAAGAATCATCGACCTTAGAGAAGCTGGTTTCTCGTACAGAGATATGGATCACCTTGTTGGCCGCAATCCCAGCACTATCGTTCACATATGGTGCCAGTGGGTTCAAGATGGATGCAGCAAACGCCGACAAAGATCAGGAAGACGCTTATGACCACAGAGCGACAGGACCCCCATCTGCAACACATGGCATTGGGTGACAGATTTGCGACTACAACGCAACTGCAAAGATACTGGCAACAGACAACACATCGGATACTTACCAGGCGACGGTAAATAACCTGCTTTTAAAGTTTTCATTGCGAGCCTATCGTCTGGAACTGTGTTTGCCCTTCACATCTGCCCACATGTAAGCACGCCTTCAGTGCTGTCGCCTCAGATAGAACTGGAGCGAACAAGAATGGAGTATCGTGGTGTTTAGTGACGAATCTCGTTTTTGCCTTGGTCAGCACGACGGTAGACGACGTGTTCGCCGTCATCCAGAGGAATTAACGAACCAAAATTGAAAATGCATTAGGTAGCGAAAGAAAATTAAATGTTAGAGTTCCACAAGTATCTATACTGGACGGATCTGTACTTGGACGTGTTCCTCTTGTATATTAATGACATGACTAATTTAAATTTAAAAAGTAAATTATTTCTTTATGGTGATGATACTGTTATTTTAAATAGCAATCGCGACGTGGACGCGGCTA
The DNA here is from genome assembly GCA_038380435.1 of Ryuthela nishihirai. NCBI lineage: Eukaryota > Metazoa > Arthropoda > Arachnida > Araneae > Heptathelidae > Ryuthela > Ryuthela nishihirai. The sequence continues at coordinate 65,840,678 of JAWZYU010000016.1, read as the reverse complement.
TAAGGGAATTACAGGATGGCTATGATTGCTTGGTGAGATGGCTGAATAATAATTTAATAAATATAAATACCGATAAAACTAAATGGATGACCTTCCACTCACCAGGTACTTTGAAAACATCAAACCATGTAATTAAGACCCACAATATAAATTGTATATATAAATCCGAAACTTATAAAAATATTTTTGATTGTCATAGCATTGAATTGGTGTATAATTTTAAGTACCTGGGTTTATATTTGGATTCAACCTTTCGATGGAACACTCACGTTTTGAAGCTATGTGAAAGACTCAGATATCGCGCCGCTAAAATTTACAAATTGCAATTCATAGTCGATATCGACGTTTGCCTTATGGTCTACAAGGCAATTTGTGAATCTTTAATTAGGTATGGAATTAAAATATATGGAAAAACTGGTATCACTAACCTAAAAAAATTGAAAAATTGCAATCATCTATAGGAACAAATATAATTCCATACAAGCTTAGAGATATTTTTTCAAAGGCAAGTGAAAGATTTTCATTCCTAAGTATTCTATCAGTCCAAAATCTCTTTAGATATGCCATTATTCTGGACAACCGTGTCAATGACACATATAAAGTACATATTACACATGATAAGAATACCAGACTTCAGACCAATAATTATTTTCAAATCCCGAATTTTGTTAATAATTACTGTAAAAATACCTTAAAGAGAATAAAGTGCCGGAGATCTTTAACCTTTTACCAAGATAAATCATATATCTAACTAATTTTAGTGAGATTAAATTAAAGGTTAAAAACTATTTAAAGATTGTTAATCTGTAATCCTGAGAAAACATGTATCTGTATGACTTTTGTGTTCTTTTTTACTATGTTCACTTATGTAGGAAAACTAATGCTCATCAATATTTCCTGCAGATAAGCTATTAGCTTTGCGGGTAAAATGTATAAAATCTCTCTACATCTGCGTTTTGTGAGATGACGGTGATGATGAATAAATACATTATTATTATTATTATCAAGAAAGGAACGCCCCCAGTGCGTACGACATCGTCACACAGCTCCAGCACCTGGTGTTGGCTGCCATTAGTCGGACATCTCGGTCAGAGCTAGTCATCATAAGGAGATCGCTAACTGCCCAACGATATGTTACCAACATTTTGCAGCCAGTGGCTGGAAAAAACCAGTACGGAACCTTTTACCAGCAAGATAACTCCCATTCCCACACAGTCCGCAATAGTCTGCGCTCTCTACACGAGCAAAACGTTCAGGTACTACCATGGCCAGCACGCTCGCCGGACCTTTCACCTATTGAACATGTCTGGGACATGACAATCGACAGCTCCAACAGCACCCAAGAGGTGCGCCAACCACTGTAGATGAAACGGAACGTTAACTTCTCGCTATTTGGCATTCTGTCTCTCAGTAGGACATTACAGAGCTGTTCATAGCCTTCTCCACCGTGTTCATGAATGCATTGCTGCGCGGAGCGGTTCAAGATCATACTAATTATATCACTTTACTGGGTAGGTAAAGTGGTAATTTTCCATATTTTTCCCCAATAATGTAATCAATCACACATCTCAGTGTATGCTAACAACTTCCTGCGTTTCAATAAAATGACATTAATCCATCCAGGTGTTGCATTTTTATTCCTGTAGTGTACTTTCGAGCTTCGACCGAACGGCCATGCTGATGTGCTCGGCTTGGCTACAAATCCGAACATGTATGGCCAGCTTAAAGATAAAAAAAGTTCACAAGGAGCCAAAAGGGTAAGAAATAAGTAGGGGAAAGAGATTCGATGCATAGCTGTTAGAAGGCAAATGGTTACTTAAAATGCCGCGTAGAGGAGCTGCGTTTAAAAATCTTTCTTAAGGACGCTGTCTTTCCAAGCCGAGGTTAGAGTGAGGGAGTAGCAAAAAAATCTCAATGCAGGCATAGTGGGGAATCGAAACAGGGAGGGTCACTTTACGAACATTGAGCTTTAGTGACTGAGTCAACCGCAGTCTCATGATGGACTGGATACAAATACAATGATTAAATATTTTCGACGTTCTGGCAAAATTCAAATCAATATTTTTCCTAATATAATTTTTTCTCTGACAAATATCATTATCAAAAAATAGATATTTAAATTACAGTGATTTTCATGGTTTGAAAGAAGGGGAAACCGGGTCATTTATGTAAATATCTTTTTGTGCACACAAGCGCGAGTCTATTTTTAAAAGTAACTAAAAAGCCTAATCTTATTTTCAAATAACTAATGAACAGAACAAGTCAAGTTACATACCAAAGAAAGAGAATTGATTATAAACAATAAAATATAAAATAATGAAGAGGTAAAATTCTTGTTGCAAAGCATATTTGAAGGGATTTTGGAAAATCAAGCTTAAAATTGTATATTTTAAATTATATTTGAATAATAGAAATGATAATACCTTTAAAAATACAACCATTTAATGTAGTAATTCATATACTAGACAAAGAATTGACAATTTTTTGACAAAATGCCAACGATATGAATTATTTTGTTATTAGTATTTTCCTTTCAAATATAATTGCGATAAGTCAAAAATATTCTAAAAATAACAGTAAACAACAACGTCATTCAATTCAATGGGGATTTCAATGAGGAGTTAAACCCTGATCAACAGAAGACGAAATTTATTTATAATGAGAATGGAGATTTTCCTTCAGTTACTATTCTCAATTTGTTTGTCTTAGTTTGGTTCTGTACCAATTCTGTGTCAGCATTTCCATGTAGCAAAAGAAAATAAGGCTCCTTTGAACATTTTAATTGCTTATTCAGATATGCCAATATGCGAATTAATTAAATATCCAAAATATCCATGAAATATACTATAATGGTATGTTTTTACCATTATTCATCCATTTGATATTAACTGTGTGTATTTCTGGTTATTTAAATTAGAATATATCATTTGTTCTGAACAGATAAACCGTCGTTTGTTGTGAACAGATAGACCGTCGTTTTTCAAACTGTCGTTTTTTCAATGGAGAAGTGAACATGTGGAAGAGGTACTTAAGGGTGTTCTTTGAGAGATATTTATTTATGAACATTAATTCCAATTAACAAAAGTTTTAGGGTAAACGAAAAAGGACAGATTTTTCGACATATATTAAAATACCATACTGAATTATTGATAATACTTCAAAATATTCAATATAGCGTTCTACGTTATCCTCTATACTAAGGAAGGTGGAAAACTACATATTGTTTCGATGTCCGGCCAGAGAGAATAAACATCTCAAAAACCTGATTGGGTAAGCGCATTTTCAAGAATGGCATGTTGCGATTGGATGGACTTGCTCTAACTCAGTCTCCCTCACTCTAATATCACTTAGTCTAACACAGTCTCACTCATTCTTACTCAACTCTAACCTCACTCAGTATAACTCAGTGTCACTCAACTCTAATCTCACTGAGTCTAAGTCTCACTCACCTCTAATATCATTGTCTGATTCAGCCTCACCCAACTCTAATCTCACTTAGTCTAATTCAGCTTCACTCAACTCTAATCTCACTCAGCCTAACTCAGTCTCACTCAACTCTAATCCCATTCAGTCTAACTCATCAATCTCTAATTTCAACTCGATATGAAAGTACCATGAAAGCAAAATGCCAATGTTTCACAGTATTTTGCTAGCATAGGTAATTTTGAAATCTCATTACTTAAGATTCGCCTGGCATTCAATTCCAGGTAGAAAGAGTAAATGCAACCATTTAAAATCCACAAAAATTCTAATATCTCTCGGGCAGCCAAAAACGAAATCAGACAGAACGGCAAAAAGAGATTATTCTCTTGAGGTGACAAAACAAATATTTTTATGGTGGAAAAAATGCTTCTCATAGCTTATATCTGCTAGAAGGTTTATTTTGGGTGACAAAAAATTAAGTTCGCTTGGGGTAGACAAAGTGTCTTGGAGAGAGACGACAGTTTCTGGAACTCAGTAATATGAGATTTAAAACATTAGCGCATTAACATCAGTATGTTATAAATCAAACTATTTTTTTGGTAAATGTAATTTTTTTCTTCATGTATCGAAATATCTCAATTTTATCTCATGATTTTGTTATTATAACATTTTGATTAGCAATTTTTTAATAACATTTCTCACAGTCTACTTCATTTTTATCCGAAATTTAAAGTTTCTCTTTGTTATAGTAAGTGAAACTGTAAAAAATATTTTTACATAGTTTTCAAAATTGAATACTACATTAGAAATGTATAAAATAAAATATTTAGAAATGTTTTAGGATTCAAGAGAGAAAAAGATAAACAGAATGCTGAATAAACGTGAAATTGCAAACGAGAAATATTTATCCATTACATACAACCAGCCAAAAAGCCTTGAAAACTTCTGCTTGCAATTAAAAATAGTTTTTCTGAAATAAATACAACTTTTAGTACACTTTCTCGCTTTACGAATATTTTATTCTACAAAGTTTGGTAATACAAAGCTTAATTTTATGCCATTTAAAGCCAAATAACTTTTGACATCATGCAATACATGGGAGACCCCAAAGTCGAATGGTATATTTTAATTGTTTTGTCGAATTAACGATGACGATAAAAATCATTACAGCGACAAAAATGATTATGATTCTGAGTGAAAAAGTGAAACAAACTCAAAGATAAATGCAACAGTTTTCAGAAACCACCTATTGATCAAGAATCACATCTCTTAGAGAAAGATTTGATTTGCAGCTTTCTTCAAAAAGCCAAATACGAAGATGTGCGTTAAGCTACAAAATAACATGGTACTTGGCTTCTACGTGAATCCCTTATGACGGTGGAGTTCCTGAGAACCAATAACCGCTGTTCCGCCTGTTACACTTGCACTTGGACGAAACTTTGCCTCATGAAAACCTACTACTAGAACTCCCGAACATCGCTTTTGTGATCAATCATCCAGTGGCATGAGGCTACACGACCTTCAGCATCAGTAGGCCTTAATTCCCGTATGTTTGTCTGCTAGGGATGGATCCTGAGAGTTTTCTGAGGCATTAGTGGAGAGAACTAGCATATTCCCAGCGTGAGTGACTACACAGCCAATTGCCGTAGACTCCCGGAAATCCTGTGAGTTAAATTGCAGCATATTGCCGTATGTCACTATCGAACACTTTCTGTCATAATCTCTTTCTAAATTTATAAGGCTCTAAACTTCTAAGGAAGACCTTAAATTTTTAGGAATAATTCTAGGATATTAGATTAATTTTATCCGTCTACTGAAAAGTAAAGAAACTGAAACTATTTTAAAGTTAAATTAATATCTGAGCATAATAAATTTTCACTAATTAAGTTTTGAGAATAATGACTAATTCTAAGTCATGTATATTTTTTAATTCTGGTTAAACAAAGTTAAATAAAAATTCGCAATTGAAAAAAATAGGGAATCAGTATGCTTTGCATTATTTTTCATTAGACAGAAAAAGTTTTTGCTTTAAAAGTAGTTATATTAGAGATTGCTGAAAAGTAATAAGATGGAACTCTCGATGTCATTAATAAGCACAAAAATAATATTCAGGAACTTAATTATGTACTTTCAGATCATCTTCAAAGTTTCCGTGGTGCTATTTGATAACAATGTTGTCATACTTTAAATTTTGGAAGTGTTGCCGAAGGCTTGCCCTTTAAAGAATTTTAAGAAGCCTAACATTGAATTTATTTATGACCAAGATATTTTAAAACTTTTTTTGGCATAGAAAAATCACTGAATTAAAAGCCTTACTTTGAAAAAACTAAGAAGCGCATGGTAAAAATGCATGGGTAAAAAACTAAAAATTTTACCTCATGGAACACTGCATGGGTAAAAAACTAAACATTTTATCTCAATACCGTATAGGATCTCTATGTGCCTTCATAACAGTTTGAATTTGACACATATATTCGACATGGAATAGAATGTTTTCAAAGTGTCAAGTGTATTGTAAAATCATTAGAGTTTCAATTCAGAATTTAGATCCATGGGAATCGACGGAATCCACTTTCTACGACATCCCGGAAATATTCAATGGGGTCCTTTATAGCATCAAATCAGATGACCCGGTGGCTAGGGGATCATGTTCCTCAAACATCTATCTATATGATATATCTCTATGGTCCCTTTTCTGTGTACTGGACGTCTGTAACAATCTTTATCTAAAATAATTGGCCAGGCACATCACTAAAGAAGTTAAGATATCAATATTTGGCGATATTGCTGTCTGAGCTTTAGGAAAGAATCTGAATAATCTTGTGCAGTCTCCAATCCTCTTTAAATGAAATTCAACATCACTGTGAAAAGTTGGGCCTTACGTTCTTCACTGAGAAAACTCATGTTTCACCTATAAATAGGAAACACATCGATTTTGAGGCAAATTAAATAACATCACTTGCCCAGTTATTGTTCAATAGAGGTTTCTTGAAATAATGCTTATAAGTCCGTAACTATGAAGCATCAATTAAACAAAATTAAAGCCTCTCCTGAGAATAATATCAACATCTTACGATATCTTGCAAATAAAAATTTGGGAGCAAACGAAACCTCACTCTTACACCTCCATCATGTTCTAATCAAATCTAAAATTGATTATGGAAACTTTGTTCTAACGAAAATGTCTAAATCCAATTGGTCTGCGCTAGAAGCAACTTATAATAATTCACTTAGAAGTGTATTGGGTCTATTACCTGGAACACCTACTCTGGCTGTTCTTGCTGTATCAGGTCAAAAATCATTATATCAAGGCCACAAATTACCTGAAAAAAATTATCAAGATCCTTACTGTGATATTATTAAGAAAAATTGAAGATTTTAACAATATTTTCTTCTTTCTCAGCAGTGATCAAAAGCAATGAGATTTATGTGGAAAGCTATGAAGTTCGAAGCTAGAACATGTTTATCACATACAAATCACCTAATTTTGATTTCCATCTTCTCCGTTTTAGCAAGCGTTGTTTCAATACGGAAGATGAAACTAAAATAACAAATATTTACATTAATGAACTTAGGGAAAATTCTATTACCATCTACACAGATGGTTCTTATGATCCAACTACCCATTGGCTGGTGCCTTTTTCATGACTTCTATGCAAATTAAAAATTCGTTTCTTGTCTATTCTGCAAACTCAAGCACTTATTGTGAACTCTCAGCTATTCTCCAAGCTATTAATTGGATCACTAATCAAAACCAAGTAAATTATATCATATTTACTGATTCTCTCAATAGCCTAAAATAACTTAATAAGAAATGCAAAACATGGCTCAACTTTCAAATAAATTTCAAAATTGTTAAAAAATGTTATGAAAATATACAAATGGAAAGGCTATCCCCATGGTGTGGGTTCCTAATCATACAGATATTTTAGGGAATGACAAAGCTGATCAACTAGTCAAAAATGTACAGTACACTCATGTCTCAAATAAATATAATATTCAGAATATCAGTGATATAAAAAAAAAATCCTTGATGATTTCAATCAAGAATGGGAAAACACCATACTATCTCAAGATAAAAATCAACCGTTTTCAAATTGATCCTAAGCACCACACGTCTTCGTTAAAAATGCTTTCCAGGAAAGAACAAGTCCAGATCAGAGGACTGAGGACTCGAACAGCAAATTTGAACAACATCAAATTCAGAAATAAACAAATAGATTCTCTCTGCAGCAAACGAAGAATTGTTGAGGATATCGATCACTTTCTACTTCATTGTTCAAAATATGAATAAGAAAGAGAAATTTTCTTCCAGAATCTAAATAGCATCGGAATTAATTCTCTCACAGTCGCAACATCCTCGATTTCTGAACAACAGGCACCTTTAGCTTCAAAAAGTGGGAAATTTTTGTCTACTCTCATTAAGTAAACAAGTATACAACTTTAGATCATTCCTAATTTGTTTCTTGTACATTTTCCTTTTTTTGCCACTCTACTGTCGTCATTGTTTCGCCAGGCTTTCTGAGTTATTTGGCTTCAAGATATAATCTAAGTTCTCTTAACTTTGATCTGGCCATGAAGAACCATAATCTGGATCTATTCTACCAGTTTTTCACCATTAATACAATACAATACAATCTCGTTTAAATTTTATAAATATTATTATAATTTCATATTGGGCATATTCCTGTAATTTCCATAGATTTGAGTATGACGGCACCAGTGGCAGACTGCTTCACAGGCACAAGAATCGCGTGCCTGATGCATCAGTATAGCAGAGGCCTAAAACAACCAAGAAGAAAACTAGTTTTTTTAACGTTCTGTTAAATGATAAAAAATTTGAAACAATAATAACGGTACCAAAGCGAATTTTTTTTCAATGTATTTTAGTTTAACATCCTTAAAATATTTTTTTTCAAATTTCTAGAAGGAGGAGGGGCTATAAATCAGGTGCCTTTGGGGCCTCCAAATGCTTAATCCGTTGCTGGACGTCACCAGCTTTTCGAACATCAATAACACTCTTTGGAAGTCGAATATATCACATATATTTCCTATTTCATTGAAGAAAGTTGGATAGAAGCTACGCTTCTTGTTATTTAAAATATCTCAGGAATCCAGTGACATGTGGCTTTGCATATATAGGTGTTGTTCCATAGTTATGATAAATAGAGATTGGTTTTTAATATTTTTGGCATGATGAAAAAGAAAAAAATAATTCATTATGCAAAGAAAGATTACAAAGTCGAAGGTCCAAAAAGTTGTTATAGACCTAATTTCGAAAACTTATTTTCACATCTCCAATTCTTTAAGGTTTAAAAAACATAAAAACGTAATCAGATATCAAGAAAACCAACAATACTGAAAAATACCACAGTAAGTATCCCGAAACTTCGCATTCCTGCTGTGGTAATGCGCTAGTCACATTTCCTTAACTAAACTTAAACTAATTTCCTTAACTAAGCACTTAAAATGATGTAGTGTAACCATTAAAAACGACACAAGAAAAAACATTTATTACTTAAGCTGTTACAGAAGCTTAGCGTAAAGGGGAGCTGTAAACTAAGAATCTCCAAAGGAAAATGAACTAGATTAATGTAGTCAATATTCCCTTTTAAGAATAATACTAAATTGTAATGTTTTTTTTAAATGGTCAGCGATAGAAAATCGTTTTTAAGATTTCGCTAAAATCGCAATCTGAAAACTGGAATATTATTTGTTTCGCAACACTTTAATAAAATAACAACGGCTGCGGAATCTGGAAGAGGAGCCTAAAATATTTCAAGTCCATAAACATTGTGCGAAACACTAACTGCGCATTCCATCTTATTTAGCAAGGCCGGATCTGGGCAGGCAAAGGTCTATGCCCTTCTTTCAGAGTGCTTATAATGGTAAAAGAGACAAAAATTATAAAAACTTATTTATATTTCATGCATTAAAAAAATAAAGACCTGTGAAACGTAGGGGAGGGCAATGTTATACTGCATTGAAAATCCGATCTTATGCCCTAGCCATCCTTTTGCATTTTTCTCATCGATTGTGTTTCTTGCCCCTCGATTTTTTTCTATATAAGGGTCTTTACTTAGCATAACCGTACTTTTACCAAATTGTACCTTTGACTTTGCATAAACATTTGTATATAAAATAAACTGCTGCTACTTAGAAAATTATTTACTATCCGCATATATTGTTCGTTGAAATGGCTGATATGCTCCGTATTGTTCAAGATATTTAGCTGGATGTTAGATTAGTAGAAACTTTCTATATTTTTATACTGATACAGTGATAACTTGCTTATAAACGTTAAATGTGTGTTTTGATATTTAACTTCGAATTTCTTCTTCAAAGGAATTTTCTTTGTTCTGGATTCATTTCTTAAGTACGTGTATTGATCATATAGTGATAAAAATTAAACGATTACGAACAATTTCTCTAGTACACACCAGCAAAAATGTAGATCATTATGCGATTACATAAACATAAAGTTTGACAAAACAAACCAAAACACTTGCTCTCCACTTTATGCTAGTGCTGACCTGAATAAACATATATTTTAAAAATGAAGACATTGTCAAGAAACTAAAAAATACAGACTTCACATCTTTAGTAGAGATTAATGATTCAAAAGAACTGTATAATAAACTGATAAATAACTTTCATAATTTTCACGAAAGCAATGTTCGATCTCAAAGACCAAACACAACAATAAATAAATAAATAAATAAATAAATAAATAAATAAAACTCAGAAATGATAAAGAATGGATTCCCGACTCACTAAAGCGTAAAATCGCAAATAGAGATAAAACGTGGATATCATACAAAAAATAATACTGTATAATAAACTGATAAATACCTTTCATAATTTTCACGAAACTTTGCAAAAAATCGCAAACAGAGATAAAATGTGGATATCATACAAAAATAACAGACACAACATGGCTTACAAAATTATAGATGTCAAGGAAAGGAATCGTATCAATAGCCTTATTAAAAACACTAAAACAGTTTTACTTTAAGGACTTTATGGACGCGCATGGAGACTCCAAAATGACTTGGAAGTTTATCAATGACGTTTTGTGTAACAAACCCAAATCTATCTCTGATAAAAAAATTATCAAAAAGAAATGGTTATGATTCCACGATTCAGCAAATAACAAAAAACTTCAACGACTATTTCACTGACACCGTTCCTTTTCCAAAAAATTCCGTTAACCGTTGAAGATAATTTTCATGCTGTTATCTCCCAGTTGCTCTCACAGTTTTTATTTATTTGAAATTACCGATTTCGATGTTCGCAGCATAGTTGATAAAATAAGTGCAAAGAAATCTCCCGGAATCGACAATATATACATTAATCACATTAAATACCCAAATAACGATATCTTAATATTCTGCCAAAACTCTTGAATATTGTTTACACTATTGTTGTTTTATCTCCAACGGTAAAAATATCTATCGTAAGAGCAATATATAAATCAGGATACCAGAAACAAATTTCTAAATCTAGACCAATTGCAATTTTGCCAGTGATCGGAAAAATTATGGAGCGATATGTTTCCAACTATCGAACAACGAACTGATCTCAAAAAATTAATTCGGATTTCAAGCAAGCAAAAGTACTAACTTAAAACTGGAAAAATGTACAGGTGAGATCAACACAAATGTGAACGATAGACAGGTCACTTGCATAATCTTTGAAGACCTTAGTAAGGCTTTCGATATCTTGGGCTACCATATTCTCCTACAAAAACTACAAAATCGTGATACGTGAAATTCCTTTTAACTTGTTCAAAAATTCCCTTACTCTCCGCTCTGCTATAAAAATAATTAGTAATAATGCCAGCAAGCTTAACCCTATAAATTCTTGGGTTTCTCAAGGCTCAATACTGGGATCAATCTTATTTTTTATGCTTATTAACGATATTGCTGAAATTATCACCAACAGCAAATTATACCTAAAGTTGGACGATATTGTTTTATTATACACACACAGAAACCTAAATCATGCGTATAAAGTACTACAAGAAGATTTTTAATATACTTACTAGATGGTTTAGTATTAACCAATTAATTTTAAATACTGAGAAAACAAAAATAAATAATATTCATTGCATAGGACGCAGATTCACTTCAACTCCATTACTCTTTGTTCACTACTCACTTTGCCAAAATAATAAAAATAAATCCAACTCTCGTGCCCTTGTCCACATTTAGAACTCACCATCATCATCATCATCATCCTCAAGCAGCCATGGGCTACGGAGGTTCATCCAGACCACACAGTTTAATTCTCCAAGCATATCTGTCCTGAGCTACATCAGCTGCATCCGGCCACTGCACACCAATTCTAACAAGGTCCTGTTTGACATTGTCTGCCCACCGCATCCTAGGTCTCCCCCTCCTTCTGAGGCCTCTAGGCACACTGTTCATAACCCTATTCGCCAATCTATAATTATCCATACGGGCAACATGGCCAAACCAGCGTAGTCTCTCTCTGCACAATATGCTGCTTAAAGGAGGTTGCAGACTTCTTTCCCTAACCTCATCATTAGTTACAAAGTTAAACCACCTAATACCCAAGATACTGCGTAAGCATCTAGAATCAAAAGCATCTCATTTAGAACTAGTAAATGAAATAAAATACTTGGACACTGTGCAGTCAAAATATGCTTTCTAAACCTTTTCGTCCCAAGATGCATCAGTTTACTAATTTAAAAATATACTGCGGAATATATTTTAAGATACGGCTTAAATATTTATGGGAATAAATTTCAAACTAACTTGAACAAATTAACTCTTATACATAATTCAATTTTAAAATAGATTGATCCAAACATTAATAAGCTAAATTTTTTAAATACTAAAAGCAGATTCCTTCATCATAATATTCTACCAGTTGAAGATTTATATTTTAACACTATAATAGTACAAAATTGTTTTTCACATGACCATAAAAATGTAATTGATCATGACATTAGTACACGACAAAAGTGAAACAATTAATATAAAATACCGAAAATTAAAAACAATTGGGGAAAGAATACTAAAAATTACATGATCCCTTATCTCTTCAATCAACTACCCAGAGAATTACTAAATATTCCGCCTTACTCTATGCTAAAATCATTACTAAAAATTGATTACTTCGAAGGTAAAAATAAATAACTAGCCAAACAAACATCATGACTTACACACTTTTTAAGCATAAGTCATATAAATCTTATCGGGCTTCGCGGAGATGTACAAATGTTTGTTCTCTTCACTGCTTTCACACGCGGTACTTTCTCGAGCTGCAGCTCTGTAATATTATTTCTCAGAATTTTGCTTCTTTCTTCACTTATTTGAAGATGTTATTAACTTTATATGATATGTAATAGAAAATGTAAATATCTTTTTGTTGCTTAATAAACTGATTGCTGTAAATTAAAAAATATCCACTAGTGTTCATCCAGGTGCATTGAGGATATAATGTTATAGGTTGTTTTTCGAATGAAACAGTAATGTGCAAGAAACTAAAATTTTAAATTATGCTTTAACTCACTAATTAATCAAACTAATCGCGATTTCTGTTGAATAACGAAAAGCTGCTGGACTATTAATAGGTATAAGCAATCATCTCAGCCATTGCCTTTTCAGCTCGCAGAAGAAAACTTGAGTTAAAGTTAAATTGCGAAATGTTTAGTGATCATCCTTTAAATATCACTTTAATTTTTTTATCAAAATAAACTATATTATGTTGCCCTACGATATATATATATCTGAGCACATAGAAAGTAAAAGATATGTTTATGTCTGTCTACAGATATTAATTTGTTATACTCTCTAGTTTAATATTCTTATAATTAGTTTCTTGTAAAATTGTCTGAATTATGTATATATGCAATTTTATTTACAATTATTTGTTTATATTTAATTATATCTATAATTTATTTATATCAATCTTCTTACATTATTAGTTTTTCTTCTTTTTTCTAAAAATATCCACTGGTGAAAAATAATATAAAAAGGTTATGCATCGGAAAAACAGTCAATTTTCACCTATTTAATTCAGCGCATCATGTAATTCATCATAATTTTTACAAACCTAATGCATCGCCATTGATTTCTATGTATCTCAGCTAATTAAAATTCATCGATTCTGTTAATTCGTCCCATTTCAAATTCCTTCCTCAAGCAAAAACCTTAGTATTCCATGATTTTTCATATCCGCTCCTCATACAAAAAGCCCTAATATTTCATGATTTTTTCATATCCTCTCCTCAACCTAAAAGCCTGATATTTCATGAATTTTCATATCCCCTCCTGAAACAAAAATTCTAATATTTCATAACTCTCCTCAAGCAATAAACCGTAATATTTCATGACTTCTTATACCCCCACTCAAGATTAAAGCCCTAATAATTCATCACCTTTCAACGATAAACAATTTGATATGTTCCTCCATTCTCTTTAAGATTAATTCGTCAGCTTTGTATACAGGAAAAGGAAGTAATTTGAAAGCAAACTTATCCCCCCCACCCTAGCAGACGTATGAAAACGAAACCACAACCGAAAACGACGTAAACAAGTCCTTATAAATATTCAGTGGATAGCAGTTGCCTGATGTCACTGGCTGCCCAATCACAAAGAGTATATCATTTATTTAGTGGTATCCTTCAATTGTAGTTTCGTTTTTCTTCACTATACTCTATTGTGTCAAAGCTAACTTGTTTCGCAAATGTATCCTCTTAAATTTCTGCATTGCGCAGAAATGCAATACGTTGTCAAAGGGAAAATGCCTTTCTTCGCTATTCGTATCAGGTGAAGTATCAGGTGAACATGAACATATAGATAGATATGACGTTCTTTACCAACAAAAGTAGCCTTGGATAGAGAATAAAACATCCAGACTTAAACATCATTCTTTATTTTAAGAAAAACTTTTGTGCTACTGTTGGAATATCATCAAAAAGAAAGCGCATTCGAAGATCCAATTGCGATGAAGTTGAAATAGGAACATAAACCTGAATGAATGAGTAGGATAATGCAACCTACCCATATATAGTACTCTTAGAGAAAAAAGTTTGGATCTTACCGCAAAATAAGGAACAGTTGATTTTGAAGCTATAGATAGTTAATTAGAAGGATACGGACATTTTTTAATGTTCATATAGCTTTGTGGTGAAGAAATCTTAGCTGATTGTTTTTTACGACTATATGGAGAAAACAATTTCCCCTATTATTCTCTCTCGTTACAAGAATAGTGATATTTTCAATTTATATGAGACTGGTCTTTTCTATTTTTTTTTTGTTAGATGAAACAAAAAAAGTTTAAATTAGAAACATGCCATGGTGGAAAGAAAAGGTCGTTTAACGGTGCTATTTGCTATTTCATATGGATAATGGAAATGCAACTGTACTACCTGTATTAAAATACGAGATGTCTTTAAAGTGTTTCGGTTTTACCTCTAACGACGGATGACGTCAGATCTGTTTGAAAACAGAGAATTCGCATATTTAACAGAAATTTTAGTTTCCATAAAAGTTGCATTTGCAAATGATGATTGTTAAGCGCGGTGCATCGGTAAATTCTATTGAAATTTTGCCCTCATTCGTGGATCATCAGCGTCACACCAGTTAAAACCTCTGCACTAATGTTTTCAAAATTCAACAGCTTAACTAAAATAGCATCGCCCAAAAGCAAAAATAATATTTGCAATACATCAATTCCTGCTTTATATATTTAGACCAGTCATGCTCCACAGAAAAAAAATATTTCAAGAATTTCCAATTCCTAATTTTGAATCTTTTTTACCTTAATTTCGTTTTTTTCTTCTTATAAATTCCGTCGCACAGTGGGTGAGAACCAGAATAAATCCAACGGTATTGAATTTGAATTATTTTCTGTAGTGGGAAAAATGAATCAGTTAATGTAAGGAATATTAAAAAACAACCGATAGTTATTTTATTTATGTGCATAATACAACACCGTATGTTTTAAGTTATCCGTATTTTAATCTTATAACACTCCTTATAAAAAAATTGACCTAACTAGAAGGAATATCCTGCCTATGATACAAAGCGCCGTGCTAAAAGGTAGTAGTGCAAGAAAGGAATGATCACATTTTCAGCCTTTTTAAGACCAGGATACATGGATTTTAGTGTAACTGCAATTTTATGTGACTGCCTTTCGGGCAATACAAAGACGAATACTATTAGGAAGTGAATCAGAAATGTTCCTAATAATGTTCTGGTCTATGGTTATCCAGATTTGCTGCACTTGCACCTGAAAATCCGTCACATTATGTGCTGGAGTCAGTTCTGTTCTCAGACATTTTCTGATGTCCCAGAAGTGCTCAATCGGCGATTGTTCCGGAAATGCACGGAAACTGCTTTCAATAATAGGTGAGCAACGCCTGCGGTATGTGGTCTGGCATTACATGCTGTATTATGGCGTTTGGCATACGGTGCAATAGTGGTAAGCTCACTGGGTGGAGAATGGTATCCATATACCACTGGCAGTTAAATTACCCTCGGTGATTAGGAGAGATGACCGACTGTAGTCCCACATCTGGATCCCACTTGTGGCACTGTATGGTGCTAAACAACACAGGATGACGTGGAAGCTTTTGCAGAAGCATGTATCCAAGCGTGACTGCAGCCATCGTTCTGTCCCAGACAGTTGGCGACTTCATCACTGAAGGTGATATATCGCCATTCGTCACATCATTCAACTCGTCGGTTGCACCACTGAATCTGGTATGCCTGTGGCTCGAGTGAGTGGTATGCAGAGAAGAGTGTACCTCCCTCGGATAAACGGCTTCGTGCAGGTTTCAATGACAGATAACGACGGTGCCCCTGCAGTAGTTCTGTCCCTGGATATCTATCGGGCAGTTATGTTTCTGGTACTGACAGTCATCAGGTGAATTTGCATATCAACTCGATCCACAGTCACCCGAAGAAGATCTGATTCTGAACAATGATGTGAAACATCTTCACGTGTCCATTGCTGCCAGCAATAACAAAGTGTTCCGGTATCACGTCCTAAATGTGCTGCAATTCGTCGCTTAGAGCATCCCGTTTCCCATAAGCTTATAATGCGACCTCGCTGAAAGTCGCTGAGTTGATTAAAAAAAAACAGTGTATGACGTACAAATGACATTTACCTTCGATGGTAACCATATCTTTAGGTCAGGTTCGGTTTCTTTAATCTACATTGTCCACCTTTCCCGAACGACAACCTTCCCTACAATTGACGAAATCTGTGTCTTCCGCTCATTTCAAATGAGCCTATGAAGAATACAAATGAAGGGAAGACTTATGAGTTTCCCTTCATTTGCATATACAATATTTTTGCCACATACATATTGCATCATTGTCCCGCATTACCATGCTAATTTGAATAAACGTAGCTCTAATCCTTTTGGGTGAACAATTTGTTTATGAGGAGTGTATTACATATATTCCAATAAAATTTCTACATTATTTAAAAATTAAATTCTATGATAATTTTAACTTGCAATGAGATATCTGCAGCTCTTTTATTTTTGGATATAGCTCATTTACATATAGATTCCTTCATTAATTAATTATTACGTACATACAATGAAGTCATATGATCAATTCGCTTAATTCGTTACGACCATGACGGGACCGCTAACAACGATATAACGAAAGTCTAATGTAATTGAAAGTGTATTAGGAAGAGAACACTGGTGACAATGGTTTCTGATGCGACACAGGAATGAGCTAAGTAAAGGAATATAATATTTCATGAGACAAGAGTGATAATCAGATCTGTCCTCTAAACTCCCAATTGATCGCGGAACACCCATAAGCCTAGCAGAATTTGAATATCCTAATTTTGAAGTCTTTAGAAAGAGCTTATATTGCC
This sequence comes from Ryuthela nishihirai, assembly GCA_038380435.1. Lineage (NCBI taxonomy): Eukaryota > Metazoa > Arthropoda > Arachnida > Araneae > Heptathelidae > Ryuthela > Ryuthela nishihirai. The sequence goes on along the minus strand of JAWZYU010000016.1, from coordinate 65,823,383 downwards.
TTGCCAAATATTCTACTAGCAGTACTAAGCTAAAAGTGTGACTTAAGGAAACAATTTACCAGGCTAATCAGAATAATACCGTAAAATTATCCAAATATACGTTCAATTGGATTTCATAATTTTCTTCCTGTTGATCTTTTGTGTTTGATTAAATAGCTTGATAATCTAAGCAGCCAAATAATTACCAAAGAATGTGCATGTATGATGCCGAATAACATTTGAAATATTTCTACTGGTTTGGAATTCACAACCATGCAAATTTTGTTGTGCTTATATTTACGCTACCCGGTTATCGTTTTCGCATTTCCTTTAATTAATCAATCTAGTTCATATTTGAATCTGGACGTACTTTTATGTAAATAATGTGTCTTCGTTAAACCCACAAACGTTATCAATTTATACAATACTGTTAGAACCAAAATTTTGGTGCGAAACGTATATCCATGATAACTGTTCCCATTGATAACTTCATTCACAGCTTTCCACTGTTAACGTACTACTCGCAACGGACACTCTCCGAGAGATTACTCCCGACCCACGGCAGCTAGGAACCGCATCTGTTAACCCAATAGGGCTAGAAGTAAGTTGGACCACCATACTGAATTTAGGAACTAGAGCTCAAGTACCCATGGATCACAGGGAACGAAGGATTTCTGCCACCGTTGACGTCTCAGACACGGTCGTATCAGAATAATATGACCACTACCATACATATACTATGGTAGGTGGTCATATTATTCTGATATGACTCTGCATGTCCGTTTGTCGCCCGAAATTATGATTATTGCATAAATTGATACTAAAATCAAAATCATCGAAGAACTCATCCAAAAGATATTGGGAAATGAAAAAATCAATTAAAAACGGAAAAGATAAAAGGTCAGGTGGTATCTGAAACCGCTGCTTCGCTCGGAATGATAGTAAAATACGAAATTCGAAGCGCAGCTTAAACAGAAGTTTTAATTTATGTTTATCTAACATTTATAGCTAAATTGTTCAGTTTGACTACCAGTGCCGCTTGTCATATTTTCTGCCAATGATAAAAAAATGTAACCTGCATATGTTCCTTCTCACATCATTTTCTAAGTAGGTTTGCAAACGTGACACACAAAAACGTCATCGATTTGCTGATTTATACTGTACAAAAGTCAGTAGAAACTTTAAAATTGGTGTAGGTGATACTACTATTTTTCACTGTTGAAAATAATAGTTGTATTATCCCTAACAACACCTTTAATTTCAAGAGAACGTACCGCTGCATTTTCCACAATATACCATTGAACTTAAATATTGTGTTCATTCTATTAATTTATTCCATTGCATCTATTACATGTATTGGCTGTGACTTACAAAGTGCTGGATGTATAAAAATAGCATAATGTATTTGATAACAAGGTTCAACTGTTGGCCAGTGTGTGCTACAGAGATTCACACCCCCTTTGGAATTTCATAAACATAACTACTCTATCGTGCATCTGATCTCTGCGCAACTACAATTTGAAGCAAGAGTTAGAACTTTGAAATTTGCCTACTTTTTATAAGTTAATTTCTAATCATTTTTTGTCTGAAGAAGTCCTAATAGGACGAAATCACTCACTTCGTTTATAATTCTGTTATACTGTTTGATAATCATCTCATCTGTTAATTTTTATACATATTCATGATCAGCGTACAAAATTTAGTAAGTATAAACTTCTGAAAAGCTGTTTAGCCTTCCTATTATTCCATCTACTACACTAATCTACAAGATATGGTGTAAAATCGGTAAATGAAACAATTATAGTGAAACAAACAAGGGGACTATTATATATGTTTGATCAACATTTTTGCTGAGATAATATTATATTTGTATTATATGGTAACTATTCTGTAAAAGGTCTGTAAAGATAAAGTTAAAATATTTATTTCTGTATTAATTTGCTTTTATAAAATCGTAATTGCAAATATTATACCGTTTTCAACGATTTTCCACTGTTCAAATTACCCTATGGTGGTCCACTTTCTAACGGTACTCAATGCTATTCTATCACCTTCCTTCGCACCGATGATTCCCAGGTCCAGTAAGTTTGCCTACACATAAAGGAGCAAGATTTCCTTGGAATTCTTGAAATATTCTCAATAAATTTGAATAATACCACTAAGCTTACAATTAGTAGAGTAGTTATAGTAAAGACAACATTTATATCTTAGTGAAAGGAAAAAAAATAATTAAAGATCGATTCTTAGTAAACTGAAACAAGGCAACCATTGCCTAATGTTACAACGCGTCGAAGCACAGAATAATCGTAATCTATCTAATGGAATTCTGTTGCAAGTGGAAAATTTTGTGTTTGTTGAGTAGTCAAGGTAGCTGGGCAAGGGAATGGGTTGGATTGTTCTACCTCCGAGTGTCACCTTTCAGTGCACAATGGCCAGGTTACAAGGATCTCGAAAAGGTTGAGCGAAGGGGACAGCTTAATAGCTGTCGAATCGATCCCCTTCCCTCAAACAGTTGGTAATCTCCCGTCAAGGCCATCCCGCGCGTTTTTAACGTGCACAGGCTACGGCTCCCCAGCACAGACTACGGCTTTATGTTCCGTGCGACAGACGGCGACATTTCCGAACCGATCGGTGTACCCTCTAATCGAGAGCAGGGGTGGTGGTGTATGTGTGTGGGCAGGGGGGGGGGGGGGGGCGGAGATAGATAAATATCAACGCCACCCCGGGTGAGACTCGAATCTTTGTACTGCAGATTACGAGCCTGGAGCGTTACCAACTGAGTCACACCCTGACATGGCAACGAAATGTTTACTATATAAATAACATTGTTCTGCGCTCCAAATTGGTTTCCTAACTTGAGCTGCCTATGAAGAGTAATAATTGCATTGTTAAATCCAACAATAACTTCATATTTCTAGTTTTTAGGTTATTTCAGAAAGCATTGATCATTGCAAAATCAGCAACTATTTTCAATGTTGCAGAGCGGAATCAAGAGCTGCCAATAGGCAGTTGTTGATTACTCTCGCATTCTCATTCAGCAGTTAACGATGCTAAGCTTTGTTTGATTGAATCTGCGCTTGACTCGTAATTAAGGCGCACATGTTGTTCGAGCTCCGAGAGGCTGTCGTTCTCGCATGTCTTACTGATAGCCATTCGCACTGACCTCTCCTCTGTGTCTGGCATCTCTGAAACAGATATCCTACGTAAAGCTTTAACCCATTCCTACCTAGTGCATATTGCAAAGTACTTTACTATCAGAATATTTTTAAACAAGAAGATGTGCATGTGGTCTTGCAATGTTTGCAAAGTTGTAGACCAATCTTTAGTACAGAAATGGACTGGAACTTTATGCCATCTATTGATATAATAGAAATTACATACAACAGCATTAAAGATAACTGTGCGTGACGCACAACACAAATTGTTTTGCAAACTTTTCGCAAGAAACAACAAGAACTGTTTCGCTACATTTTGCAGGTCTCATTCATTTGATTTGTTTATCAAGACAAAGTGAATATGAATCATATTTTTTTTGTTTTTTATTAACTGTTTTCTGAGATGTTAAAATTTTGCAACTCATGGGGCGTTTTTTACATTATAACTACGGGTGTTGAATTTTACTTAAATGACGTTAAAGGCAATTTGGTCATAAACATTGCACATTTAAATGGAAACATTTTATCTTTCAGAAAAAAAAAAGTTTTGTAGGGATTAATTTATGTTTTTAAGAGAATACATGAACGTCCTCATGGTTGAGCTAAAATGAGACATGCCCTCTCTGAAATTTAAAGAGGGCTTTACCTCTTTGGATATCGTAACCCCCCCCCCCCCACTTACCCTACCCGAGAAAGTTAGTATAGATAAAGGAGGAGAAAAAATTTTAAAACATGTATTTTCCGCGTATTTTTAAGAGAGATTTTAAAATTTACTAGTTTCCATCAGTTAAGGAAAACTTAAAAAATTATTATAAGCAAAAAACTATATGAATGAATTTAGTGAAATTTGATGAAAGCATGAATTACAATGCTAGTTTCAGAATGGCATAAAATATTTTACAGTAGAAATATTCTTCGTCAAAAACTAACACTTAGAGCAACTTGTTCAAAAATGACATTGCAAAAATGTAAAAATGAGGTGTCAGAATGCAATGGGCAAAGGTCTTTAATAAAAAATTGGTCACCCCTTACAGCAATGCAGGAACGACAGCGAAGTTCCATGCTCTTTATGATGTTGGCAATCAGCTAAGTAAGGAACACCTACCATTGTTCCTTAAAGTAGTAATAAGCTCCCCCTCTGTTTCAAGTGGCAGGTTGAGGGCAGCAACACGTCTCCCTAAAGCATCCCACACATGCTCAATCGGATTTATATCGGGATATCGAGCTGCCCATTCCATGTGCATAATGGTCTCCTCTTGAAGGTATTGTTCCACTAGTCGACCTCTGTGTGGACGAACGTTATCGTCTTGTGAGATGAATGTTTCATCTATTGCACCAGCGTAAGGACGGACATAAGGGTCCAGGATGTCATCTCTATACCTTTGAACATTGAGGTTTCCACTCGTCAACACATAGAAGTCTGTGCGTCCCAAACAACTTTCTTGCTACCTCCTCCGTTAAAGTCTCTTTGACGGATGTTACTGAGATTATAGCGGGTACCTCGTTCTCTCCATATCAAACAATGTCCGGAATCACTAAGCAAGCAATATCTGGACTCATCTGTGAAGAGTACGGACCTACATTTTTCTTCTGTCCAATGAACATACGTGCGTGCCCAATTCAACCGCCCTCTCCTGTGACGTGACGTGAAAGGTATGCAAATAACTGGCCTTCTAGCATACAGACCTCCCTCATGAAGCTTCTACGCACAGTAGAAGCTGATACCATCCTCCCAGTGGCTGCTGAAAGAGAGGATCGTAGCCTAGATGGATTAGACGTCCTACTCCTTCGTGCTGTTAATCGCATATAGCGGTACAAGACAGCGGTCGTAACTCTAGCCCTTCCTCGGCTAAACCTCCATGACGCGAAATCCGTACTAAGAATATACCACAGAAGGTCTTACATTCAGCCATTGTGCCACGCCTGACTGACTTTGGCCTGCTTTATGCCGACCAATAGTTTTCCACCGCAGTTCATTTGGCAAATGATGTCTCGAGGTCATTCCTACAAAATGGCTATTTCGAATTTCTTTACTCACATTTACAACATAAAATAACGATCCACTCCAAAACACCCGTTTTATGCCGCTATCCGATTACGGAAATGGACCCAACCTAGACTAATTTGCATACGATATGCTCACTCGGCATTACTGGTTACATGAACACGTTTGGTGAGGATCGCACAATTGTTTGGCGAATTATCATAATTTTTCTAATTTTCCTTAATTTGTAGAAACAAGTGTATATTGAAACGGATGGAAAATATTTATACCACATTGAGTTCTGACTCGCTTTATTTTTTTTCTTCATCACGGCTTGAACGCTTGTAATACTGTATATCACGTGCATAATAAAAAAAAAGACACAAACAAATGCTTTTATCATGTATGCAATAATTCATCGTTACCTATTTTCGGATAATTAATAAAAACCATAATATTCGGGCTTTCATGCTTCATGTCTCTCTTTCGACAACGTCCCTTTTGTCTATTTGTACAAAATCCATTTTTTTTTTTGTATTACAGTTTTTGCCTGTAATTGGATCCTGTTTCACCCTCCTCTGTCTCCGCCATGTTCAGGTAAAAATCCTGCTATAGTTTTGTTTGAATTTTTTTTTTAATTTACCGTCTCATTTTATCTCAGCAAAAAAGAAAGGAATGTGTTTTAATTACCTCGATAACTTCATTTACTAATTTCCACCATTAACCTGATCAAAAGCTTTTTATCATAGCCTTCGGTAAAAAATTCTAGAGAAAAATAACTCTGCTAACATAATCAGAAAATTTCCGAAATTTCTTCTTTAAGCGGGTAAGAAATATTCCGTTTTTATTCATACATATCCAGTGATCAGAACAGTATGAAAGGCTGGAGCAAGGAATCCATGCCCCCCTCCCCTCACCTCCGTTGAGAATGATAGTAAGAATAATAAAGTCGACAATTATTAAACTTAGGCATATTTCATGCAGTGTTAAAAAACATTTTAAAGACTTCTAAAACGGAAGAGGAAATGTTAAACTGCAGTGGAAATATAGTCTCGCCCCCCTTACCTTTTTCCACCTCTATTTAGTTTCTTGCCCTTCCCACCCTTAATTATTTACTAGATCAATGTTTCATAAAGAGAGCATAGTAAAAAAAATAATAATAAAGAGCTTTTAGACAATTTCACTTTTACACCTTCGAAATTTCAGATTTCGAAGTCAAATTGTTATAAAAAGCCCCACTGCCATATTAAAAATCTAAATTTTCATCTAGAAAAATTGCAATGAAAGCGCAATGAAGTTATACTTCATCGTATAAATTATTCCTGCTTTTGCTACTAACGTGATCCGAAGAAACGAACATGCATTTCAAGAAAGGTCCAGATCTGGGACAGTGGCAAGGGAACTATAACCTCCCTTGATAAATTTAATAACCGAAGCGGAGAAGAAAAAATTGTAACATGTATATATATATACCTGCTCTATATAATACACATAATTTTCGAAATAATATTTTTGAAACACACGAGAATGGATGGAAAAATTGCATATTTTTTCTCTGAGCTATTTGTAGGATATATTTAGGATTATAGAGGGTTATGTTTAGGACGTTACGTTACCTTAGTAATATTTTTTTTCTTCTAATCTATGTTGTTTTCCTATTCATATTTTAATGCTCTTTCTTTTGGAATTCAATATTGTTGCGGATTACAAAAATAGATAGCCACTGAGCGTGAGTATTAAAAACTATATTTTAAAACCAAATTCAATACAAGATAAATTGTTACAAAGAAAATATGGATGAAGTATCTTATTAACAAATCAACTATTAACCATACACAAGTCATCAATCTTCCTGCGCAGAGCACACAACATTAGCTCTGTCTATTCCACTAAATATTACCTTTTCACTTGATTACCATGTCGCTTGAACATCTTCGTACACAAACAAAATCGTCCTGTGCTAGTTCGCTAACTCACACTAGCAGAATCATACGACCGTCCGCGTACACATCACATAAAAGATACCACTTTTATACTTCCCGCGTACACAACACATAAAGATAATTCTTTATACTTAACGCGCACTGCCTCAGTACAGCTAACCGTCCATTTTTCGAACTCTCGACCGTTAAACACACGACCGTTACACGCTCCACTGTTCTTCCTCAAATTCTCCCAAGGTTCTTATTCGTTGGCTGATACTTTTTGCTTTCGGTTGCCAGATTCCTTCTGTCGTAACACTGCCCCCTTCCTAGGTCTTGTTCGTCCCGAACAATTCTGGATTCCGCAGCTTCTTCAGTTTATCCACATGTCTGTGTCAAAATGAAAGCGAATCTCATTTTGACGTAGATTTCTTTTCTGACTGAAGCCTCGTCCACAAACATAATACGTGTAAGGCCTATAGCCCTTCTGAACACGTTTATGTCTCCGCAGGGAGAAGAATCGACTAAGAGTTTTCGTGCAAAACTTGTAAAAAGTTTTATTCTTTGTCGAAAGTTTTCTGCTTTGGATTTTTAATTTTATCAACAGTAACAAGGAATGAAAGTCATTAGTGACATAAAATCTAGGGAGAAGTTTCATCCTCCAGTCTGACCCTTTTGTCAGTTGACTTTCACTTAATTCAGAACTGTCGTGATGAACCTTCAGCCATATTTCACCTGATTCAATTTGATCCCCAAGGTGCTTCACAATTATAATATCAGCTCCATAATTCTTTTTAGCGCTTCGGTCCATCTCCTCCTTCCACACTCTTGCTAGAAGTGCAGCTTCTAATCCGACAACCTTACCTGTTTCTCCTGTATAAGTGAAATTAGTGATGTGTCGGCTGCTAGCAATATTTTTTCTGTTTTACCTTCACATAACCAGCTTGCAACATCTTCAGATACTCCTTGTTCTATTAACATGTTGCGAAACTTGTTCAAAGCATTGCTGTTATGCAGAACCTTGCAGACACATGATGCTTCATCTACCCTATTATCCACAATGTTCACCAAACGCAGAAGTTCTACTCCTAACTCTTCGACGAGCTCTTGCAATTCCAAGGATCCGTTACCAAGGAAACACTGAACAGCTTCCATCACTTCCAGAGAGTTGTCAACAGAGTTTTCAAGAGGTGAATCCATGTTGCTGATAACAGCTGAACTCTTCATTCCACGAGCTTGTGATGCTGCAACCATTTTCTTAACTAAATCAACAGCAACATCTTCTGTACTGATGAGATCAATAGCTCCTTTTCCGAATTCAACATCATAAACCAAAGCGCACACTCCTTTAGCCAGCTTTTTGGACACAATTGAGCATATCATTAGAGGAACGCTATCTACGGTAGCCGTCAGATCCTTGCAGCGGTAAATCTCCTTATCTGTTGGCACCAGCTCCTCTGTCTGTCCTACGATGCAGCATCCGACATCTTCCATCATCTGCTCGATTTTATCTTTAGTGCAGTCGACTGTGAAGCCAGGGATGGATTCCAATTTGTCCAGAGTATCTCCCGTCAATTGGAGAGCACGACCGGAAATCATAGGGACCTTGAGACCTAAAGCAGCAAGTGCAGGAGCCAAGACAAGATTCACTTTGTCGCTGACACCTCCTGTGCTGTGTTTATCTACCATCCGATGGCGCCACTCGGGTGTCCAGCAAAACACATGACCCGAGGAGGTCATAGTTGCTGTTTCTTCCGAATTCACTTTCTTGGAGCTCTCATTGTAATTAGCCAGGGAAATATCAGTCATGATTTCCAAATTGTTCGTTCTGGAGATCAGCGACGAGTTTTGTAACATGATATTTCCACTTTAGAGCTCTTGTAGTCGTGATAAAACTTTTCTATATCCTTATAATCTAAATGGTTATAATGTCCAAATCTGCACATTGACTGTTCAGAAAAGAAATTCAGCATGGCTACGTTGAGATTATCTGAGGGCTTCACTTCTCTCTGATCGTAACTCTGAGGCTTAGTTTCATCCAGAAAGTTAGTCTTTGAAGTACTGTCTCTGTCTGAAGCTCCTTTACTAGCATCACCTGTTACGCTACTAAACCATTCTTCGGAATTCTTCTTTCTTAAATCCCCACTTTCTATAAACGATTCGAGTGTGGCTATATGCTTCGGAAAAATCTCTCCGACTTCCCCGGTAGCGTCGAATGGCACTTTGTATCTATGATGAATGGACGCCTCTTCTTTACTCGGACCACTCTGCGAAACGTAAACTCTGTTTCGATCCCCCTCATTACCACTCGTTACTCTGCCTTTGCGATAATTGTCCATGACGCATTTTGCTGACGGCAACGAATATAATACCTTTCGTGTGGATCTCTCTTCAGATCGTGCCAGACTTGTATACCTAGGTATTTTGAAGTGCAAAGCGCACTGTATAATCTCACAGCTCTCTGATCTGTGTGATTGTTCTTCACAGTTCCTAGACTTGTCACCAGCGACATAGACACTCTGCCATGCATTACCAGTAGTTGCGTGGTCAAAGGCATTATCTGCGCTATCTCTACGTTTCTTGATTTCCAGTAGCAGATCCACATTTCGAGATTCTCCTTTCTTGCGAAGAGTCGATTCTTTTGTAGTCTTCCTCTCGCAGTCCTCTCGCACTTTCTCCATCTCTCTCGAGATCTCTTCAATCCATATGAAGGCTTCATCAGAAGCCGCTGCCCCAGCGAGCTTCTCCTGTCCGTTGAATTTTGTAAAAACGAATTGAATCTAAATTGCTTCTTTTTCAGATAGCGAAGAATCTTGGAATGTTTTCTGGTTCCGCATCGTTTCTTTCCCGCATCAGCATTATGTTCATCTGTACTGTTCCCTCCAGTGCTGTTAGTTTCGTAAATTTCACCTATTGGTTTGGGATTCACATTTTGATATGCGTTGCCTTTCTCTTTTTCTTTTCCATGTTTACAATCTAACTTAACACTATAAAGATCATCTTTTTCACTGACAAATTAAACATTTAAACTATTGCATTGTCTATTGAGTTCGGTTTTAATATCCTTGAACTGATCAATAATCTTACCAACTTGAGAAGCCACTTCAGCTCTCATCTCAGTATTTTGTGCGGCCACTTATTTTATTTCTCAACTCATTATTTTGTGCGGCCAGGTCACCTACTTTATTGTTTATGTCACTATTTTGATTTTTAATGTCATTCATTTGTGTAGCCATATCGGCTTTCATATCAGTCATCTGCGTAGCCATATCGGCTTTCATATCATTATTTTGACTTTTAATGTCATTCATTTGTGTAGCCATATCGGCTTTCAAGCTATTTATCAACTTTACTAATTCATCCATACTTCTAGTTAACGGCATTCAATAAATTATCCCACTCCTGACACCAAATGTTGCGGATTACAAAAATGGATAGCCACTGAGCGTGAGTATTAAAAACTATATTTCAAAACCAAATTCAATACAAGATAAATTGTTACAAAGAAAATATGGATGAAGTATCTTATTAACAAATCAACTATTAACCATACACAAGTCATCAATCTTCCTACGCAGAGCACACAACATTAGCTCTGTCTATTCCACTAAATATTACCTTTTTACTTGATTACCATGTCGCTTGAACATCTTCGTACACAAACAAAATCGTCCTGTGCTAGTTCGCTAACTCACACTAGCAGAACCATACGACCGTCCGCGTACACATCACATAAAAGATACCACTTTTATACTTCCCGCGTACATAACACATAAAAGATACCACTTTTATACTTCCCGCGTACACAACACATAAAAGATACCACTTTTATACTTCCCGCGTACACAACACATAAAGATAATTCTTTATACTTAACGCGCACTGTCTCAGAACAGCTAACCGTCCATTTTTCGAACTCTCGACCGTTAAACACACGACCGTTACACGCTCCACTATTCTTCCTCAAATTCTCCCAAAGTTCTTATTCGTCGGCTGATACTTTTTGCTTTCGGTTGCCAGATTCCTTCTGTCGTAACAATATTAATTAATATTCTCATTTGTTAGACCATATAGTTAGAAAATCTCTTGTCCACCAATGAATTTCTTCTTTATGAACCCTGTGCTTTAAGATAATTGAAACATATATTAATTCATGAGAATTCTCATTTCTCATTCTCATTTCAATCTCATTTATTTTGTAAAACAATGACCGGTTTTATTCCCTTTTCTGAACAAGCATTCTGATTTTTTTATGTTTTATTTCGTCACTCACTGGATGGATATCTTATAATGATATTTCTTCCTCGTGCATCGCATCAAATGCATCATAAATCTTCCTACACATAGTAAATATATGCATTTTTAAACAACCAAAATTGGAGTAAGTGTCAAAAAATAACTGTTTGAAATGCATCTCTATCCACAGAGATAGCTCAATGCAAAAATATATATCAAAGTCGCATTAAGAAAATGCCAAATTATTTCTTTCCCTTCAGTATTGCAATGTGATATATATTGGCGGCTCCTATACACGTAGTTGTATAAGAATCAATTTCACGACCCAAATTCGTCAGCTTGTGTTGCCACTGAATTAATTAGCGGTTCAATTTTGGGAAGCTGCAGTGAACGCAGTGCCCTTTGGCTGACTTTCCCAAAGCTCTCTAGTGTCACATCTGTCTACAGTTCTCTTAATTGAACGACGTATGGACAGAAAAGAAGTCCTAATAAGGCTTCAGGTATTGATTACTATTTCGTTAATTTAACTCTGCTGAAATAAATTAGACTTTTCCCTCTGCTGAAGTTCTGAACAGAAAAGTTTTTATTTCTGCGTAATAGAGTTTCCAAAAAAAAAGAAAAACGAGAAAAAAAAGAAACTAACTGGTAGCAGATTATTTGAATGAATTCCCTAATTCGTTTTTACGCATCCTTAAAATATTAGATACGTTACAAAGTCGCAATTAAATGAAGTTTTTCAAAAGATGTAATCCAGTTCAATGTATGTTTTAGACAAAGCTATGCTATTTATATGGGTTAATAATTTCAGCTAAAATACTATGTATATTATGAACAGAAGATGATCACACATACATATAATTATTCTCTTGTCAGGAAAGTTGCAGAAAGATCGTTTATTCTAGTGGAGTTAAATTAATAAAATAGCAATCAATACCTGGAGCCTTATTACGGGTTATTTTTGTTCATACGTCGAACAATGAAGAGAACTAAACAGCTGTCGCACCAAAGATCTTTGTAAAACTCAAACAAGGACATTGAGTTTGCTACGTCGAAATGGAAATGGGGGGAGATTAAGATGAAGGATAAAATGTTCCCATAAAATCTGAGCATATCACTTTTCTGTATTCTACATTTTACCTCGGGGAGTCCTCTTTTGAACCTCTCTTTACTCTGAAATGAAAAGTTTTTTTGTCTTTTTTCGGTTAGTTCGTTTTTGATTGTTTCTTATTGTTCTCCAGTGTGCAAGGATTGATCCCAAAGATTTCGCACACTAGTGATGAAACGGAGCAAATTTAACTAAGATCCTAATGTTTGCTATCACCTTCGAAGTACTCCCTTGGAATTTATGTACTGATTCCAATGATCTTGCCGCCTCTTTTTCAAGGTCCAAGGTTAAATTAGATTTTGGTGATATTACCCTCCTACATGGGCCTCTCTAACCAATCCAAAAAGAAAAAGGAGATATATAGAGACAATGGAAAATACGTTTAGCCTTTTCCACTAAGACTTGCAAATTAAACGCTAAAATAATCATGCAGGAAAGAAAGGGATTTAGGCATTTAAATTTTGCAGGATAGTCGAAAGTTCTCAATATACTTTGTGAGAAGATTAGGACTTCTTAGATAACGTTTCCTGTTTTCGTACGTTCCCAAAGTGATGGAATAATCGGTGAAGCCAAATGATCTAAGTTGTTGAAAGAAAAACTGTTCACTTAGGTTCAAAGTTGCATTATATACTAGATTTAAAACAAAAATGTATTATAAAAATTACATAAAATACAGACCTGTAACGTTTCAGTATTCCATTTATTCTCTAAAGCGTAATTTACAATATTTCTTACGAAAAATAACTTTCTGTCATAAACGTATCATTCCTATTTACAATCATTCCTCAGAGAAAATTATTGCCGTTAAGTGTGACGTTTTCATTGAAAGTATATACCACCGTAAGTGGCGGATCCTAAAAGTAAATTTAATACATTAATTAAAAAAGCAAATATCACATAAGCCTGTAAATGATATTTACATAGGCGTGATATAAATAACTTTCTTGGTGCCAATTGTATATGTGCCGAAATCTCCGAAAATGCTTTTTCTCTTTGATTTTTGTTGATCGCATTCTCTCCATCAAAGTGCACCACTTCTCAGGCTTCAATCTCAGAGGAAGAAGGGGTTAAATTATTCCTCCGTTGCATAATTTTAGCAATCGGGAAGGAGGAGCAATATAATTAGTAAATGTAAAGATCGACACGTTTCAGGGGTTGTGGTGCAACTTTTCTTAAAAAGCAAGAAAAAAATTAATAAATCACATATTCGGATTTTTAAATTCCTTAACCTATTTTTATTAATTTAGGGTTTGACATATTGCATCGGCGCAAAAATGAAAACATGGAAAATGAAAAGGAAATAACTCTTTATGCAATAACATTTTCCCCTAAAAATATCATTTAATATTTCAACGATTTTAAGACAAAAACAAAGGGCAGGAAGGCGGGGGGGAGGGGGGTTGTAAAGAGTTTCTCTCCTCCTCCTCCTCCTCCTAGAGAATTTTATACAGAGTAATAGTGGAGGTGACTAAAATACACATTTCTGTGGCTGAAGAAGTTTCCTAGAAAGTATAGAAAATGGGCGAATTCATGGATAAGTGGACTAAGCGATCGCTTTGGGCCTCGGTTAGAGGGGCCCTCAAATCGTTCTGAGAATTCATAACTATTTGTGTCGTAAAAATTAGTAATTATTAGTAAATAATTTTAAATGATAATTTGTAAATAAAAACAAAAGTGTCGTATTTTTGATTATTACTGCTATCAAAATAAAATATCATTTTTCAGTAATAGCATGTAAAAATTATTTCGTAATTGTAGAGGACATGTTAATTACACGCCACAGGGCCCCTAAATGTTGTTCCGCTTAAGATACCTACACCTCTAATCAACTACTGTTAAAAGGATCATCGGTTTGGTCTATTACGTACAATCCATTCACCTAGACTTTTTTTCGATTCAAGCCAAACCCTATCAATTACCTCCTCTCCTGGAAAATAATTTGATTCACACGCTTGGCATAGTTTTCGAAAAAGGACATCAGGTTTATATCATATGCAATAACGGAAAAACTGGTCATTGCATAAATGCCGTTCAAAGCACTGCGGTACTTTCAGTATCTCCTAGATTAGGGGTTCTCAACGTGGGGGACGCGGTAAAAGATTTTAGGGTGCACCGTGAAAGCTCAAAAGTAGCTAGATCTAGTAACAAAGTAAAAATAACCATTGTTATACTATAACTATAGTTTTATCTATCTATACAAGAGGTACGCAAGTTATATACACATTTCCAGGGGATACGCAAAGCATAAAAGATTGAGAACCACTGCCCTAGATGAAGTTGCTCATTAAATCTAAATCCTGGCCTTATTAAATAAATGTTTTAATTCAGTTAAACGTTAAATAAATGGTAATCCACATAAAATCAAATAATAAACACTTATTACCATAAAAAATGTGGTCTTCATCATATTAAAGCTTTATATATAATCATTTAATAAATTTCTTATTTGAAAGTGTAGATCGCCTTGAGATCATTATAAAATTGCATATATGCGGTCATTTCGAATTAGACTACATAACGTACGCAAACTTTAATTTTAAATAGCCACCAAAGTAAGATGCCACTATTAAACAAGAATTAAAAATGAAAAATTCTCAATAACCAGAAATTATTCCGATCTATAGTCTAATAATAATAAGAATCAACGAAAGTTCCATTTCAGCTTCTAAAAGTTGAAAAATATTGCCTACATTTAAGGTCCGATAGAATCATTTATTGTCACGCAGATCTTTCTCAGTCGCCAGAGTGAATTTTTAACAATCTGTTAACCTCAAAGTATATTTAGAATAATTTCCTTTTTTATTCACCTCTGAATGCTTCAAGAATGTCTAACCCCATCTAATTATTAATCAGTAATAAAAATGACAATTATGTTAATGAGGTAATCATGATGATAGTTTAAAATTTGTTTACATGCGAGGCTAGATTTCTTAAATATTAAATTAATAAAGCACAGAATAGCTGAAATTCGAAGTTTTCAAATAGATAGCTTTGAAAAAAATTTTATAACGTAGTAACCACTGCCAGAATGCACTAAAACAGATTTTAATTCAATCACTCAATTATTCATTAAATTTAGGTTCTTTTGCAATTGGAACACTAAGATATTTAAGAATAAATTTTTAATCTTGATTTACGAATGCATAGTGAAAAAGTAAACATTGTATTCTACTGCATTCTTCACATAAAGCGCAGTGTCTTGTAGCAATTGCAAATAGAAGCCAATCAGTAGCAACTGGGTATACTTCCAACTGGAAATCCAAATGACTTTTTTTGAACGATGTAAATAAACTTTATTTCTTTCGCAAATCACACAATATCGCCAACGTTGCTGAATTTAATTTCCTCCTAAATTATGAAAGTTAATATCAGTCGACATACATCTTCGTATTCTTTCATTCGATGAAAGGAATTTCTGTAGGAAGGAAAGGTTTTAGATTATTATTAGCCGAACAGCTGCTTCAGTACGACCCAATTACCACTGCGGCCGAATTGTCTCCGCCTTCATTTGCAATCATCGTTCTCAGACCTTCGGTATTAGCCTAAGAAAAAGAAGAGGGGAAAAGGACGTAAACCGACGTAGGAATGACTAATGACTAGATTATTCCTTCAAATGTTGAACTTTTAAGTTTTTCTTCTTTTAACATATGAATATTAATCTATTTCATTGTGAGCCTTATGTTGAAAGTATTATAAAAGTTTTTATCATTCCATATTTTATTTTTTTCTCTAAATTCCTATTATTTTTACTTGATAATTGCGCATTTGTAAATTAGTCAAAACATAAATCCACCATATCTGTGTCACCTAGAGAATGATTACAATGAATTACATTTTAAGGTTAAATTTCATAATATTGGCAGCAGGCCCGGATCGAGGAAAAAAGTCTAAGCGGCGGTTGGAGAACACATACAGTGGGAAAATTTTAAAATGAGGAGGGGGGACAAAAACTGGCATGCAGTTTACAGTCCCCCTCCGTTTACAGGTATTTAAGAAATGTTTTTAAAAATGCATGAAATATATATTTTTCATAATTTTTGTTCCTATTACTCTTACTACCATTCTAAAGGAGCGGGGGGGGGGCCCTCCCACTCCACCCTAGATGGGACCCTAGTGAGTAGTATCGAAAGTTATAAAATGTTTGTATCATTTTCTCCCCCTGAAAAAGTAGGATATTTGCATACTGTTGCCCTATTAGGAAGTATATATCTCCTAAAATCAGTACTGATGAAACTATTTATAAATGAAATAGTAGCTCATGGTATGTCGTATTTAGCTATTACATAACATCCTTCCGTAGAAAGAGAAATGTGTTTAGATAAAACATGTAAAGTTATTTGAATATAAAAATTCATTTCATCTAATTACAATTTACTATTTCTAATTTCTTTTATAATTCGTCTAAAAATGATTTTAGATAAATATCTGATATATACGAGTACATTTCTAAGATATGTAATTTATATTTTTCAACCTAAATACTCTCTGTATCTATCAGCATTTGAAAATGCAGTGCAAATATTGGAGAGAAAAAAGGAAACGTTCCATGTTAAGTCAATGGAAAGTCAAATTCAAAGATCTGTAATTTCTACAATAAGCTTTTAATAGCAAAATAAATTTGAATCGCATTTAAAGCTATCTAAACCTAGTATGTTTTAGAACAATATTTGTTGGGTATTTCGAGAAGTATGGAAGCTCTAATATTTAACAGCAGCAAAAATAGGCCTAAAAAACTTGTGTGAAATTGACAATTATTGAAAGAATGATTTTAACAATTTTTTATTAGAAATTACTTACACCTATTTCATTAAATGTTTCCAAATAATACTTATTTTTTAAATTCTGGTTAACTTCTCGGGTGAATTCTTATGATTGACATCTTTGTTATGAGGGGTGTTCAAAAAGTTGTTAACACGCATCTGCGGAACAAAAATCACTGCACTTACCCCCCACAAAACTACGAAAGTGAGATAGAAAGAGGTGATTTTTTTTAATCTTTGAGAAATTTGGAACAAAAAATTCATTTTGAACTCAATTTTTGAAAATGAAGAGGAAATAACTAAAAAGAAAAGCTATAGATGCCTGTTAAAAATTTTAAATGAATGTGATGTATTTTTTTTTTCTATTATTAGATTTTGATGTTACTAATTTTATTTTTAATTTACTTTACGAGGTAGAGGGATTTAGTTTATCCCTGGTTTTCCCAAGTGGAGGATTTGATGTTGCTAATTTTATTTCTAATTTCCTTCACGAGATACAGGGATTTAGTTTTATCCCTGTTTTTCTCAAGTGGAGGATTTGTATTGTATAGGGTGGTTGCAATTAAACTGACAGTACTCAGAGCGATGTAAAGAAGAATCTACTCTACGGATCATAGCGGAAAATTGTGGATATCTTAATAAGAATATGGAGTAGAGAATTTGTGAATTAAAAAAACATACTTGGTGTTAGTTCCACCAGGTGGCCTGGGTGTGCTCAAATAAAGAATGTAAAAAGTTGAACAAACATAACCTTTATTTTACAAATCAAGATTCTCAGTATGTGAACCATTCGTATGCAAAATGTGCTGAAAACATAATACGGCATGGTCCACAGTTGCTTGAAACATGTCTCGGGGAATGACTGCAACATGCTGTGTTATTCTTGCCTTCAGTTCAGCAAACGATTCAGCATTGCCACGGTAAACTCGGCTTTTAAAGTAACCCCATGACCAAAAATCGCATGGGTTTAGGTCGGGAGAACGTGGTGGCCAAGCATTGGAAAACGTTCGAGAAATTATTCTCTTCTCTCCAAATGTGGTATGCAACAATTGCTTTGCCGTATGTGCAATGGGGTGTCTCCCCATACTGCATAAAAGTTATAGAGTCTAAACAATTTCTTGCAAAGCCGGAATAATTTTGCGGCAAAGAAGATCTATGTAACGTGATCCATTCACCGATCGATGCACGGGGCCTTGAGACGTGTTCTCGTAAACGAAAATTGATCCGATTATAAAGTTTGTAGTAAATCCGTACCATACAGTTACGTAGTTGGAGTGTTAGGGCACATCATGCGGATGTGTATGTCCCCATATTCGGCATTTGTGCATATTCACTGCTCCATGTAGGGAAATATGCGCCTCTTTGGTCCATAAGACTTTTGTAGGTCATATGTCGTCGAGCTGCATCCTCGCCAGAAATCGCAAAGCGAGGTCGGTGCGACGTTCAGGATCAAGTGGTTGGAGTTGCTGCACTGTATGAATTTTTTAAGGATACCATTTCAGGATGGACCATATAATTTTAGGAAGAGTTGACGATGGAAGTTGAAGTTTCCAGGATACCTGTCTCGCACTAACTACAGATAGCTCTGATTGCAACTGGATTTCTGCAACAGTAAGTGCGACATCTTCCACATTGCTTTCTGTAATAGGCCGCCAACATCTACCCGGAGTCACACCCAACTCGCCTCTTTCTTCAAATTTCTGTATCATATTCTTCAGTCCATTTAGCGACAAAAGCCATTTCCTTATACCTTTCAGACGACGATTTTCGCGTAATGCAGCGGCGGCATTATGCTGTTTTGGTAAAAGAGTTTCACTAGCAAAGCTCGGTCCTTCTTGCATATGCCTATGGTTTCTTCTAGCGATTACAGGGAAGACATCACATTTTACAGTGTGTCTCATACGACTCTCATGAATGATTGGCTACAATCACGAGAAATTAGAATGTTCAACCACGTTTTAAGCGCACCCACACTACCTGGTGGCACGAACACTAATTATTATTTTTTTCTTTCGCAAATTCTCTACCCCATGTTATTATTAAGGTATGCACCACTTTTCGCTGTGATCCGTCGAGTAGATCCTTCTCTACATCGCTCTGAGTAACGTCAATTTAATTATATCCACGTTGTATTTTATTGTATGCAGCGTTGCAGACATCTAGACCAATTCTGGAACCCTTGGTGGCATTCTGTTGGGAAAATACTCCGCAATTCTGAAGGAACCTTTTTTGCAAGGTCTTGCACCCTTGAAGAAGTCTTCCCAGAGAGTTGCTTTTAAATTTCTGGAAACATTCAAAAATCGCATGGTGCAAGTTCAGGTGAACATGTAGGATGGGGTAGCTGTTTGACTTTTTCCTGATCGGATATAGGCCGTAACTTGCGCAGTTTTTGTTAGCACTAATATTGTCATGAAGAAGAAGAATCCTTGACACGTCTTTTGCTAGACCTTGATGCTTCATTTGCTTACACATTTTGGGTAAAACATTGTTGGTGCAGTATTAGCCATTTATAATCAATTTTAAAGGTAAGGTGTCCATGGCTACCACTCCTTGGGAATTGAAAAATGTTTTAAACATCCTCTTCCTTGAACGAAAATCTTGTCGGAGGACCTTGGGAACGCGGTTCATCTTCCGCAACCAAACATAGTTATCGATCTTTCTGGGAGTTGTATACTACTAAAACCACATCTCATCGCTTGAGGCGGGGCGGGGGTGGCTCAGTCGGTAGCGCGCCAGGCTCGTAATCTGTAGTTCCCAGATTCGAGTCCCAGCTGGGTCAGCGTTGAGATTTATCTCCGCAAAATTCTCCTCCCTGCCCACGGTCAGTAGGGGACACCGATGGGCTTGGAAAGGCCGCCGTCCGTCGGATGGGACGTTAAGCCGTGGCCCCGTGTGCGGGAGAGCCATACCCTGTGCACGTTAAAGAACACGCTGGATGGCCTTGACGGGAGGCTACCATCTGTCTCCCAACAGCTGTTCCAGTGGGTCCCCTCCCCCAACCTTCTCTGAGCCTTCGGGGTCCATGTGACCTGGCCATTTAGCCCATGGTGTGCAAAAAATTGCCGCTCAGAGGTAAAACAACACAACACAACACACATCGCTTGAGGCTGTTCCGTCAGTTTTTGGGGTACCCATTTGGCACAGATATTTCGGAATTTGAAATGTTGATTAATAATTGTTTCCACACTGACATCTGAACTTATTACCTGAAGGGCGATGTTTATGTTTTCCTTCACGAGTTCACAAACAGCAACGATGGTCCTCACCTTCACGACCTCCTTCGTTCTTCCTGCACGAGGGAATTCTTCAAGCGCTGTAGTTATTCTCCGAATTTGCGCATCCATTCCGTAATAGTGCCATACAAGTAGATATGATCCCAATATACTTGTAATAAATCATCATGAATTTTTTTCGCGTCCCAAAGTTGCATCCTTCTGAAAATGCAAACTTTTTCCCCCGTCTTTAGTAGTCTCCATAACTACCACGCACAGATTTCGCAGACCGAAATTTACGCGCCAGCAGCGAAAGGAGAAATGATGATAAGGTCTTTGTTTTTAACAGCTTATGACATGTTTAGACAAACTTTCAAACAAGTCGTAGCTCGTTAACTTCGAAGGAACGAGTGCAAATCTACAGACACTTGTCCAGAACTTTTCGAAAATCTGAAAAGTTTGAATATGAACCTATGTAAGATTGAACAACCTTCGTATTCATATTCAAACTTCTAATTCTTTAAGTACTGAACGGACATTGTTCTAAATCAAAATGTAGACAGTTTAATAGACATCTCATATTTATCTTCAGATTTCCATAAAAAAAAAAATACCCAGTTAAGGAGCCTGGAATTTGATTCTCCATTGACATAAGATGCGGATGTTTCCATTTTGTTTTTGCCCATTGCCAGCATTTTACAGAACACTTTTCTAAACATAGACTAAAATACACCCGTCATATTTCCTGAATGGCATTTGAAACACAGATCGTATTCTGATGCTCCGTGCGCCAGAATAATCCAAGATGTAGCAATACTTTCAGCTATGGCATGTGGAGGTCTACCAGACTGAAATTTAGTACACCAACAAGCCTGTATTAATTACAGCTCTGCATTTGAACACTGCAAGCCAATTGTAACGAAGTTCTGTTTATTAAACACATCTGAAAAAATTATATTTGACGTTGCGGGAATCGAACCCGCAACTCTCTAGGTACATACTATGGATGGATTTTTAATAATAAACGCTTAAGCGTGATTGACCTACTCACTAACTTCTAAATCATTAGCAACAATTGGAAAAATTGCTTCTCCTGAAGTATAGATGGCGCAAGTTCCGACATATCGCAATAAAAGATTTATAGGTTTTATTCTGGAAGATTGTAGCATCTGATGCGTGGTTTAACGGTAGAGCGCTGTGGCATCTATCTAGAGAGTTGCGGGTTCGATTCCCGCCGCGTCATCGATAATTTTTTTCAAAGTTTTTTAATAATTGTTGAAGTCTATTTCCACAGGTAATCTGTGTATTTACTATGTAAGGTCCTGTTTGACATTGTCTGCCCACTGCATCCTAAGGCTCTCCCTTTTTTTAAGGTGTTTGGGCTATTCATAACTCTTTTTGCTAATCTGTGGTTATTTATAAGGGCAACATTCCAAAGTAACGCAGTCTGTCTTTGCACAATATGCTGCTCAAATGAAGTGACCGACTCCTTTTTCTAACCTCACCGTTATTTACAGAGTCAAATCACCTAATGTCTAAGATACTGTGTAAACATCTGGAATCAAAGATATCAAGTTTCCTGTTATCTTGCTTACAAAATATATAGGTTCCACTTCCATAACTGACCCTAGAAAGAACTAAACTATTATATATCCTAATTGTAATCTTTAGATGTATACGCCTATTTTCCTACACTATTCGTAGATTCTTAAAAGTCCCATCAGCATATTTCTATTTTTCTTTTATCTCATACCGCACATCACCATAACCATTGCATAAATCCCAAGATTATTAAACTGTAACACTTACTGAAAGGTGCAACTGTTAAAAACAACTACAGCATATTCTGACTGACCATTATTCGACTTCTAAGGTATCTTCCTGTATCACCAAATCTATCTCATCAACAGTATGAAAGAATTCGTCTTATTAACACCATTTTACAAAAAGGGACGATCAACACCATAATCTAAATTAGAAATTTTCAAACCTGTAAACCAGAGGTTATTAAACATTTTCTTTCACTTACCATCATATACCTCGCAATTTTTATCGTACCAGTGATATATATATATATCGGTAATATATTTAGGAATTAAATATGAATTTACAAAATTACAGTTTTGCTAACGAAAAAAGCATTTTCAAACAAGGTATATGAAAAAATTTGGCAATAATGAAAAATGATTTATTTTCTTGTGTTTATTATTTCTAGTAATATTATTAGTCTAGGTTTTTTTTATTAACAAATAATTTCGCTTGTTTATGAGAAAAAATTAAGGGAGCTGAGTCTTTTTAACAAAAGAACAGGTTGCATTGTTCTTATCTCTGAGCCACACTTCTCTAAATGCAATTGATTAAATAATATGCAACAAGGAGGCAGATGGAAATATTATTGTTAAGGACCTGTAGCTTGATTCTTTGCACAAGGTGTGGGTTTCCTATACGCAAACTCGACGTTTAACGTCCCATAGGAAGGACGTCCATACGATCCCTTATCCAAGCGCAACGTTGTTCGGTGTCACGTCAATTCATCGCATGTCAATTTCGAAAAATAAATTACACATATATTGCATAAGCGATATTTTTTTTGCTATTATAGAAAAATGAAAAAAAATTATTCTGGTTGTTTGATAGGTATTGACTAAATGTTACCATTCGCATTTTCAAAATTTCTCATCTAACGGTTTAGAACTTTGGAAATGGCAAAATTTGAAACGAATATTATAAACGAATTATGCTGCAAAATCGCAAATTCTGTTGGTGAAGTCTCATTGTCAAGGTGCCAAAGGGTTACCTAGAACCTATCACAATGGAGAATTTTCATACTATCCCAATAGAAATCTAACTTCTAAGCTCCACAACTTTTAAAATATGTATTAGATGGGAAAACGTGATTGAAGATAAATTAAAGATCATGATTAAAATCTATTTAATTATTGATTTTCCACGATATTACTTCAGTATTTAAAGACTTACAGAAGCTGGAATATTTAACAAAAATTATCCTTCATAAAAATAATAGTCTGAGTGGTTAGCACACTTGGCTACTGATCAACGGGACCTAGGTTCGAGCCCCGGGCAAGGTATGGATGTTCCTGTTGTCTTTCTGCTAACGTTCCACCATCCTCACAGACCTTCTACTTGACCGTATTAAACTGACAGGCTCCTGTCAAACCTGTGACAAGCGCTGCTTGAGGAGGTATGCATATTTATTTCATATAATATTGGAATAATCATTACGCAAACTTTTAAAATGCATATTTTATTGGATTATTTAAAACAATACTTGTTATCTTAATTTTAATCAATTTCTAAGGGAAATTCTTTTCACGCATGTTTTATCTCTCAAAGTTAAAAATAATTGCCTCCAGATAATTGATTTCAGTACAGATGTAGAAAGTCAATTAAATCCTATCTCTATCATTGATGCGATAACACGATGGATTGACGCTACTATGAATTGACCTTATGATGAATTGAAGCTGCGATGAATTGACGTCATAACGAATTGAGAGCGATGAATTGTCAGGTGATGAATTAACGTGGATGAGTTGACTCGTGACCACCGAGAGACAAGGCCAAGGAACTCCTTTGCCGGAAGCGCTGTGTCGTCACGAACATTGGTGTTCCGGTCGCCATTTTTGAATAGCTTTAGTTTCGATCGAATTACGCTAGTGGAGATGATAAGTATTTTATATTTGTGTTTTCTCGTTTTCAGCTATGCCTAGTTCATGGATAGTGCCAAATTGTAAATAAAGGAACTTTTGGAATGTGCGCAATGTCCAGGATTTCAGTTCCATAAGGATACTTCTCAAAAAGAAGGTTGGATCAATTTCACATCGAGAATTCATAGTAAGGTACGTAACATAAGTTCTCACTTTTATTTTCTTTAACTGCATTCTATATATTCAAATAGTTATCGGGATTTAAACTGAATTTTTACCAGGAAATCGTTACGCTAAGCTAATATGGTTAGTTAATCCAAAGTAAATTTTTGTACTTTTATATTTTAACTTGTTTCACTGTACCAAACAAAAAATCTTGTTATACAAAATTATTATGGAAATATTATTTATACTATAAAATAATATCGATTGGTTCCTTCCTCAAAAAGGTGATTCCTTCTAATCCTTTATAATTTCTTAAGATTCGAAATTTCAGCGATTTATGATTTATTACAATGGTATTTGAAAAATGCTGGCTTGTTTGCAGAGTTCACTATGTCAAAACTTGTTGCAAAACGCACTAAGTCAGTGCTCTCTGATTATATATATATATAGTTTTAATCTCAACTTCAAATTAAATAATTCTGACAGTAGTTAATGAATGAAATTTCACAATTTGCAATATTGCAAAATTTACAACCCAAAGAAAAAATCGACATTGCATTCTGCCAGCAATCCCCGAGTATATCAAATTAAATAAATAATGTGTTGTGTAGGCATTAAGGCCACTTGACCTTTAATAAAATAAATATTAAATATCTTACTTTGATATAATATTAATGTTATTTGCAAAATCAAACATTATATGTTAAAATTATAATAACCAATTTGAATTATTGAATTTACATGCATTTCAGTATCATTATACTTAGAAAATATTTATAGGAATAAAATAATTAGTGATTTTTCAGGTTAGTAACTTTGGTTAGCATAGAGGAAATGCAGTTTAGGGTGTTTGTAATATATAAGTTACTGGTGCCAATCAATTTTGACTAGCGTTTATGAATTCAAAATATTTGAAGAGCTGACAATTAATTTGCCAGTCAGCATAGAAAAGTGTGTGCATTTATAAAGTAAGGAAAGAAAAATTTTAAAATATTTGGAATAACCAAAAAATGCATTCACATGAGATCATGTCATAAAAACAAATTGTGAGAAATCGACAGCTAATAAATTTCTTGTCATATGTAAGATTTGTTTCTACATATATACTTTGTTTTACAGTTTTTTTAAATGAGTAATGCATTCCTATACATATCCCATTATTTTTGCTACTAAGACGAGAATATTTCAAAAATATAAATTACAATAGTAAAAATTAATTTTCGCACTTATTTCTAATGTTCCAACATACTAAAATTAAAAAATACCTGTAGGTATGTGACCTTCATTTTAAAGCCAGTGAAATTCAGCATGAGACAAGCGTGTGTGATGAAGTCACAGGGAGAGTAATAACAGCAAAGTTAGAAAAGCCTAGACTCATCAAAGATGCAGTTCCTTCACAAATGCTGCTAACTGGTATTATCTCTCCTTTTAAAGATAATCATATGTGTTTCAGTGACAATAATTCTATTAATTGAAAAGCAATTTCTTTTTTCGCCAAACCACCTTCATTGAATATTGTGTTTCCTCATCCTGTAGACAAAGTTAGACCATTGTTTTTCTGAATTGATGCTGTGCACTTGTTAAAATAACATAGAGAATCAAAATGTTAAGCTGGTTCTTCAAAGTTGTAATAAATTTGTTGCAGAAGCACTATTAGAAATGGGTGAAAAACAAATTGAGGTACTGTAGAGTACATTAAGCCTGTTAACACATGGTGGGGTATAATAAATGTTAAATCTCCTTTTAAAGGATCGTGACTAAACGACATATATAAAATGCCTCTCACAACATCATCTTTAGATGAAAGGAATTTATTTTTAAATAAACTATTGGCTGGATTCAAGGAAAAGTATGGGTTGCGATACAGGTATGCTGTCCAAAGAAACGCATATTGCTTTAAAATTATCAACACATGCTTTGTTGGAATTAGCTTCATATTGTTGTAAAAGTTAAATATGGCATACATAATGCCTGGGAAATTCCAAACCGATTGTTTAGAAGATAGATTTAGCAAATGCAGGCAACTAGCTGGAGGACAATATCACATTTCAATAAGGCAGGTATATGAGTGTGAAAACAAATTAAGGATGCATTTAATACTGAAATTAGTGTTACCAACTAAAAGTATGTATCCACATTTCTAGTTTTTCTGCCAAACAGAGATGGGAAGAGCTAAAGGAAAATTTAAGTGTTTCTTTTCCTTTTAGCATTACTGTTACTGAAGATGATATTGTGAAAATAGGAGAAACTACCTACCTGTCTTAACCTATTTGACTGGTTTCTGTGCCAATTCAGTTCTTAAGAAAATGAAATGTGAATCCTGCAAAACATATTTGGTTCTTGATAGCCAGATTCAATTAAATGCATCACACAGTTTAATTAAAAACTTAGACAAAGTTTGTTATTATGGCCACAACAGAGTGTTATAAATGTTATTGTATATAATTACATAGTTGTTAAAAAAAAACTTTGTTGTGAATTTGAGCAAGAATTTTTAAATTTCCCAAATCAGAGAATTTTAGCCACAGTATTGACATTAAATCTATTAAGTAGTGAGGAATTACTGGGATGTCATGACATGTGTGAAAATCATTTAGTTGAAAAAATATGCAAAATGGGCTTTCAGTAACTTAATTAATTATTATAAGAAGCCAAATGATATGAAAGAACAAACAAATGTGAAAAAGAGAAAGCTTCAAACTCTTGAAAAATGATACTGTAAGTTAAACAATTTATCTAATAGCATAGTGTGATCTAGATTCTTTGTAATGAGTATAAACATAATGAAACTAAACCATGGTAAAAAGTATAGCATGGAGTGCAACCAAAGGTCTCTCTACAGAGAGGCCATATGATCTGTGACAGTAAAGAGAGGCTTTCAGATTCAGGAACAAAACTCACAGCAATTACTAATTTCTTTTAGGAATTACAATGGTGTTTAACCCAATTATTACATCTAATTGTACAAAAAAATACATGAATTGATCTGAACTGAACAATGCTGTATATTAACATCTTTCACTCTTATATTTTGTTAAACACTTTAATATTCAAAATTAATCTAATGTATTAGTTGTAGGCCTATTTGCTGATATACAAAAAGCAATATATCATTTATCATTAGTTATATCAACTGAACAACATTGCCATTGCTTGTCATAAAACACTTTAGTATTTTTCATAGCCACAGCTGGGAACCCACATCATGGAGAGGTGTTTTATTGCAATTATATTGGTAATTGCTGTTGCAACCAAGCACACAGCACTTTCTGAATTGAGTAATGGTGGTTAGGCCTAACAAAGAACTATCACAAAGCAGCTCACACTACAATTACAATTCATGTTGTATTCACCGCAAAAACATGTAATTTATGTCTATTCCCAAACTAACAAAATTTTAAAATAGTACCATAGAATAGTAAGCAAGAACAAACGACATGAAAAGCAATATGAGAGTGGAGAGCCTCTTTTGATATGTCACAGTCATGTGATATCTGGCCTTCTCTGTAGAGAGGACTTTGGTGTGTTCTGACGCATATATAAGCAATATGTTCTGCTCATTATCAAAGTAACAAACTGTTGCTTACGTACTTGGCTTGACTGCAATAATCTCACATGAGTATGGGGAATTGATCATGTTTAACCAAATATGAAACCACTGTAAATGAAGTTTGTTTGGACAACAAAAGCAATTTATATTTAAATGTAACAGTAAGTAATGTTTTGTTTATTATTGCTTAAAATAAAATGAAGTTTGCCATGTATTGACAAGTAACTCATTTAGATTTGAGACCCATGCACTAAACTATAACCAATGCAAACAGAGATGTGTGAAAAAAATTATGGGGGGAGCAAGTAAATTAATCAAATTGCAGCTAAAGGGAAAGTCATTCAATTCTATTCAACCAATTTTTTTTTTACTTCCATATTCCAATTGTAGTAACATTCTATGAAGGGAGGGGAGCTTGCACCCTCTCTCTAAACCACAAATATATGCCAACACTGTATTACAAATAGAAAATATGTTGAATGAGAAACCTTGCTAGAGATAAATTGAAGTTCTCATGCATACTTCTCTAAACCTTTTTCTTTTGCAATATTTATTTAATATTTATAGAAATATGAAAGCTGAAACATTTAACTTTCACTACTTATTAAAATTTACTTCAAAAGCTAAAATACAACTGTTGTAACAAATAGTTCACTATCAAAATTGTACCATAAAATGTATAAATGCTTGTTCAGTTTTCAATTTGGGGGTTACTTAGGAAGTTTGTGACAGTGGCTTATGCTGCTACATATTCCAGCTCCTATAACTCTTTAAATGTTAAGTAAATATTGTAGAAAATTGAGAACTAAATTAAATCTTCAATTTTTACCCTCTTGACATTGAAGAATTACTGTGAAAGTGCTTATTTTCAAAGTTTGGCAACTTTGAATGTTGCTGGAAGTGTCTGGGTACTCGTTTTATTACAGTATATAATTTTAGGGGTTTAGAGTGTTCCTTTTATTTGTGTAATTAAAAGCTTAGCAGTTATAAATTATGTTAAAATTTTAAAAGGTGCATTTTTGCTGAAGTTACTATTGGTTATTATATTGTCTTGGACATTTTTTCCTAAAGGTCCTTAGCAATCAACAAAACTGAGAAATTTGTTTTCATCACAAAATATGATTAAATTACCATTAGAATATAAATCAAGTAAAATCAAATCTTTAATATATATATATATTAAATGAACAGTAATGATCTGTGAATTGATGCTGAGGTACTATAGTGAGCTTAAAGTATCATTTGTGAAAAAAAATTGTAAAAAAACATTAATCAACTGCAAAAGATGATCATAATGTCTACATAGCACAATTGCTTACAAATTAAATCTAGAGGATTGACTACTAAATATTCTATATGAATGCATAAATCAGCATCATACTGGATTTAAGAAATTTTGCATTATCTTTCAGGAAAATCCATGTTGTTGATGACATGGAATTTTTCTTATGTTGGTTGTTAATAGCAAAGATGAGAACTTTGCAGTAAGCTCTGTTTCCATCACTCACATAATAAATGGAATATAATGCTAGTTACATCTTTAACCATTTTTATATCAGATATATTCTATTTTAGGAAAATTGGTCTATAAATTAGGTACTGTGATGAAAAGTTATTTTCTGAATTTTCAAAACTATGTCACTTAGATGACTAATAAAACATTCTAAATTAATCCTAAATTACAAACAATACTGTGTTAATCAGGAATTCAACATTGATTTATAGAAATTGTATATAGCGGAATTTAGGATTTGTTTTTTGCGAAGGGGAGAACATATATTAACCCAACAGAATTGAAAACTGTCAACTTTGATCTCTGTAGTGAATTTGATCTCTGTAGTCAGAATGTCAGTTTAGTAAAATGTTAATCTTTAACTGATTTATGTAAATGACATGACACACAGTAAGAATCTATGAGTAGATAATTTAGATACTGTAGGGAATTAGCTTTATCATTTGTTAAGAAATTTTCAATCACTTGAATGGTAACGACGCAAATGTTTACGTCTATGAAAATTATTTTATGAGGTAAACGACGATTTTATGAGGTAAACGACGCACACGTACCTGGCTGTCCACATGGTGTAACATGAAATGAGATTCATCGGATAACACGACCTTCCTAACTTCCAGTTTTGGTGCTCGTGTGCCCTTTGTAGGTGCTTTCGACAGTGAACCGAGGTTAGCATGGGCAATCGGAGCGGCCTGCGTCTGTGCAGCCCAATTCAGCAGGGTTCAAAGTATTGTTTGTTGTGACATATTGCTCCCGTCACCAGCAATCAAATTACGGCGAGTTGCACCACCGTATGCTTTCTATTGGTTCATACTATACGGGATAACCTTCGCTTACCTCTAGCATCGATGAACTGTAGTTCGCCCACACTTTGCTGGCAGTTCGTGGTGGCATTGTGAGGGGAATTATTTTATGATCATTTAGATTGTTCTGGTTTCTAAATGAAACATACAACCTCTTAAATAATTAGGCTTTTGAAAGCTGAGGACTAGCCTCTAAGTGTCACAAAAAATCATATTGGCAATATCCCACATGCAAGAACAAACAAACGCACAAAGACACTTTCAATAGCTTGTGAAGGTGCAACATAATGCTTAAAAGTAAATACTCCCCCAAGGTTTAACAATTAGATTCTGTAGTATGCATCCGTTAGGGCGATTTTCAAGATTTACAATGATTTGTTTCAAAAAGAAACAAAATAAAAAAAATAAGAATAAACAAAACTTTCATTGTAGAATGTAGATCTTAAAAATAAACGTTGTTATCGCTTTTAAAATTATTTACTTATTTTAATTGCACAACAGAGCTGGCGAAAAAAATGCTCTTTTCCTTATTTTTTCTTCGACATGAAATGTGGATTACATCTACGAAAATACGGCAGTTCTACTCTTACGTAAAAGCCTAAGCTGTCAGATATTAGAGAAAGTTTTTTTTTCCCTTTTTTTTGTAGCATGGTTATCGCACGACAGTTTTATTTCGTAATGCGCCATTAAACTGCACCACAACCAGCCAAAGTTGCTTAGTGCGTGTTATATCTTTAAAAGGATATAAACCAGCTGTAGAAACCGCCCAGCTACTTATTTAAAACACTAAAATGGTTGTGGCAAAAGCTTTCTTGTTTCTGTCTCGCCTGGACTACTCCAGGACTCGCCTGGATCTCCGTTCACGATGAACGTTAAATAGGGACCTGAAATATATAAAAAAAAAAAATCAAAGTACATATTCGCTCTAATGTAGTCTTTTAACTGCATATTTCGCATTATGTTGCGGTTTATTTCTGGCCCAGATACTTTATATAAAGTTATTAAACAGATTTGTTTTAATGAACGATATAAAATGTCGATAACGTATCGACCGCATATTCGGTATTTTGGCTGTCGGTAGAATCCTAACTGTTCATAACATCGTGCATAATTAATCATTCTAAATTAAATAAAACATCCTAATTTTTACGTCTATGAAAATGTTTCGCTTTATTTGATATCGAACACATAATTGTATCAAATAAAATTGCGAAATTATTCAAATGGATAAGCGATTTTTCACTTTAGTTGATAATAAATTAAAACGGAAATTTGCTTCGAATTAACAACCCTTTTTAAAATATTTGACATACACTATTTTTAGTATTACAAAAAACACAATATTTTAAACAAGAAATACTCAACCAACAGGAAAAGAACCTACATTTTGACAACATTGAGAAAATTAACCTTATATTCTCTAAATATTAATTCAATATTATGAAGTAGTTCCCTACGTTTATAATGGAAATTAAAAGCAGTAAATAACCGAAATATATCTGGAATTTTTTAATATAAAGAAAATATATTGTAAATGTGCTCATAAGGAGTTAGCTGAAAAAAACTCAGTTTTTCTATGAGGCGACGCGGGTCTCATGAACCGCCTTCTAACCACTAAATCATCAACAGTTTAGTTCATCAACAGTTAGCCATTTCTTCAGTTAATTTTGACTACTCCTTTCAGATTTTCTGTCGCTTCAGGCGCCATCTGTGATCGGGAAAGGACAATCGTGTCAATGATAGTGACTAAATAAATAGTCAGTCACACTCACGGCCTGAGCTGCTCGTTCCTTGATTGACAGAAATCGGGAAGATAAATAAAAGTCATAATAAGCTGAAGAAAGTGATTTGATTGTTTAGTGTTTAGAACACCTAGCACGCATTTAGGAGAAGTGGGTTGGAGTCCCAGTCGTGGTGAAACTCATTGTTTTTTAGTAAACTGTTCACGAGTCCAATACCTACAGAATATTTCCTGGGCTACTATTGAATATTGCATTAATATAACGCGAAAGCGTGATTGACTGTTTATTCACCATTATTGAAGCAACTTGGTTGTCAATGCCTTATGGCGCAACAAGCGACAAATATTGGGAAAATGTATGGTCATAATTAGCTGCAGTAAGAGGTCGCCATTGATAGTTTAGTGGTTAGAACACTTGGTATATATATATATATATATTCAGAAGACATGGGTTCAAGTCTTAGTCATAGTGAAACTCAATTTGTTCAGCATGCGTCCATATTTATAGGATATTTCCTGTTGAGTCCATATTTACAAGGCATTTCTTGTGCTGCTGTTAAATATTGCATTGGTATATCGCGGAAAACGTGATTGGTTATCTATTTATTCACCATCATTGAAGCAACTCGGTTGTCACTTCCAGATGATAGATGGCGCCACAAGAAATAAACAGTGGGAATAATTAAATCACAATTAGCAGATGAAAGAGTTAGTAGCTGATACTTTAGTGGTTAGAGCACCTGGATTATTTTCTGGAGACATTGGTTCAAGTCCCACTTAGAACGAACCTTAATTTTTTCTCCTAACTATTATCCAGTGGGAGAAAGACTGTGGTCTTTTTTTCTTCAGGAACTTATCACTCCTGTAAACTTTGGAAATCTCACACGAATTGAGGATACCCTTCTCCATCATCTCCGATTTGGAACCATATACATTAATTCCCCTCTTTATACCCATGGCATAATCAACAATCTACAACTGTGCCACCTGCATCACGTCTGACACTGTTTCCTATATCCTGTTAAACTGTTCGCGCTACAATGCTGATCGAGCAGTTTTCTTTCAGAAACTTATTGCCATCGGTATCTGCAATCATTTTATCATTTCACTCTTAGGTACTCATCAGAAAAGGAAGTTGTGCATGCGTCTTCTTGTTGAGTCTTTTGAGAACTCCCGACTCTTTTACAAAATCTAAAGTTTCCTTTATTTTTTTCAAGATTAATTTTAGATTTTTCAGCTCTTAGTGAAATAATAGAACATAACCACAATTGTCTCTCCTATCCCCGCCTTCTGTTCTGACTGGTGTAGGGAGCAGCATATTATATGCTAATTTCAGCATGATCCATATTAACTTGAACGCACTATCTAGTCATGAGTCTCATGTTTACAAGATATTCTAGTGCTCTTCTACTATTGAATACCAATAGGAGATTTATTTTTCTGTTACTTTAGATACGGTTTTTAATGAATACTTAAAGTGATAAATAACAAACAATAATAATTAAATTTATGTAGGTAAAATAATTTTTGATGTTCTTCATTTAAGAAAGCAGTTTTAATTTCTTCTAGCTATCACGTATATTCTACAGGAACAGCTCTTTATTGCGTATCTTTCTGTTGTTTATCGCTTGTCTGTCTGTTTCTGGAAAATGCAAAACAATCATGTACCGTATCTACTCAACTTCCCCATAACCAGTTGTAATACTTATGTTTCAAATGAATGCTTGCGACCTGATCCTTTTAGTAGGCTATAAAAATACACTTTCCTCGAAATATATATCTATAATATAAAATTCTTTCCCGAAAAAGGAGATAGTTGTATCAACAGTTGCTCCATAATATATACCCAACAATCGTAATCTCACCAAGTTAAAAGCCTATGACATATGAATATCAAAGACGTAAAAAGAAATCCCTATTTTTCCTTGCTGCTTAAAATGGGATAGCATGTAAAGATTTATTCTAGTAAATCTTCCTTCCGAACCACGGGGTCCTATCGCAATGAGTTATGAGTCAAATGGTAGTTTCTAAGGCAAGGGTAATACAAGCTATTTTTATACACTGATGTTGACAAAAATCAGAACAGCCGCCTCAGGTGACTCAGTAGTATCAGGTTGACTGGCTGTGACACTGCGACTGTTGGGGTCCGGGTTCGAGTCCCTGGTATGGTCGTTTGTCTTGTCATATATGGTGTCATTCTCCTTCAGTAAAAAATAAAAAAAGTGTTCACTAATCGACATGTCAATTTCCCATTGGAACAATACAAATATTGGCTATGAATCTCAGCAATGAATTTAAAAATAATTCAGAACACCAAGAACAGCCGATCAGAACACAATCAGTTCAATTTATATTTATTTTATTAATAAATGATTACAATATGGAGGCAATTGGATAGTTACATGCCGAGTTGTTTAATTATGACTGTGCCCATCCTTTGCTTGTATGGCCTCTTCTACACGGCGAGGCTTGGAGTCAAACAAATGCTTGACGATGGATTGTGGAATAGCCATTATGCACTTGTGCCCACAATTCGACTACATTTGCAGAGATCTGCTGGTATTGCCGCAACCTTTGACCATACCCCATGCATTTTCGATGGGTGATAAATCAGGGGATCTAGCGGGCCATGGAAGGATATGCACATTGCTTTGCCTCAGGTATTCGATAATGGCAACTACTGAGTGAGGTCTTGCATTGTCCTGCTGAAATATGGCGTGTGGAACAGTCTGTAAATAAGGAAGATCTGTCGGCTGTAAAATATTCTGTATGTAGCAAGACCTGTATTGGTGATATGAATCATTACTAGGGCGATTTACTTTCAGAAATTATTTCGCCCATCACCATAATGCCATGGATTGGTGCTCTAAGACTCGTCCGAATACACTCCTCTCGATGCCTCTTGCCAGCCCATCGGAGTATGATGATTCCAACAGACAGAAGCAGGATTCATCAGAAAAGGCGAAGGTGTACCATTCGTCATGCTATTGCAGTCGTTCATTGGACCACACTAGTCTGGCTGCTTTGTGTTGAGTGTCAGAGGTAGTCTTAGCAATGGCCGGTAGTCGTGCAACCTGAATTGCAATAAAGGGCATCGGAGTCTTACTGGCTGACTTTGAAAGATATATTGAAAACCTCCATTGTTGGGCCAAGGTTGTAGACAGGGGAGAGGAATTTGTTATAACCAACTTCCTAAGATGGCGATCTTCCCATTGGTTTGTCAGTGGACGAGATCCAAAAAATTCCCGACATATTCGTTGCCCATCTTCGGTCCATTCTCTGCATATTTGATGCACAACAGCTACACGACGTCCAACACGAGCCACAATTTCTCGATACGAAAGATTGCCTTCTCGCATGCCAACAATTTCTCGATACGAAAGATTTCCCTCTCGCATGCCAACAATACGCCCTCTGTCTAACTCGCTCAGCAGAATATGTGTAGCTCGCAATAGTCTGCGTGATATATCTTAACAATACCTGCACAGGAACTGATAAGCTGAACACAGCTACTGTCGCTTTAAATATCTGTGGCAAGAGTCCAATCACACCCTTTCCAGAATGTTCTCATTAGTCTATAGTCAATACGACTGCACCTATGACCTTGAAACTAATCACTTCTTCGATAGTTGGTGTTAAACATGCCCCATACAAATCTCGTATCTTACTCTATAATTTCCCGGTGTTCTGACTTCTGTGAGCAACAGTGTATATATAAACTCTTCTTTTTTTTCATTCCCTCCTTTAAAAGGGATAAGTTGTAAATTTTGTGCTTCACAATATCATTACCAAACGGAAGCCAATTATAAAGGGTTGCACGTCAAATGAATTCTTATGACGTGCAAAGTAACAAGGGGAATAAAAAAAAATTCTCTTCAAAACAAGGGAAAGATTCTCAATCATAAATTCCAGTTTGAAGCTGCTATGGAAAAAAAAACCTAGAACATTATAACAAAAACAATGTATTCCGATGTAGGTCACAAAGGATAAAGAACAAATGTAAAACCCATTGTCAATTATTAAATAATAATAAAAAAATTATCTATCAAGCAGCTGCTTGTCACAGAGGTCTGACAGGAGCCTGCTAGTTTAATATGCCATAGAAGTAGGTATGTGAGGTTGGCGGGATCTCAGCAGAGAAATGACACAAACACCCATGCCTAAATCCGGGGCTTGAACGCAGGTCCCTTAGATTAGTAGCCAAACGCGCTAACCACTCGGCCACGGGACGGCTTAATGAATTATTAAATCATTCCCAATTCCTATTAGCTTCAGAGGAAAATAAGACACGGGAAAATTACTGTCGAAAGTGAGTATGGAAATATCACATTGAAGAAAGTCTAACATGAAAATTAATATAATGTCTTTTTGTTGCCATAACTTCCTTTGAATTTGATATGTGATCATTCTTATATTTAAATTTAAGAGTTCGATTGAATTGTTTAACCGCTAAGCGTCGCTTTTATGACACAATTGGTATATGATCAGGTCAGAGTTTGGTAAGAGAAGGGGCCCACTGGCCATATGTTAAGGACCTGAAGACCCATCAAGGCCATCCAGCATGTTTTTAACGTGCACAGCGTATCGCACTCCTGCATACGGGAGCACGGCTTTATGACACACTCGACAAACGAATTTCTTTTCAAATCCATCATGTTCCCTTTCTAAGAGTACTGATAAAATCCGTCCCCTTTAAATGTTAGACCTAATTAAAACTCAAATGCCTTTTGAAAAGTTAAGCTTCTTTGAGCAATTTTAAAATCTTCATCCATCTTGATAGCCATTACTGTGTCATTGTTAGCAACTGACGTCTGCTCGAAAAAATCATCTTTCCCTGTTTTAGGGAACATTTTTCTTATTTAGAGAACAAAAAAATTATCTTTTTTTAAATAAGGTTTCTTTTCCATGGCAGTTTTGAACAGAGAAAAGCAATAAATTCCACGCTTGCAGTTATGCCTTTATTGAAATAAATAAAAGAGAGGGAATTTTTCAGTTGGTCATTCCTCATATTCAAATCCGCCAAATTCTGTTAAATCTGTTATTCCGATTCGATGCACATTATCATTATGACAATTATGGTATCAGCAAGTGATATTTAAAACTTTGTTGAAAGTTTTAACATTATGTAACGACATTTTAAATTTATACATTAGCTTCTACACGAAAAGGCACGCATAATTGTTATTTTTCAAAATAAACCTTTTTATTTCAGCACAAATGCCTTCATAGAGCTAGAGCGCTGCTTTGTTCTAAACTTTGGGCTTAACAGCCAATTGTCTGATCAAACTCCAAAGTGGGCAGAAAGATAGAAATCTTCATTTAACTCGTTAGTGCAGGGGTGTTCAATCAATTTTTCGTAGCGAACCGTACGAGCAAGAGCAGTTCTTGACGACGTTTGTGCGCATGCATCGCTACGACCCACTTCGCCCGTCTCCACATGCTCTCCGTCATAATCTCCTTCATTCGTTCTGACAGTGGAGAAGAGGAGAAAGAGAGTATTGTTCACTGACAGAACGCTTGTAGCTAAGAAAGTGTGGATTCACGAAGATTCTGTGAATTTCATAATAGACAAAACTCAGTTATGTTCTAGAAACATTTGGCCGATAGGCAAGGAGGCAATTAGCATAGGAGGAGGTTTAATAGGGCCGGATCTATAGGGAGGGAGGAGGGGCGCATACTCACTTGAGAATGCTAGTAGGAGTAATAGAGGTAAAACATTGTTTAAACTTATGTATATATTTCATGCATTTTTCAAGATCTTTTTTAAAACCTCTGAAACTGAGAGGAAAAGGATGAACGGTAATAGAAATCCAATCTCTTGCCCATTCCATTTTACTCTTTTCCGATTCGACTGAGTTTCCCCCCACTTACTCCCACCGGTTTTTGTATTTTTTTCCTGATCCAATCCTGATTATGCATGCAATTATACCAAAAAAAAAAAAACATTTGTGATGCGAAAAAATAAAGAGCGTTCACAAAGAAATAAAGTTATTTTTAAACATTGGCAGCAATTTATCCTTTTTTTTTAATTCTGTCCTCATTAAGTTGAGAGATGCCATCGAAAAAAATATTGCATTAGATGGCTTTCAAGGTGAGACACGAGTCCTGTCTGTAGCATTTGTCCAGTTCCACTTCTTATTCGCTACTATTGCATTCCTAAATGAGTAAATAAATTATTTTTCCGGAAAATAGCTGTCCAAAAATGAAACACTTAACGAAATTGGCTTTTGTTTTATGCATCCTAAACATTATTGTTAAATGTGAATGGATAAACGAAGTACAGTAAGTTCACTACAAAATTGACAAATAAAATAAAAATAAACAAAAATATATCCCTCAAGCAGCTGATTGCCCAGATGTCTGACAGGAGCCTGTCAGTTTATATGCCATATTAAAGGTCTGTGAGGATGGTGGGACCTCAGCAGTAGGACAATAGAAACATCCATGCCTTATCCGGTAAAATCACACATTAGTTATAGATTATATATCAACTAAAATAATCACAATAAATTTTACTCTTAATATGGTAATTTGTCACCTCATATCTTAAGCCAAAAAGAAACAAAACTGGAAAGTACCAAATAAAAATATATTTAAAAAAAGAATGATTAATAGTGGCGGTAGCTAAACTACAGATTGCATTTTAGTTTTGAACCATTGCTACAAAATAGCCGGAACCGAATTCGCCTAACTCTTCCTTTCCAAGAGCAGCAGAGCTATAATTAAAGACTGTTGTTTTTTCTCTTTTGCAAGAGGCAGAAACAACTTACTCTTCACAAATAAAGAATTTTCTTTTAGTAGCTACTGTTCCCCGTCTTCTGCAAAGGGGAGAATTCACCTTTTTTCAGTTTAATGCAGAAATAAAAATTTTGAAAGTGTATTTTTGTAACGAATTCCGTTTCGTGATAATGAGGATTTGAAGCATGGTAATATGTGTGCAAAATGCTTTTATCTGAAAGTTCATCATTGCCAGCCACAATTTGCCAGAAGAAAGGAGTGGATCTAAATATTGCATCATTAAATTATAATATCAAGTAATATAGTTCTTGCTAAGATTCAGTTGGTCATCCTGTAAAAAATGTTGTTGCATTTTACCGGTCCATTAAAAATGTACAATAACAATCCTATTAATATTCAGCAAATATTTCCTTAAAGTGTTTTCTTGTCGCACAAGGCTTTAGTTGCTTGTCCACCATAAATCCTTCAAATATTCATATGTTCTTATAGCAAAATAAAACAGTTTTAGAATAACACGCTTCTCTATCATCTAACGTTCATTCTCTTTTATAATGACACTATTCTTATAATAAGATTCTTTAGCGTATATCACTTTTCTGTCTCGGTTACTCCAGTAATGAAGAACAGATTTACAGCGCCTGCCAAAAGTATATGGCCACAGAGAAACCCTATAACCTAAAGGAAATATTTTTATAATAATTGACTCCGAAGTTCATTTTAGCAGTTATCTAATATTACGCAAAAACAAAATAAGAAAGGAAAGCATAAAGAAAAGTTGTCCATTATTTTCGAACGCTGATCTACTGGGTACGCTGCAGTTGACACAGCAGTTGAAATAATATAGCGTAGTAGTAGCATTAGGGAAAAGTAAACCTAGAACTATACCATAACAGTATTGGTGAATATGGTGAGCTCGTGTTCAAAGAAAAATAAGTCTTCGATTTCCGAATATAGCATCATTTAACAGCATTAATTGGTATTAATGGGAGATTGGAAACTGTAAATAGTGATGCATTATTATCCCTATAGAACTCAAAATAATTTCTCATTTATTCCTTAAAATACCCATCTGTGCCAGCGTTGAGATTTATTTCCTCAAACCTCTCCGCTCTCGATCAGCAGGGGACACCGATGGGCTTGGAAAGGCCGCCGTCCGTTGGATGGGACGTTAATCAATGTCCCCGTGTGCGGGAGAGCCATACCCTGTGCACGTTAAAGACACGCTGGATGGCCTTGACGGGAGGCTACCATTTATCTCCCAACAGCTGTTCCAGTATGTCCCATCCCCAAACTTTTCTGAGCTTTCAGGGCCCTGTGATCAGGCCATTTAGCCCTTTGTGTGAAAAAAATACGGCTCAGAGGTAAAACAACCCAATCCAACCTTAAAGTAAAAAGTTACGTTTTCTCATTCGCTACGGTTAAAGGCAAATCAATTAGTGCATATCAAATAAATAATTTATTTAATATTATTATATTAAAATGTCGCGGAAATTTCGAAATTAAGTACTGACTTTTTAAAAATAACGAGCAACAAGTTAAACTTCACAGAATAGTATTTAATTAAAAAAATATATAAATATATTTTTTAATAATATATTTATTCATCATCATCGTCATCTCACAGAACACAGATGTAGAGAGATTTTATACATATGACCCGCAAAGCTAATAGCTTATCTGCGGGAAATACTGATGAGTATTAGTTTTCATACATAAGTGACAGTAAAAAAAGAACACAAAAGTCATATAGATACAGGTTTTCTCAGGATTACAAATTAACAGACATTTTTTTAAATAGTTTTTAACCTTTAATTTATTTTCACTAAAATTAGTTAGATATATGATTTCTCTTGGTAACTGGTTAAAGATCTCCGGCATTTCATTCTCTTTAAGATTGTTACGGTAATTATTAACAAAATTCGGGATTTGAAAATAATTATTGGTCTGAAGTTTGGTATTCTTATCATGTGTAATTTGTATTTTATATGTGTCATTGAAACGGTTGTCCAGAATAATGCCATCTCTAAAGAGATTTTCAACTGATAGAATACTTAGGAATGAAAATCTTTCAGTTGCGTTTGAAAAATTATCTCTAAGCTTGTATGGAATTATATTTGTTCCTATAGATGATTGCAATTTTCAATTTTTTTTTAGGTTAGTGATACCAGTTTTTCCATATATTTTAATTCCATACCTAATTAAAGATTCACAAATTGCCTTGTAGACCATAAGGCAAACGTCGATATCGACTATGAATTGCAATTTGTAAATTTTAGCGGAGCGATATCTGCGACTTTCACATAGCTTCAAAACGTGAGTGTTCCATCGAAAGGTTGAATCCAAATATAAACCCAGGTACTTAAAATTATACACCAATTCAATGCTATGACAATCACAAATATTTTATAAGTTTCGGATTTATATATACAATTTATATTGTGGGTCTTAATTACATGGTTTGATGTTTTCAAAGTACCTGGTGAGTGGAAGATCATCCATTTAGTTTTATCTTTATTTATATTTATTAAATTAATATTCAGCCATCTCACCAAGCAATTATAGTCATCCTGTAAATCTATTATAGTCGCGATTGCTATTTAAAATAATAGTATCATCAGCATAAAGAAATAATTTACCTTTTAAATGTCAATTTGTCATATCATTAAAATACAAGAGGAACAACAAGGGTCCAAGTATAGATCCTTGTGGAACACCAACATTTAATTTTCTTTCGCTACTTAATGAATTTTCAATTTTTGTTATAATAGTCCTATTACTTAGGTAATTTTTGAATCACATGAAAGCTGTCGCTCTAATTTCCATAGTTTTCAAGTTTTGAAAGAAATATATTATGATCCAATGTGTCGAATGCTTTACTAAAGTCGAGAAAGAGAGCAGCAACCTTTCCTCCATAGTTCAAGGCTTTATTAACACATTCTACAAAATTAGACAGTAGAGTTGTAGTACTTTTTTTCCTTCTGGAAGCCATATTGCCTATTAGAAATAATGTTGTGTTTTAAGAGAAAGCTACGAAGAATGTCATCGATGTACCTCTCTGAAATCTTGTTTACGGCTGACAAGATAGCAATAGGCCTATAATTCGCATACTTACTTTTAACACCACTTTTATAGATAGGCCTCAGTATTGCGATTTTTAAAGTGGAAGGTATGTTTCCAGAAGTAATACTTAAGTTAATTAGTTTAGCAATATATTCTGTTAATTGATTCATGCATGCTTTTATATATTTGGCGTGTATGTTATCAACGCCACATGATTTGCGTTCATCTAAAGAGGTAATTATTTTTTTAACTGAATGTCCGAAATAGGTGGTATGTAAATGAATGAGCTCAATCGGATATTAAGCATCGGCTTATAATTGCAATTTTGGGTTTGATTGCTCTCCCGTAATTTATCAACCATGTCTGCAAAATAATTATTAAAAATCGTAGCAATTTGAGAATTTGTCCGATTTTTGGGCATATGATTAATTTTTATATTATCTAGTGGCGTTTTGTTCTTTCCATCTAATAAAGTATTAATCATATCCCAGGATTGTTTTGTATTTCCAGCAATGGATTTGAAGCGTTGTTTGTAAAATTTAGATTTTTCTTTTCTTATAAAATCGGTTACTGAATTTCGTAGTTGTTGATAAAGTTTTTTGTTATTATTGTCGTTTCTGTTTTTTCTGTAAGTAACCCATGCTGCATCTCTTTGTTCAATCATATTCATGATTTCGGAAGTGATCCATTCTTTGCTGTTTTTCCGAAATTTGATGTTGTGTTGGCTTGTTGAGATATTTTCATCCAGAATCATGTTGTATTTAATTTTTAAACTATTGTACATTTCTTCAGCAGACGTGGTGACCTGTTCAGTATTCCAATTAGTCCTAATTATTGTATTAATAATATTTTTATGATCATGTTTAAAATATTTTTCATCATCTTTTATATATTCGCACACTGATTTATTCGAGCTTAGAATAACGAAATAAAATAGTGGTCTGCAACTTTGATTCGTGAGATTAAGGATTTATAATTAAAATTTCTGTCTAATTTTACATTAATGTGATCAATGCACGAGTGAGTAGTGGACTTCCCAAAATCTCTTCTCTAGCAAATCTTCTTATTGTAGGGACAAAGCCAAACTCAGAAAGAGCGTTAAGATATTTTTGAACCCCATTCTTTCGATGACTAGAAATATCAATATTGAAATCTCCAATGAGTATTATATTCTTGAATTTATGGTTCTCCCCCATCCATCTAGTTAGAGAAGAAAGAAATTCATTAATATCGGTGCTTGGAGATCTATAAGCAAACATCAAGTTACATATTGTTTTATATTTGATAATTCATAAGTGCATAGATTCTGCTGGTGAGATACGTACGTTAACATTTTCAATTACCAAGGTTTCTCTATAGAAAACAATAATACCTCTTGCTTTCTTACCTCTAATATTTAAAGAAATTTGGTTAA
Source organism: Ryuthela nishihirai (assembly GCA_038380435.1). Taxonomy (NCBI): domain Eukaryota; kingdom Metazoa; phylum Arthropoda; class Arachnida; order Araneae; family Heptathelidae; genus Ryuthela; species Ryuthela nishihirai. The sequence continues at coordinate 65,780,378 of JAWZYU010000016.1, read as the reverse complement.
AATTACTTATATTGTATAAGGATTTTTCATATTCATTAACATTCGTTTCTGTTAATACGATTACATCTAGAAAATCTAAGATATTAATTAAATAGTAATGTAAGAGATCCCAGTTTTTTTTTAAACTTCTGACATTAACATGTATAACTGATACCTGTTCTATTGTATCAAATGTTAAGTTTTTAACTTCAGCAATACTGTTCAGTTCATAATGATTCTGGTTATTCCAGTCCGTACCACACTTATGCTAGTAAGTTTTCTGGACATCTGCTATCGATGAATACACTGCATCGCCAGAATTTCTAATTTATAGCATAAATATATCTTTTGCAATACTGCTTCAAGTTATATTTCTATAGGAACTGATATTTGACAAAATTGTATACCCACATCACTCGTGATAGTTAATATTTTTAATACTTTCTATTTTTTATTTAATTTATTTTCTTTAGCAAAAATCAATTAATTTTTTTATAACCTGGAAGAGTTTGAAAGCTCCTTGGTTGTTCACATATACCTATATTGATGGTTTTGTTTGGTTTTGTGCTTTTATTGTCTCTCTGTTCTTTCTAAAGTGTTGTACTGATAATATATTTGTCAAAGTGTTGTGCATTATGTGTTTATTGTCCTCCTGCATTTCTTTACGTTATAATAAATTTGAATTTGAAAGTACTACATGCTCTACATTTAGCAAACGTTAACGATGTAAATCTGAACCTTTTGGATAAAATTATATATTTTAATGGTGAAGTGTGATGATCAAGGCTTTACATTGGCTGCAACAGTTTGTCACTTTATCCCCTGGCATAAAGGGACAGATTGTTGCTGCCAATGTAAACCCTTGATCATTATACTTCACCACTAAAATATAAAATTTCTAGACCAAATAGATAGTTTGCAACATTCGTCAAAAAATATCAAATTTTCTGATGGACTCAATGAATGGACGTTGCCCATTGTCATTGCAGCTAACAATACCAAAAGGGCCTATTACTCCTCCGCAAAGGTCAGAGTCAGTACAAATTTTGGCATTGAAGTCACCTAGAACAAGGGTAATATCTGCTTTCTTCACAGAATTCAAAATATCGTGAAGTTGTCCGTAAAAGCTATCCTTCTCATCCTCATCGACATCCTCAGTGGGGGCATAAAAGCAGATAACATTCAAGTCTTTAACATTTGTCTGAAATTTTGCTCTAAGAAACCTTTCATTAATGCACTCATATCCTAGAAGAGCATCACTAGAGTGTCTGCTGAGAAGCAGACCCACGTCTTGGTGATGCTTATTGTCGTTCCTCCCTGAAAAGAGAAATTTAAGATTATTTTTAAGAATCTGACCTTTATCTGTCCATCTGGTCTCTTGCAAGCCGAGAATATCTAAATCATAATGGTGGAATTCTTGTGTGAGGACATCAAGAGAAAAAGCTCTGTGCAGAGTCCTCACATTCCAAATACCTATGGAGAGAAAATGGTTAGTGGGATGTTTAAAGAAACTATGTTTATTGAGAGAGGGAATGCCGACAATATCAAACAGCCCCCTAATCGCAGACATGGGGCAAAGACCCGTTCCTCCACTACTAAAGGCTGAAGATATCTACACTGGAAGACTTCCTCCAATGTAGAATTTGACGATGCCAATAGAAGCAAAGAGTTCAGGTGTCTGCGATGACTTCTGCTCAGGATTATCCACTAGCTGATAAAAATATCCTGTGAATCTATTCACTTGGGGCTGTCAACCCACAAACAAACAGAAAACACAGCGGAAGATTTTCCCTCTACAGAAGCCCACCAGTGCAGCAAAATCAAGATCCATAATCAAGCTCAGAGCCATATATCTGTCCAGTCAAGTGGGTTTATATGGTCAGCACCTGGACCCTGTGTGGTTGACCATTCCTCAGCAGGGTAGAAAAAAAAAAGAAACGTAGCCATAGTTGTCCAGATCAACAGGTCACACTAATTTGGCAGCCCTCCACTTCCGTTCACTTCCACAAGAGAGTATCTCTTTTGAAAGGTACTAACGGTCTACACCACGAGAAAGCCGGGTCGGACATTAGGTGCTAGGCCTGGCCGGTTCTATGTATCATCACAGGCGATTGGTGCATAGCTCTCCTTCCAGTGACTTCCAAGCTACAATTTCATCATCATCATCATCATCATCATCCTCAAGCAGCCATGGGCTGCGGAGGTCCAACCAGACAGCGCAGTTTAATTCTCCAAGCATATCTGTCCTGAGCTACATCTGCTGCATCCGGCCACTGTACACCAATTCTAACAAGGTCCTGTTTGACATTGTCTGCCCACCGCATCCTAGGTCTCCCCCTCCTTCTGAGGCCTCTAGGCACACTGTTCATAACCCTATTCGCCAATCTATAATTATCCATACGGGCAACATGGCCAAACCAGCGGAGTCTCTCTCTGCACAATATGTTGCATAAAGGAGGTTGCAGACTCCTTTGCTAACCACATCATTAGTTACAAAGTTAAACCACCTAATACCCAAGATACTGCGTAAGCATCTAGAATCAAAATCATCTAGTTTCTTGTTATCTTGTTTACATAGCGTCCAAGTTTTACTACCATAACTAACCCTAGAAAGAACCAAACTATTATACAGTCTAATTTTAGACTTTAGGTGTATACGGCTATTTCTCCACAATCTCCATAGATTTTTAAATGTCCCGGCAGCAATACCTATTCGTCTGTTAATCTCATGCCGCACATCACCAGTATCAGTTACGTAGCGTCCAAGGTAATTAAACTGTGACACCTGCTCAAGACTGCAACCATTCAGATTAACTGAATCACAACCTGCCTGACCAATTTTCACCACTTTAGTTTTCTCTCTGTTTATAACCAAACCTACTGTACTACCAGTCTCATCAATAGTTCGAATGAAAGAGTTCATCTCATCAACATCATTTGCCAAAAGGGCTAAATCATCAGCATAATCTAAATCAGAAATTTTCGTATCTCCAGCCCATTTAAGGCCAAAAGCTTTCCCTTGAAGTGAATTTCGCATAACATAATCAACAACCAAACTAAAGAGAAAAGGAGACAAAATGCACCCTTGTCGAACACCAGAAGTAATGCTAAACCAATTGCTACAAGACTTACCAACTCTCACACATGACTCAGTGTTATTATAGAGAGCTTTCATTATGTTAACTAACTTGTCTGGTATACCATATGATCTCACAATCAACCACAAATTATGACGATCAACAGAGTCGAAAGCCTTTTTGAAATCAACAAAGCTAGCAACCAAAGGTTTCTGAAACTCTAAACATTTCTCAAGAATCTGCCTAAGTGAAAATATCTGATCTACACATCCCCTACCACTTCTGAATCCACATTGCTCATCACGCAATTGACTGTTAACCAGATTCTTAATTCTATTAAGCACAATCATGGAAAGAACTTTACCTGGAACAGAGAGTAGGCTGATACCCCTATAGTGATCACAAGAACTGCGATCACCTTTTTTGAAAATAGGGATAATAATAGCTCTGGTAAAATCTTTAGGAACCATGCCTTTATCATAAAATTTATTCAAAATTTCAGTCATCCAAATGGTAACTGAAACATTCCCAGCTCTAAGCATTTCCGTAGTAATTTCATCCACCCCTGGGGATTTATGAAGTTTAAGTTTTGAAATAGCCAAACTAACTTCAGATTGTGTTATAGGGCCAACATTAAAGCCAACAATGCATCTATCATCATTGCAAACAATGGGATTGGAACTACCCACATTGTTTAGAACATCACTGAAATGCTCAGCCCACCTAGCCATGACAGAATCCTCACCTTCTATAACCTTGCCTTGTTTATCCTTCAATCCCTGTGTACCTGTTCGTTTTCTACCACACAAAACATTAACTATCTGGTACAGCTCTCTGCTGTTGTGCTGTCTAACTGCTTCCTCGGCTTTGTCAGCAAGGCCATCAAGCCAAAGATTCTTATCAGTAGCTAACTGATCCTTTACACGTTTATTAAGTTCTTTGTAATGCTTTCTATTAGGACTAGTAGGGTACTGATTAAGGACATTCCTGCAGTTCCTTCTTTCTGAAATAAGCTCAAGTGCCTTATCACTTAAATAATTCTGCCTCCTCTGCTCCTTTTTCCCTAAAAGAGTACTGTTAGTTTCCAAAAAAGCCTGTTTAAAATGGCCCCATTCTTCCTCAACTTCAGTATTAAGCAAACCATGACTGTCATAATGACTAAGTAACCTATCATGGTAAGCTTTAGCTATAACTGGGTCTTTCAGAGCTTCAGTATTAAAGGTAAATTTTTTAACCCTAGCACAACACTTTTTAAGTTTAAGTTGCAAGACACTTTTAACAAGGTAATGGTCAGATTAAATTTCAGCTCCCCTATATGCCCTGGTATTTCTAACAGAACTAGCCCATTTGCTGTTAATTAATATATAATCAATCATATTCTTATGCAGCCCATCAGGTGAAACCCATGTGTATTTATGTATGTCGCGGTGTTTGTAATATGTGTTAGTTATTCTGAAACCATCTAGTTTACTTACCTGTAGGAGACGTTGCCCATTGCCATTGCAGCTACCAATACCAAAAGGGCCTATTACCCCTCCCCAAAGATCAGAGTCAGTACCAACTTTGGCATTGAAGTCACCAAGAACAAGGGTAATATCTCCTTTCTTGACAGAATTCAAAATATCCTGAAGTTGTCTGCAAAACCTATCCTTCTCATCCTCATCAGAATCCTCAGTGGGGGCATAACAGCAGATAACATTCAAGTCTTTAATGCTTGTCTGAAATTTTGCTGTAAGAAACCTTTCATTAATGCACTCATATCCTAGAAGAGCATCACTAGCATGTCTGCTGAGCAGCAGACACACGCCTTGGTGATGCTTTCCATCTTCCCTCCCTGTAAAGAGAAATTTAAGATTATTTTTAAGTATCTCACTTTTACCTGTCCATCTGGTCTCTTGCAAGCCTAGAATATCTAGGTTATAGCGCTGGAATTCCTGCATGAGGACATCAAGAGAATAATCTCTATGTAATGTCCTCACGTTCCACGTTCCTGCAGAGAGAAAATGATTAGTAGGATTTTTAAAGAAATTAGGTTTATTGAGATTGGTAGGGCCAACAATATCAAACAGCCCCCTGATCGCAGGCATGGGGCAAAGACCTGTTCCTCCTCCGCTAAAGGCTGAAGTCACCGATGCTGGTAGGAACTTCAGGCACCACCTTTTCAAGTGGACTTTTTCAAGAGCCACATGGCGTGCCTGAGACACATTACTCCAGTTTAGGCTTGACGATGCCCAACTAGCTAAATAAGGTTCAGGTACCTGCGATGGCCTCTGATTAGGATTATCCACCAGCTGATATAAGGTATCCCATAGACCAAAAATGTGGAACGCTTCACGATTTTGCGTGTCATCCTTGCGCAGGGGCCATGCTAATCTTCTCTGTAACGTTCCAATTTTAGTATATGTACTGCCGAAGCAAGTACAAGAAAAAGTATTTAATAGAAATTATAGGTCAATAAATATGTACCTGCAAAATTTGAGAAGCTAATGTGTTGACACTAACCAAATAGAGTAAAATATTGTTCAGCGTCATAATTTCTTATCATTTTACAAGACATGGTTTAACACATTTTTGTAATAGGGTTGTATTTTTTACCTCTGAGCGATATTTTTTATGCACACAATGTGCTACATGGCCAGGTCACATGGACCCCGAAGGCTAAGAGAAGGTTAGGGTAGGGGACCCTGTGGACAGCTGTTGGGAAACAGATGGTAACCACCCATCAAGGACATCCAGCGTGTATTTTAATGTACACAGGGTATGGCTCTCCCGCATACGGGGTTACAACTTAACGTCCCATTCGACGGAAGGCGGCCTATTCAAGCCCATCGGTGACCCCTACTGACCATGGACAAAGCAAGGAGTTGTGCTGAGATAAATCTCGATGCTGGCCCAGCTGGGATTCGAACCTGAAAACTGCAGATTACAAGCCTGACACGTTACCGCCATCCTCATAAGATATAATACTGATGTTTACTTTATAGAATAAAGAAAAATTAGGTTCCTAACAACGGCTTGAAATGTCGAACAATTCAAAACATTGCGTATGATAGCAAAAAACCAAACTTGTTACAATGTTAATGAAAAAGAGAGTTTTTTTTAGATTCGCAAACCTGGCGATTTCTTTTATAATATAAAAGGGTTTGCGAACTTTTTATCTTCTCTTTTCTAATCCCCGAGAGGCAAATATAACCTTGACCTATAATTGAACGTTCCTTTTGGCTAAGCGTCAATCAAATACATTTAAAGTGGAATTGGGCTTCAGAAACACGAAAAATTAAATAACCGATTTAGATTAAGTACTAAAATACATTTTCGACTCTTGAGTTTAAAATTATGCACATTAAACGGATTAACATTTACCAGATTTTCTGAATGAGAATTTTTTCCTGATTATTGGATTCTTTCAGCAGAAAGAAAGATTAAACAACTGGTTAAGATCCATTCAAAATATTTTGGCTTTTTTTTATTTGTACTTTCCTCCAATTCTAGGCTGATCTGTTTGTTGCGTGAAGAAATCTAGCTGCCTGTATACAGACATCGTTTAGCAGGAGAAAGTCAATATATGCTAATAATTCCAGCGTCTAGGTATCATTAGGCGCGCAGAAGTGAAAAGGTGTAGCAGATATCACTTGTGCATGCTTTGAAGGAACAACATAATTTTGACGAATTAAAGCAGCAACAGACTTAGATACCACGGTTAAAGTCGGCGTGTATCATCAAGACAGCTTGCTGCAACGGGAAAATCAATTATTTAGCTTGGGTCTCTATATTGCATGTCAGCTCAGTGAAATGGATCTAATAAATGACTGGTCTACTGAAGAGGGCGAAGTAAATATGTATTAGAGTGTTCAATCGACACAAGCGCAGAGAGATGCCAAGCTGTAGGTAGATTTCTTGGGTTTGGTTATTATTAACGTTATACGATGAAAGAGCAACACTTGTTGGGTATCAATTTAACCAACATTGATAATGTAAAACATTAAATATATATAGAGAGAGAGGTTACTTTTGGTTCTGCAGAGGAGTGAAAAAGTAGCAGCAGGGATAATTCTGCAAAACACGCAAAAACCTTTATATGTATTTCATGTACAGAGGATTAGCATAAGGGTGCAATTTCTAATTCTAGGTCAATGGGAACCGAATTCTAATCACGGTAACTGAAAATGGTCTCTTTATAGAAAAATGTCACTTGCAGCAACGACACTCCTGGTGGTGTGATCGCAGGATAATTTGCAGGTAATATTGTCTTTTTCTCACTTCCTCGAGGCGACCATTTACTTGCTTCAAGGTCGTCATCACGACGCGACCACTAATCTTATTTACGTGTTCATCATTTCCACTGAAACCTGTCCTGATGGAGAAAAAGCCCCACCTGTCTCTTCATAGGATCTGAAGCCTGACTCTTAAAATATAAGGAGCCAACACTTCTGTACATTTAATTGAACTCTTTAATTTATTTAGTGACTTTCAAATATTTTAAATCCTCCATTTTTTTTAAGTGCTTTCTTGCTTTTCCCTTTGACGATTCTCAGACATAATTTTGAGCAAAAGGAGACGTTTAGTCTAAGAGTAGAAAAGCTTATTGATCGAAGTAAAATTTCTTTATAGTAATACAGTAATCTTTTTAGAGGATGGTTTAGATTTATAGATACACCGAAGAGCCAAAACATTATGACCAACGCGTTTTTATGTAAATCGAAACAACTGCAGGTAAACGACGGCTCGTGTGAAGGTCAGGAAACGGTATAAATAACACCTGATACTGAGCTCTGTTTAATCAGTGTTATTCTTGTTCTTCAGTTTGATGGGAAAGGCAGCGGACTTACGTGAGTTTTACAAAGGCCAAACGAATGGGTCAGAGTATTTCCGAGACTGCAAGGTTTGTGGGGTACTCACAATCAGCCGTGGTTAGTACCTTCAAAAAGTAGTCCGAGGAGGGAAAAACCATGATGCACCAGCAAGGTGTGGGTCAACCACAGCTCATCGATGCTAGAGGTGAGCGAATGCTATCCTGTATGGTACGAGCCGACAGAGGGGATTCTCTGGCACAACTCGCCTGTAATTTGAATGCGTGGTGAAGGGAGTAATGTGTCACATCACACAGTACATCGAACCTTGCTGAAAATGGGGTTGCATAGATGCAGGCCATTCCGCGTGCCCATGCTAATATCGGTTCACTGTCGAAAGTACCTATAATGGAACGCGAGCATCAAAACTGGAAGTTTGGAAGAAGGTGGTGTGGTCCGTTGAATCTCGTTTCCTATTGCAGCATGTAGACGATCGGGTACGAGTGCGTCGTTTATTTTGGGAAATGTTGGCACCAGGATGCAATGTGGGACAAAAGCAAACCGGTGGAGGAGGTGTAATGCTTTGAGCAATCTTCTACTGGGAAAAAATGGGTCCAGTCACTGATGTGCAGGAAACTATGATGTCTACCACCTACCTAAAAATTGTTATAGTGCAGGTACATCCTTTCATGGCAACGGTATATCCCTCTAGTAGTGCCTTCTTTCAGTAGGATAGTGCGCCATGCCACACTGTCCGGATTGTCCGAGAATGGTTTGCAGAACATGAGGAAGACTTCCAGGTATTGCCCTGGCCTCCAAATTCATCAGACATCAATCCAATCGGGTATATGTGGTTTGTGTTGGAACAGCATATCCGATCTGCGGCGGCTCAACCACATAACTTACAAGAGTTAAAGGATCTGCTGGTAACGTGTTGGTACCAAATACCACAAGCCAACTTTAGAAATCTTATAGCGTTCATGCCTTGCCGGGTATGAGCTGTTTTGGCGGCACATAGAGGACAACATCATATTAGGCAGGTGGTCATAATGTTTTGGTTCTTCGGTGTATCTGTGTGAGAAGTAGCTCAGTCAGTGGCGACTGCCTCGAAAAATGTTTTGGATCTACGATATAAACTGTATGTATATATATATATTTCGTATTCAACCAGATTAACCTTTGCAATTTTGAGGAAAAATTTTGGGGAAACGTACATTTTGTCTCTCCATGTAAAAAGGTTTTAAAAGCACAATTTTTTATCCAAAAAATAAATAACTAAATAAAATTTCCTTATATAGAGCATTGCATACCCTGCTTAAAATTATAATTATTTGAATTTTTGAACAAATTTTTAAATTCAGCGAAATGGTTATTTTGTATTTTTGTGATACGTTATTTCATTTTGTACAGCCAAATTATACTCTATCAGATTATTTCTAATCGATATACTTATATAGGTTTATCACCTTATCACCTTGGTAAATGAGCAGTTTCTGCATTGTCCCAAAAGAATGCTTTTCTAAATTTCGACTGTTCATGTTAGATAACAGTAATGGACCTTTCCATTCTAAGTGTGGAAATGATGAAGTGATTTGAACCGGACAGCAGGAATTACGTTCGTAATTTCCTGCTCTCCGAAGTTAAACACCAACTGTGGAGGGCCTGGAATGATTTCATTTTCAATGATATCATTCGGAGCCCTGACACGGTTTTTTGGAAATGTAAATGTGGTCTGCGTGATTGTATGGTGATGGACTACATATGGATGCCAATTGGAAAATTTTATAAAACGTTGATGATCTGGAAGGGAATCGTCCACGGCCCCGGGCAAACCTTTCATTCGCCTCTGAGGGATTTTTTTTTTCTCTTGACCTTGTGCTTGATCCTGATCTACACAATGTGCTGTATTTGTACATTCCCGGAATCTCATACCTGGGAACTACTGTTACTCCCCAGACGGGACTACGACAAAGAATAATGAAGCATATCGAGAAATCGAGGTGTGGAATTTGACAATTGAACCTTCGCACTATCCCTGGCCCTTATGTGAGCTAGCGGGATAACATCTACTTATGGCTCAATATACTATGCAAATAATTGTCAAAAAAAGGAGTGTTTTAACTGCTTCCAATGAATGCTTGAAATTATTAGACCAGATGCAGCTCAAGAAATTGCAGTTGTAATGCTGAAAGTTCGTAAAGTGTTAGTTTATAAATATGCTGACATTTCCGGAATTGTAAAGCATTTCGTAGAATTTGGATGTGGAGGAATAGGAGCTTGTAGGACAGAGTTGTTCATCGCCCTATGGTAAAAGGGGGATATTGTGTAGTTGTTTTTAAACTAGATAAGTTTTAGTTATTGAAGGAGAAAAAAACTAATATGATTATTGAAAAGCAATAAAAAGTGCCATATTTTCTAAACGTTAGACGAGGAAAATTAGCGTTATTTTAATGCAAAATATTCGTGACTGGCATAAAATAAGTTGTTAGAAAGGAGAAAACGTTGTATAAGAGAAACTGTTGAGTTGCGAACCTACTTCATTTTGTGCCCTTCTTTTATTATGAAAATATACCAACCAACATTGGCGTCAGCAGCTGAATTTTAAAATGTTTGGTTTTTTCGCTTATATTCAGATGAGGAATATACGAAAATGTGTGTGTAATTGCAATGATTGTGATGGTGTGTTGTATGGAGAGAAGTTTATTCGAATTCTGATGGGAACACATTTCACTCTAATTTTTTTATAATTCAATATCGACTTTCACGTAGCGAGAGAACATACCTTTCCATGAATTGCTCCAGGCAAAAAATAGCATTTCAATACTTTTGGAATTTTAAGACATATTTTTGATATATATTATTCATTTAAAACATTAATTATGTAGTACAAAATAACGAAATGACTGTATTGTTATTGAAGATTCATACCAAACAGATAACAATTATGCCAAACTGAAATGCGTATTTTGCTTCCAGTAGCAAAACTTCTGCACAAGTCCCAAACAAATATTTAAAAAAAAACTCAGCGCGAAAAGTAAACCTTTTTTTTTTAATTCACGCTTTGGAATGGATTATACATTGAACAAACTTTATCACATTCTTAAGTTTTTAATCAAAAGAAGATTTAATCACAGAGTTAAATTTTTTGCTTTAAGATCTTTACTTTTTAGATAATTCTTTTATAGTTATGTGTTGCACAAAGCAAATTAAAACCGATCCATGCGTACATACATATATATATACAGAGCCGGATTTAGGAAGGGAGTAAAAGGGGCCAGGAAGGAGGCAAAAAATATTAAACGTATTGTTAATACTACCCTCTTTTAAGAAATTTGATAATGATCATTAAAACGAAGAAGAAAAAAATTAACTCGAAACGGCGTTCAATTTATTCCTCTTCGATCATCCCACTCTTCCACTTACACTTTTCTTAATCCGGGCCTGCATACATACATACCAATGGTGTGCGCAGGATTTTCTTTTCTTTTTTTTCGAGAGAGAGGAGACTAAAATTTGAAGGATATGTCGGGAATTTAAAATTACTATCAATCGCAACCGCAAAAAGCATCAGGTAGTAAATTTTGATTGATATAAGCAATCAAAATAACCATTATTTTAAATTTTTAAGAGCATTATTTTTATATTCTTTCTTCGTCTTATTAAGAGAATATGGGCCTTATTTTTAGGACCCCCTCCAGTGTATGCTATTGATATATACATACATACATACATACATACAGGCCAGATCTAGGGGGAATAACCAAAGTGCACTTGGCCGCCACTTTGAGAATGCTAGTGAGGATAATGTAGGGAAAATATTACTAAACTTATGTTCATGCAACTTGTAAACAAAATGCATTTTTAAACAAATTTTAAAGTACTCTAAAAAAGGAAGGAAGGCGGATATATGTTATACTATAATGAAATTCCTTTTCGTTTCATTTTTTCCAGCTCGATTGAGTCACTTGCCTCCTCCCCCTTTATTATTTTTGCAGATCCCGCCGACATACATACATAGGTACATAAACCTCAAGCAACCTTGGATGTGGAGATTGAACTAGAATGTTCAGTTTAGCTCTTCATACAAATCTATATTGGGCTAAGTTGCAACATTTGGCTGTTGCGGGTCAATTCCAACAAGGTCCTGTCCACTTCGTTCAATCATCTCATTATAGGTTTTTGTTATCTCGCTTGCTCCTTCTAAGACTTGTTATTAGGTCTACAGATACACTGTTAATAATCTTATTTACTAGTCTGTAGATGTGCATGCTGGCAACATTGCCAAATTGAATAAGTTTCTGCCTGCATAAGAAGTTGAGGCATAAGATGAATACTTCGTCTAATTAGTTGCTGTTACCTAAGATATGCCGTAAACAATTCGAATGGAAAGCACCAAATTTTCTGTTATCTCGCTTTCATAGGGTACAAGTTTAACTACCAGAGCAAAATTTACAAAGGATTTAAAGTAATACTATGCATCATTTTAAGTTTACAAGTGCAAACGCCTATTTTATCACAATCTCCACAGATTCTTAAAAGTCGCAGCAGCAATATTTTTCTGTTAATCATATTTCGCACGCTATCTGTATCTGTCAAGTAATCCCAAAAATAAAGAAACTCAGAAGCTTTGCTTAAGAACGCAGCAATTCAAAACAACTGAAGCACCACCTGATTGATACATTTTGATCGCTTTATTTATTATCGAACCTAATCTTATTTGTACTATAGTTTTCAATTGTTACATCTGCTAGAATATTACACTACATTTTCTTGAAGTTAGAGTTTTACTCCGTACTTTTTATGGCATGTACGAGGCTGTGTGCGTTTATGCAGTAGCAGTGGATGTCATGGTGTGTTGCATGTAGGATGTTTAGATTTCGATTGATAAAATCCGGTATTTTCAGTAAATGTCCATACTTCAGAAAGCTGAAACCCAGACCATTTAATTATGATTCCGATTTCACTTTACTGAAATTCGGACATTTCTCCTCGGAAGTGTAACCCCCACAGAAAATTCAACTAAATTTAATTAAGGCACTTGTACAATGAGGCAATAGGCAGGACGTATTCACGACGGAGAATTCATAGTAGGTAGGTCGCAGGGGAACCAATAATTCTCCCGCTCTAAGCACATCGAGTACAGATTGCATAGTTATTCTGCACAGATTGACGGTATTCTTACGTTTCACAGAGGTGTGACTTTAGTGTTGCTGGGAGCGTGTTGAAGAGGTGTGACTTTCTCGTGACACGGCTAATTCGAAGTCTTACGTGCAATACTTGTGGTACAGTTGCTCCCTCCAAAACACTCAACTACGTCGCCAGCGTCGAACGACGGTTTGTTACTCAGCAAAAACGATTTATTCCATAAGAAAAAAAAAGGATCCATGTAAATTGATAAAAGGCAAAATTTCAGTGATCGAGTTATTCCAAAAACACGTTAATTAAATCCACGTAAATCGAGAGTCAACTGCATATCGTCAGAAACAGCGGGACATTTGGACATCCCGAAAATCCCGACTGTATAATTTGTTTTCTTTTGCCTTAGAGTTTGAGTACCGCTGTTTCTAAACGCTTTGAGAGAACGCAATTCGCGTCCACTCAACACTGGAAAGTAACCCATGGTCTTGTATACGTCATTTTCTCCACTGACTCGTTTGAAACTCGTTTGAAAGACAGTCGAATGAACGTCTGCTAAATCCAGAGAATCTAACCAGTCACTGCCATAGATCATCATTAATCCGGTAAGATTTAGAGTGGTGTTGAGGTGGTATTTTTCGAACACTTTCCTTTTCTACTTTTGCTTATCAAGTAGTGTATTAAATGTGCATGTAGTTCACTGGTTTTAGTGGATGCATCCTGTACTTTCTATCTATATCAGTGACTGACTCGAGTCACGTGGCTTCAAAGCTGCCCATTGGGCGTCACTTGAAATGCGTTTTACTCTTCACTGGAAGAAAAAAAACGTAAAAAGTCTCTGCACTATTTTCATTTTTTTTTTCGTTTTCCTAAGGTATATAGAATCGCATATCGTGGATATTGCACGCGAAATACGTGTTACTCCATATATTGTGAGTGGTAAAATTTCAAAGGAGCAATTTAAGCGTCAATAAAGACAAGCCTATAAAATGATCGATAATGCTGGGATTTGACGTATTTCAGTGACGCTGAGATCGTGAATGTGTTCCCCATTCTTGCCAAACTATCAAGAAACAATTCTGATGTTTAGAAGTAATACGTGTTTGTCATTCTAAGCCTGCAGAAAAGTGCTCTTTGGTAAGATGAAATTTACCTCTCACAGTGATATGATTTGAGAGATATTTACATAACACCATCTTGGTCTAAAGTTTCATGATAAATGTAATAATATTTATTGCAATACGTCAATTTTAATATTTCTCCGTTGACGAATCGTCCATATATCACGTAAGACATTGAGAGGGGAGAAGAAAGGGGCGTTAGTGTTTTCATAACTTCGCGTCATTATGAATTTCAGGGTTTAATTATTTTATATTTTTAAAATCAAACTCATCCGAGACCCTGCATACCATTATCAATGAGAAAGAAAGATCACGTATTTCACGACCCTTTGAAGAGAAAGAATGACAGATTGTGAAATTAAAAACATTTAGCATTAGGTAGTTTTCCGATTAGAATCCTAATATAAAATGAGTAATTACTGACTGTCATTATGATATGGGAGCCGATTTTTGATACCTTGTATAGTAAATAATTACATTTCTTTTAACAGACGCTTTCCATCACTGTCCTAGATACTGTAGTTCGCGATACAAAATGTAAGTAATGAATACAAAATTGTAATACCACTAAAAAAATCTGCTTTTGAAAGTAAACTAGATTTTCAGAAAATTTAATCACTTTAGGTTAAAATGGATTATGGCAGAAAATGTTTCATAATTTTCTCTTACGGGAACAGTGTGTTTTATAACGGTTAAATTTCTTGTTAACTAGAATTAATTTTTCTACCTTTTTATGATAATCGCTTTCTAGAAGCAAAACAAAATATAAGAAGTATCCAGTTTCATATAATATCTACTTTAGAGCTGAATGTCAAAAATTCCAAATGAAATATATCATAATTTTAGAGTTATGCCACGCAGAGAGAAAACGTCAATTCATATTTCGATTTTCGATAAAGAGATCACACGCCTTGACGTGAATAGTGAGCCTGGTACAAATAAAAAAAAAAAATGTAAGTAATGAATAGATTAATCACAGTTGCGATGTTCACGGTTGGAACTCAATTTCTAGCGACTTTCATCGATTTGCACTAGAGCAACAGCTTGTAGCTTTTGCCATTGTCACACTTCCGAACTCCACGCTTTAAATCATTCTAGTTCATAAAGAGCACAGATAACTGAAATCCAAGATAAAGGAAGTTTCGTTTACCTCCTAAACTAATTTAATACTGAGCAATTTCAGTTCAGGAACTCACACGTAAATAGTTTAATTAGAATGGTAATAAAATAAAGTAAGTTTTAAGTAATTTTTCCCTGTCAATAGAAGCTATATGGATACGCATTAAGCAGCCATCTTCTTTTCATCTAAATCACAAATCCGGAGTAATAATATTAGGTGCCAGAAACACAAAACCTTTTAAATAAATTGTCCATTTAGACATTAGATACGTCTCATTGTTGTTTAATTGAGCTTTGGAAGTGGCATAAACTCTCTATTATAGCAAGCCATTATTCTCACGGTGGCTGAAATATAACTCTGCATCTTATATTTTTGCTTCGCAACTAATTGAATTAACTCACTATCTTAGCAGCAACCTCATAAATAACAAAATGCTTACATATGATTAAACAAAGTGCAAACTTCATTGTTTGCAGAGTATCAGTTTCCAATATAAAGAAAAGAAATTATCTAGGAAAGTTAGCCATGATGCATCAAGCAATACAAAGTGTAAACAGATTTAGTTTGATTAGTAGTGTAGATACTTTGGTAACATACTTTGGTTCTGTAGAAATGAATGCTAGAAGCAATATGTGCAGTAAATACCGACTTCACAGGTTGCGAGTGGCTTGTTATTCACACAACTTAACTATAAATTGCAACCATGTATGAATATCCAACGACTTACAAGGTACCTTTTGCTTATAAATGCTACATCCGTTTTGCGAATTAAAAATGAACGAAAAGTTGTTTCATTTATTCTACATTGCGAAAGCTTGAACCTCGGAGATTTGTCAGTATGCAAATGTATCAGAAAAAAATATTTTATTATGCTGCTAGTTACCCTTCCTTTACCGTGTTCATATGTTGTAACAGATCCATCAAGAAAAAATAAGGTCAGTCAGAGGTGTCAAGCGAAGAAACTAACACAAAAAAATGCAACAGTCGAGAAAAGCGAGTCAAGAGACTGGATTTCCATTTCAATATAACATTTTCCCCTTCATTTTAGAGTTTTTAAAACTTTGAAAAATATGTGAAATATGCACATGTTTAATTATTTACTTACTAGCATTCGTAAAGGGAAGCCTCTTTTCCCTCCCTCCGAGATCCGGCCCTTCCAAAGACAATGTTAACAAATCCTTTGACTTAATAGTATCTACATATATAGGTAGAGAATAAATTGATTTCTAATTTTTCCAGCTTCAGTTTTGGGAATCTTGACGTTTCACAATTAAAGGCATTGGGATTGAATTACTGGTTGCACTATATCTGAAGGGGTGGATCAAGCTTAACGATGGAGCTGTTACATATACAATAAAAGATTAACTATTCTAACTTCTGCGTAATAAATCCTGAAAAATAAAATAGTTTAAAACTATTGTTTTACTGAGGAGCGGAAAACGCAGCTTAGGGAAGATTTATCCACAAGGCTGTTGTAGATCAAATATTTATCATGCTGTAGAACGTACCCTCAGCTAACTGTTGCTACTTCCATTCCAAGACAAGACAATTATCCAAAAAAAAAATTCTTTGTTAGTAAAATCTTAGCAAACACCACCTACAAATGAAGCTTTTTGAAGGAAAAAGTTTCATGTCTCACTGCGCCAGATAACATAATTTCTTACAGCTTTGCGTGCAAATTATACGCAAGTTTTTATTGCATTGCTGAGTCTTTTATCTTTGCCACTGCCATTCGTGGACGCGTGGTTGCACTTTTTTTGCGGGGGAACGGGGAAATAATCATCATGCTTTTCCGGTTTTTCACCTTTTTTAACGTTACTAAATGCAGACCTTTTTTGTTACAGATTTCTTTCATTATGAAGCTTTTGTAGCTTCATAATGAAACTCTTGTTGAAAGAGATGAGTGCTTGAATATTAGTTTTTATTGCATTTTTAAAATGCTTTAACCTCTAGAAGCTAAAGCACTTTAAAGATTTAAAAGCTATTCAAAGAAAGAAAAAGGGAAAATATCACTAAATTAAGAATTTTATTCCAGTATTTTTTCATTGGTGAAAACCCTTTTGGACAGAGATGAGTGCGAAGTATTAGTTTTTATTGCTTTTAAAATGCTTCAGCTTCGTTAAACTAAATCAGTTTAAAGATTTAATTTAAAAAAATTAAGCCAGAAATGCTAATAAGGCTATTGTTCTAGAATATTTCCCTGATAAAAATTCTTGTTGACAGAGATGAGTGTTTGTATTAATAGTTTTTATTGGATTTTTAAAATGCTCTAAGACTTCTAAAAGATTTAATGTTTTGAAAGAAACCAAAGTCAAAATGCAATTTTTTACTAGTATCTATCAATATTTCATTTGTAAAAGCGATGTACATGCATTTAACACATGTTGTGTTATACGACAAACTCCTACTTCTAAGAGCAGCTTACCTCTGTATGGTGAATAGAGTGAAGTTACAATTAATCACACGGGTCTTCGTTGTACCTCTGTACATAGCAACTTACCTCTGTATGGGATAGAACATGATTTTTAGTAAAACTTGTCAAAAAATTATAATGCTAAGCTACTGCACGTGTGGCTTAGCACGTGACGACTGGGGAGATTAAGACTGTACAATTGATTTTCCGACACTTCATATAGATCATAGGTCAAATACCACTCATCATTCATCTCTCAAAAACTATCATATATGAAAGCTATCGAAGTGTTAACGCGCAGTCTCATAATCTATTCCTTTTCTACCCACTCTATGCCACTGCATATTACTACTGCAATGCTTCAAATAGCGTCTATAACCTTCAATTTTAAAGTGATGTTATTATCATTTTTTAAGTAAAATACTGTGGCTAGGCCACTGTCTAAATCAATAGTTATTAACTTAGGATGCGCTAAGGAAGTCCAGGGAATGAGAAAGTAACATTTGGAAAAAGGATTTTTTTGTTTTATTTATTTCTAAAATAAACCAAGCAAGGAGACCTCTAAACGAGAGTGTGAGGAAAATTGAATATGGTGTCAGTCTTCTATGCATCGTTGTAAGGGGTGCGGGACATGAAAAAGGTCCGGAATGTCTGGGATCAGTTTATCATTCTAATTGAGCTTCATGGAACTGTCATCTGTTCCCATTCTTGTGATATTGAACGGCTCTTCAATATTGCAGTAGCCGAACGAGTCATCCTAGCACATATGCATCTCGATAACAAGCTCTTACTTTATGATGCTGAGGATGTATTCCTTCAGAGATGAAAACTTTAATGCATTTTGATAAGTTGCCATTGCATATCTTAGAGTATAGACATTGACTGAGCTATCGACTCTGTTATGCCCCATGTGTATTAAATGTCTGATATAAGCTCTTTTCAGCGTCGTATTTGCCCTTCAGAAGAGTATCCTTCATGTCGGAAGAGGAGCACCAACCAAATGCATATACAGCATGCCCGATGCAGAGCTTCAAATTACTTCATTTCTGCAATGCTACAAATGTTAACATTTCAGCCATGAAGCTGAATACATTTACACTATTTTAAGACGCTTTCTTATGACCTTTATCTATTTTGCAAAAATATACAAGTTAATGTTTTTACTTTCTCGTCAAGTCATCTATTTGTCCGTCTGCAGACACATTCGACGTTTTAAGAAATAAAAAAAATATATTTTTCAGTTGGATAGATAGGTACTAAAGATTTATTACTATTCGAATTTTACAAATCTTACAGTAACTTAAATTTTGATCGTTAGAGTATATAGTGGAAAAATAACAAGACTTTGAACCATTATTGTAAACAGTTTAGATTTTTTAGGTTTATTTCATTTTAGTCAAGATGTCCATGGGGAGAGGAGGAGGAAAATCACAATTATTTTGTCTTAAAAATAATGGGGAAGAATTCCTGGATTGTATAATTAACTAAATATAGTAAAGATTCTGTTATCCAGCATGATGGGAAATGGATCATTCAGTTAGAGAGAGAGCTGGATTTTGCGTAATGTAAATTTTAATAATTTTTCCAACAGGCAAAGCATTATGCATATGTTACGACAGATGAACGAACAACAATGAAACCGTTATGTGCTGTATGATTTTGATGCTATTATATTTTATGCCTATGATATCTAGGAATCCAATATCTTACCCGAAGATGATCAGAACTAAGTGGGACCATTCCACCAAATTCGGGACCGATTGCTCAGGTAGCCGCAAAATCACGGGGAAACTGTTAATTTATACCACCGATGATGTCATACATGTGCTTTTTTTTCGTACGCCTATTATATAATATGGTGACTATTATTATAATTTACTCCATGTCAGAGGGTTAGAGTAGTCAATGCACGGGTAATTTTAGATACTAACCTATATGTCCAAGCGGCTTGATGCTAGATAATAGATCTGTTGCGTCTAAATCACCATAAGTGTTAAGTCAACGTGCATTTTTGGGAGGAATCTGGTCAACAGGAAATACGGCTAGCCTGACGAAATGGGATTTAAGGAAGAATACTCTTTTCTCACTACTTATTGAACTTATCAAGTTATATTTTGCATAATAAAAGTTCAGGTTATATCTTTATCTTCGCTTTGAAGAGTTGTACTGACCACAGGCACAAATCTATACATTCTTTTGTTATTATATATATAAATTGATTATATGTATAGATTCAATTGATTGGGTTGGGTTGTTTTAACTATATGAGTGGCGGCCATTTTTGTACACAATAGACTAAATGGTAAGGTCACAAGAACCCAATGGCCTTAGAACAGGTTGGGAAAGATAAATCATTGGAAGCAGATAGATGATAACCTCCAGCCACATCCATTCACAGTTTTCTATAATATGCACGTTATGACTCTCGAGCCATGGCAAAAAGTTCCATCCGACGGACGGCAAACTTTCCATGCTGAATGTTGCCCCTTTTCTCACCAAAAACCCCATTAACATTCTTTACTCCTTCATCATCATCATCATCATCATCATCATCATCATCATCATCATCATCATCATCATCATCATCATCATCATCATCATCATCATCATCATCATCACCACCACCACCACCACCACCACCACCACCACCACCACTACCACCACCACCATCATCATCATCATCATCATCATCAAGCAGCCTAGGGCTACGGAGGTCCAACCAGACCGTGCAATTTAGTTCTCCAAGCAAGTTTATCCTGAGCTACATCTACTGCATCTGGCTACTGCACACCAATTCTAATAAGGTCTTGTTTGACATTGTCTGCTCACCGCATCCTAGGTCTCCCCTCTTCCTGAGGCCTTTAGGCACACTGTTCATAACCCTATTCACCAATCTATAATTATTCATACGGGCAACATGGCCAAACCAACGGAGTCTCTCTATGCAAAATATGCTGTTTAAAGGAGGTTCAAACTCCTTTGCCTAACCTCATCACAAGTTACAAAGTTGAACTACCTAATGCCCAAGACGCTGCGTAAGCATCTAGTTTCCTGTTATCATGTTTACACAGCGTCCTAGTTTCAGTCCCGTAACTAACCCTAGAAAGGACCAAACTATTATACAGTCTAATTTTAGTCTTTAGGTGTATACGCCTATTTCCCCACACTCTCTATAGATCCTTGAAAGTCCCGGCAGCAATCCCTATTCGTCTGTTAATCACATGCCGCACATCACCAGTATCTCTTACATAGCTTCCAAGGTAATTAAACTGTGACACCTGCTCAAGAGTGCAGTCATTCAGATTAACTGAATCACAGCCTGCCTGACCAATTTTCATCACTTTCGTTTTCTCTCTGTTTATAACCAAACCTACTCTACTACCAGTCTCATCAACAGCTCGAATGAAAGAGTTCATCTCATCAACATCATTTGCCAAAAGGGCTAAATCATCAGCATAATCTAAATCAGAATTTTTTGTATCTCCAGTCCATATTAGGCCAAAATATTTCCCTTGAAATGAATTTCGCATTACATAATCAATAATCAAGCTAAAGAGAAAAGGTGACAAAATGCACCCTTGTCGAACACCAGAAGTAACGCTAAACCAATTGCTACAAGCCTTACCAACTCTCACACTCGACTCAGTGTTATTATAGAGAGTTTCATTATGTTAACTAACTTGTCTGGTATACCATATGATGTCACAATCAACCACAAATTATGACGATCAACAGAGTCAAAAGCGTTTTTGAAATCAACAAAGCTAGCAACCAAATGTTTCTGAAACCCTAAACATTTCTCAATAATCTGCCTAAGTGAAAATATCTGATCCACACATCCCCTACCCCTTCTGAATCCACATTTCTCATCACGTAATTGACTATCAACCAGATTCTTAATTCTATTAAGCACAATCATCGAAAGAACTTTACCTGGAACAGAGAGTAGGCTGATACCCCTATAGTTATCACAAGAACTGCTATCATCTTGTTTGAAAATAGGGATAACAATAGCTCTGGTAAAATACTTAGGAACCATGCCTTTATCATAAAGGATATTAAAAATTTCAGTCATCCAAGTGGTAACAGAAACAATCCCAGCTCTAAGCATTTCAGTAGTAATTTCAACTACCCCTGGGGATTTATGAAGTTTAAGTTTAGAAATAGCCAAAGTAACTTCAGATTTTGTAATAGGGCCAACATTAAAGCCACCAATGCATCTGTCATCATTGCAAACAATGGGAATAGAACTAATCATATTATTTAGAACATCACTGAAATGCTCAGCCCACGTAGCCATGACAGAATCCTCACCTTCTATAACCTTACCTTGTTTATCCTTCAAACCTTGTATGGCTGTCCGTTTTCTACCACACGAAACATTAACTATTTGGTACAGCTCTCTGCTGTTTTGCTGTCTAACTGCTTCCTCGGCTTTGTCAGCCAAACTATCAAGCCAAAGATTCTTATCAGCAGCTAACTGATCTTTTACACGTTTATTAAGTTCTCTGTAATGCTTTCTATTAGAACTAGTAGTGTATTGATTAAGGACATTCCTGCAGTTCTTTATTTTTGAAATATGCTCAAGTGCCTTATCACTCAAAGAATTCTGCCTCCTCTACTCCTTTTTTTCCTAAAAGAGTACTGTTAGTGTCCAGGAAAGCCTGTTTAAAATGATCCCATTCTTCCTAAACCTCAGTAGTAAGCATACCATGGCTGTCATAATGACTAAGTAACCTATCATGGTAATCTTTGTCTATAACTGGATCTTTCAGAGAGCTTCAGTATTAATAGTAAATTTTTTAACCCTAGCACAGCACTTCTTAAGTTTAAGTTGCAAGACACTTTTATCAAGGTAATGGTCAGATCCAATTTCAGCTCCCCTATATGACCTGGTATTCCTAACAGAACTGGCCCATTTGCTGTTAATTAATATAGAATCAATCATATTCTTATGTAGCTCATCAGGTGAAACCCATATATACTTATGTATGTCGTGGTGTTTGTAATAAGTGTTAGTTATTCTGAAACCATTGAGTTTACTTACCTATAGGAGACGTTGCCCAAGGTATTCCTAAGGAAAAGTACGTATAGTATAGCTTAAAACTTCAAATTGGAGAATGGACTTTACTTCGTTATAGCCATAATTTCGCTATTGCCGACTTTGTGATAATAGGTTTGACTGCATATACATAGATATTCCGACTTATTTTGAATAATTTGGAAAAGTGGTGCAATCACTAATATGTATCAGTTTCTTTATTTTAGGCAGCAGCCATGAATAACATCATATCACTTATCCAAGTTCAACTTGCAATGAATCCACGATGTAGGATAAATTTAAAATAATCATTTACACAATGCAAACTTCGGCAACTCATTTGATAGCCGTTTGAAACGATAGTGATTCTATCTTAGACTAACCTCAGACATGCAAGCATAATTATACACATACAGTAATTCCTTTCAATTATATATCAACCACCCTTGTGTCAGGTATAAATTATAAAATCTAGAGTGGAAAATGAAATTATACTCATTAGTACGGAACACGGTTCCATTTGCATGCTATATAGCATACTAGAACCTGTGTTCGAATATTGGATAAGAAGGATGCTTTTCTTTTTAATGCCTGTTGTCTTTCTACGTATGGCCAACTACCTACACAATCCTTATCTATTGCTGTGTTATGTACACAGTTAATTGTACACAAGGCAAGTTAGCGAATCTAAAACCAAATAGAAAAACTAAATCAACAAATTCAACATAATAGAAGATATTTCAACGCATATCCCAAATAGCATAATTAAATTTGTCATTTTTTTCTGATTTGCTATTACAGTAAACAACAATTTCGTTTCATGTGTCGAGTGGTTAGCACGCTTGGCTACTGATCTAAGGGACCTGGGTTCGAGACCCGGGTAAGGCATGGATGTGTGTGTCGTTTTTCTGCTGAGGTCCTGCCATCCTCACAGACCTTCTACTATGGCATATAAACTGACAGGCTCCTGTCAGACCTCTGTGGCAAGCAGCTGCTTGGGGGGGGGTATCATAAAAATTATTCATTTAAATTATAGTCATCATTTGTAAGTCTGAGATTTCCAGAGAAGTTGCAATGGTTATTATGGAAATATCTGTCAGAAAGACTAACCATTTGTTTCTTTAAATGCAAAAACAACCGAGTTTTTATGTGATTCTTATGACATTTTCGTTTTTAATCTTTGTTTTAATCTTTGTTTTGATTTAAATACAGAATATATTCTTGTCACATCCTCCTCTTTCTTCTGTTTTCACTGGCTGAGGCGAGTACGTGATCTTTAGACATTGTTCTTTTGTGATGAACTTCTTTGTCCTTGTCTTCCCTAAGATTCTTTTCTTCTTAACCTTTCTTTGTTTCTTTTGTTCACATAATAATTTCATCTCCCATCATTTCAGTAACCATTGTGGGTCTTTATCAATGTAGACCCACTCAACGCAGCTCCACTGTCCGATTCCTGTGCTCCCAATGCAATTTCAGCCTCTGGGCCATTTTTCTCGTCGAAAAACTCATTTTCTAAGCAGCATTTAATTAATGAAATTTCACTCAGTATACTTTGAGCAATTTCTATGACAAGTGTAATGTACTCAAGAAATGGAATATTTTTTCTTCTCTCCGAATAATCGTACCAGCTGGACTTATTAAATACGATAATGTGGTTAACTATTTCACTGAAAAATATTTTTTTATTTTGCCGCATAAAATAAGAAAGTATTGTAGTCATGAAAAAAATACTCTCAAGATCTTCGATTAAGAGCATATTTTAGTGGTCTCGGAATTCAAATATTTTCGTGGTGCCAGCCAGTACGGCCTCTAGTGCCTAAACGGTTTATTCTAGTGGGCCGAAATTTTATAATCAGGACCATGTCCATCTGGATTAGTGTCTCTGAGAATATTAACCTTGTGAAATGATTTTATAAAATGTTGCGTATTGTAAAGTGGCGCTATCGATTTAATCACGTTTTCTTGATTTGTAGCCAGTTCCGTCAAAAACATTACTACTTAAAACGTATGGGCCAAAAATATCAACTAAACTAAAATAAAATGTAATTTCTCGATAACCTTTCATCTTAATGGACGACACCTTATATTAAGCCATTTATATATCTTACAGCGTGAACGAATAATACAATATTGAACTGTGAAATTTCTATGTCGATGACAAACTTTATGCTATACATGCTGAACCTCTAGTTCATCCTTTCGACGTTTAAGTAAAATTTTAATTATGAATACGGTTAATTATACTGCGTAAACAATAAATTATTTATGCTATTTTCGGCGTGTTTCTTTCCTAAATGAGTAGTGCTGAAATGCAACTCTAACACTGGTTTCGTTCTACTGTTAATATTTGCAAAGATATTGTTACGACAGTTGAACGTGATGCAGTGACTTTATGAAAAACGTGACATGAACGCTCATATATACTTCTGCTTGAGATTTATGTAACAAACGAATTTGAACATAGAACCAATCTGAAAATTAAGAATGATACAATTCTAAGGTTAAAGTTATGGATATGTAAAAGAAGACGCAGTTAGTCTCAATTTATAAGCGATAAGTGTAGAAAAAGAAGAAATATTTGTATGTGGTGAGTGCGCGGGAGGTTGTTTAGTTTCATTAGTGTAATATCTAGCGAGTTAACACAGATAGAAGGATTGTTTATACCTGGAGTGAGTTGAAGGTATTCAACAAACATGGCAATCAAAGTGAAGAGGCAATGAGTTAGTCGAGCATACAGAGCTGGTCTTAACAGTTCTGTAGGAAAAGGTTATTACTTTATGTACGATAGTATTTAGCTTGTTTATAAGTTATTTCATCCATGCGTTTGTAATAAATTGCATTATTTTCTAATTTGTATTGTAAATATACTTTCCTATACCCACGATCAGTGCTCATATATTTTAAATTTATAACAATATCATAGAAAATGTGTTTTCATGATATTCAGCATTTTGTGATCGCGTAAATGGTAGCTAGGCGTAAACTGGAAGAAGGGCTGTGTACCAATCCCTAGTGATGATGCACAGAACCGGCCAGGTCTAGCACCTAATGTCCGACTCCGCCTTCTCCTGGTGCAGGCCGTTAGTACCTTTCAAAAGAGATATTCTCTTTTGGAACGGAAGAGGAGGGCTGCCAGTTCAGTATGGCCTACTGATCTGGTCATCTATGGCCACTTTTTTTCCTTTTTTTCAAACCTGCTGAGGAGTGGTCAACTTCACAGGGTTCTGGTGCTGACCATTTATACCTACTGGATTGGCCTTGTTCATGGTCTCTAAAACACAATCTGAAGTTATTTTGGCTATTTCTAAACTTAAACTTCATAAATCCCCAGCGGTAGATGAAATTACTACAGAAATGCTGAGAGCTGGGAACGTTTCGGTTACCACTTGGATGACTGAAATTTTGAATAACTTTTATGATAAAGGTATGGTTCCTAAAGATTTTACCAGAGCTATTATTATCCCTGTTTTCAAAAAAGGTGATCGCAGTTCTTGTGATGACTATAGGGGTATCAACCTACTCTCTGTTCCAGGTAAAGTTCTTTCTATGAATCTGCTTAATAGAATTAAGAATCTGATTTACAGTCAATTGCGTGAGGAGCAATGTGGATTCAGAAGTGGTAGGGGATGTGTGGATCAGATATTTTCACTTAGGCAATTTGTTAGGTAATTTGTGGTTGATTGTGACATCATATGGTATACCAGACAAGTTAGTTAACATAATGAAAGCTCTCTATAATAACACTGAGTCGTGTGTGAGAGTTGGTAAGTCTTTTAGCAGTTGGTTTACATTACTTCTGGTGTTCGACAAGGGTGCATTTTGTCTCCTTTTCTCTTTAGCTTGATTATTGATTATGTAATGCGAAATTCATTTCAAGGGAAATATTTTGGCCTTATATGGACTGGAGATACAAAAATTTCTGATTTAGATTATGCTGATGATTTAGCCCTTTTGGCAAATGATGTTGATGAGATGAACTCTTTCATTCGAGCTGTTGATGAGACTGGTAGTAGAGTAGGTTTGGTTATAAACAGAGAGAAGACTAAAATGATGAAAATTGGTCAGGCAGGCTGTGATTCAGTTAATCTGAATGACTGCAGTCTTTAGCAGGTGTCACAGTTTAATTACCTTGGAAGCTATGCAACAAATACTGGTGATGTGCGGCATGTGATTAACAGACGAATAGGGATTGCTGCCGGAACTTTTAAGAATCTATGGTGATTGTGGAGAAATAGGCGTATACACCTAAAGACTAAAATTAGACTGTATAATAGTTTGGTTCTTTCTAGGGTTAGTTATGGTAGTGAAACCTGGACGTTGTGTAAACAAGATAACAGGAAACTAGATGCTTTTGATTCTAGATGTTTGCATAGTATCTTGGGCATTAGATGGTTCAACTTTTTAACCAATGATGAGGTTAGGAAAAGGAGTTTGCAACCTCCTTTAAGCAGCATATTATACAGAGAGAGACTCCGCTGGTTTGGCCATGATGCCCGTATGGATAATTATAGATTGGCGAATAGGGTTATGAACAGTGTGCCTAGAGGCCTCAGAAGGAGGGGGAGACCTAGGATGCGGTGGGCAGACAATGTCAAACAGGACCTTGTTAGAATTTTTGTGCAGTGGCCGGATGCAGCAGATGTAGCTCAGACAGATATGCTTGGAGAATTAAACTGCGCGGTCTGGTTGGACCTCCGTAGCCCACGGATGCTTGAGGATGAGGATGATGATGACTTTGTCTCTATATGGACAAGTTTCCTATTTTGTCTCCACATGGTCTAAAATTTTTATATATATAAGTATTAATATATACCTATTTTATGTTACATAATTACATATATTTGCATCAAATATATTAAATGAAATTAATTACTAGCATAAATTTAATGTGAAATATGTAACATGTAATCAATCATTTAATGTATTAACCGTCGTTTCCTAGTCAGCGAATGATGTTCAGTAGTCGATATTTTAAACTGTCAACAGATTCGTTCTGCTAGGCATATTCTGCTATGCATATTAGTCCTAAATAGGTGAAGCACATGATGTTAGCGGGTACATAGTTTTGTACCGCATAAGTTGCGTATTTTGAAGTTCCCATCTGTGATAAAGAGAAATCATGGGTCGGGTTATTTTACCTCAGCGCGGCACATTTTTGCACACAACTGGCTAATTGGCCAGGTCACAAGAACCCCGAAAGCTCAGAGAAGGTTTAGGGAGGGGACTCACTAGAACAGCTATGAGAGACAGATAGACAAATCATGGTTTCCTCATGTGTGCTGTGATAGCGGCCGATCTATATTAGAAGAGTGATGCTTGGAATCAAGAAGTGTATTTCATTTGCAGTTTCTCGAATTTAGAGATAGCCTACTAATCTACACGATGATTACTTTTTTGTGTGGTGTACTTTTTGTAATGCATAACGCAATAGAAAAAGACGAAAGATTGAAGAAATGTGGCGTATCCAATTATTCCCTCATCTATTGCTCCAGTTCCACACGGCGACGATTTGCCAACCACACCTGCGTTTTTGTTACGATCGTGAACTGTAGCATCCATCGTATTCCAACCCCACCTGCGTTTTTGTTGTCAGAAGAGGAACAGAATAGGAAACTGTAAGATCAACTGCTAGGACTTTTTCGGAGCAATTGGGAGCAAAGAGCCACATTTTCCAAATCAAATAGAATTAGATAACCTACAATCAGAGATTTAGCGCTAAATAAATCAAATGCAGAGTTTTAACATCCGTCTAAGACAATGGAATTTATTCGATCCGCCCTGCAAGATATCAACATATTGCAAAACGTATGCGAAATTTGGACCCTTCTATGTTTTGGCCGAAAGTTTGTTCTTCTGCTCTGATGTAAATGGTCTTTTTAAAGCTATTGGGTTACCTCATGATCTACAAAATTGGCGCTTATTCATCGACAACTCAACCATAAATCTGAAGGCTATTTTGATTCGTTTCTTTCCGTCCCGGCAGTTTATTCGATATATTTAAAAGAAGACTATGAGAATGTCAAGTAACTGGAATGTTTGAAACGACTTCAAACCTCTAGGATCTCTACTATATCTACACGATGGCTATATTAAGTATTCTTGTTACCTCTGCCTCTGGGACTGTAGAGCATCAGGCCAGAATTATGCGAAAAG
This sequence comes from Ryuthela nishihirai, assembly GCA_038380435.1. Classification (NCBI taxonomy): domain Eukaryota; kingdom Metazoa; phylum Arthropoda; class Arachnida; order Araneae; family Heptathelidae; genus Ryuthela; species Ryuthela nishihirai. The sequence continues at coordinate 65,751,548 of JAWZYU010000016.1, read as the reverse complement.
AGAATGGCTAGACAGAAGACAAATAACTACAGGCACACACAGTGTTATTCATGAAGCTTTTGCCACAGTTGACCAGCTCTTGCTGTCACATTACGTTGGGCTTGTGAACCAGTTGGTCAAAGCTTTGAATCACACATTAGATAGAAGATGCGTTTCAGCATATTCCATATTCTCTCACATGTCTGTCACAAAAGTAAATTATCATGGTTATTACATCGTGACAAATACGATGGATGCTATAGTCTGAAGAACTGAAAGACAAAATGACTATTACGGAAAAGAGTGTTTGGCAGGCTTTTCGGAAAGTACTGCAGGGTTTTTCGGTGACAATAAGAGTGAGACATAAAAAATCTTATGGAAAATTTGATGGGTTGTAAAATGTCTCAAAAATTCACTATTTACACTCACACCTGGACGGCTTCAGACCAGATTAAGGAATCCACCAAAAATAAACATAGGAGCTAATAAGTGAATTTGAAGTTTAGTATTCATTACACTACGTAACAAATTTTAATGAAGTTAATTTCTAATTCTTAAAGCGTAGTTCTTATGCAGCAATAGCCTAGTAAGAATTTTCCTTCATTTCGATACGACCATGTAACATTTTTAGTAATTGCATGTACATATATTATGATATGTTGTGTAATTAATATAATATAATGTTTTACATAAATATTAATATCATTAATTTTGTACGTTTAATTGATGTCATGTATAAACCATTGATATATGTGTAAAAAGCATGACTAATACGATCAATAAACACAAAAAAGATAAACATACACTTCAATAAAATTTGTTACATAGTGTTATATTAAAAAATAGCAAGTGTTTCTTGCAATGAAACATTTTAAGTAACAAATGATAGATATTAAACTGTAGCTATATACAAACGTGCCTGTTTAAAGTAATATATTCCGAAGCACATATTATATTGTATTTTGTTTTCATTTTTCATGATTTTAATATTTTATTCAAAGCAACGTTTTGTAAAGTAATATTCGTTAGGAAATATGGAAATATTTTAAAAACTATTATTGAAACCTTTTTGGAGAATCTATGTATTGCGATGATGATAGATCTGATGTCATGAGGATGATGATAATATTGGAGGAGGGAGCAGAAGACGAAGGGCACCTCTTAAAGTTTATCTAGGTAGGACGGAAGTCTCACCAAGCAGGTTGAGAAGTGATAGCGGCGGTTATTGAAAACATATTTATTCTGAAATGAAAAAATAGTGACTGGCCATGGCCGAGTAGTTAGCGCTCTTGGCTACTGATCTAAGGGACCTGGGTTTAACGTAAGGCATGGATTTATGTGTCGTTTTTCTGCTGAGATTCCACCATCCTCTCAGAACTTCTACTATGGCTTATAAACTGATAGGCTCCTGTCCGATCTATGTGTCAAGCAGCCGCTTGAGTGAGTATATATATATATTTTTTCATTTTATATATTTTGATTACGTTCTGTTCATCTTTAAATATAATCTTTTTATAATGTTGTTACATTCTCCAGCTCTCTCTTGTAATCCGCGCAAAACTTAAGCAATTGATTTTGAGTTTCAACTCTAAACGATGCCGTCATTCAACTTTAGTGCGGTATGAATGAAGATTAAAATATAAAATTTACCTCTGAGTGGCGGTTATCTTGGATACAATGGGCTAATTAGTCATGTCACAAGGACCCCGAGCGCTCATAGAAAGTTGAGGAAAGGGGACCCACTGGACAGTTGTTAGGAGATAGGTGGAAAATCACGTTAAGGCCATTCAGTGTGTTCTTTAACATGCACAGGGCAGTGGTGAAAATGGGGTTTCAGGAAGAAGTGGATGCTGCAGAATTATGGTTAGAAAAAGACTCCGTAGTTGATATGGCGACGTTAAGCCACACATAAAAAAACATTTAAAAATCGTTTAAAAGACCAGGAGTTTTGATCACGAATATTATAAAATAGTAGATATACATACAATAAATCTATTGGTTTTTGCTCAGTGTAAGAGATAAAAAAATTAAAGAACTCTGTAACTGGAGAAAAGTGTCAAATTGTTGAAATTTGGTGGTTTTCCAGTTTTGAACTGTCTTCAACACCCACCTGGTGGCTGCTCAAGGGAAGCCACTGAATGTCCTTCCACTGAAAGTATACGGAATCGTTAAGAGGATAGTTTTGAAATTTTGAAACTTTGGCGATTAAAATCTTAGAAATTGTAGGTACGAAAGATCAGAAATGGCACATATATTTTACCAGAATCATGTGGCCAATATTCGCATGTTTCTAGCACTGAGGCAGAGGACTCTATAATAATTTCATTTCCATGTTTACATGGTCTAAAATATATAAAACATCTAACTTATTCGCCTAACTTCTTTGCACGTGATAGTCATGACATTGACGAGTAAACAATGTACTTAATCGACTGACTAGTCATGGGCCATGTACAAGTGAAGAAGTTTGAGATTTAATCAGAAAGCTCCAGGAATTAGGCTGCATTTGACAAAAATCACTGACTAGCAGTCAATCACTTTCCGACAGCAGCAGCAAAATATTCACCAGGTAATACCGATACAGTCCCCAGGACTCATGATATCAGTGGTCGTCTTGACCTAACGATCTGATCCCAAAGATGTTCCATGGTGTTGAAATCAGGCCTCTGTGCAGGCTAGTCAAGTTCTTCTACAACCATCTCATCAAATCATTCCTGCACGGTTCTCGCTTTTTGGACGGGGACATTGTCATGTTGATACAGATGAGGTCTTCACCGAACTGTTGCCGTAAAGTGTGGAACACAGAATTGTCGATGATTTCATTATAAGCCGCGCAGTTCAGAGTCCCATTCACTGGAACTAGGGGACGAGCCCGAAATATGAAAACAGCCGCAGAACATGATGACTCCTCCACCAAACTTCACAGTTGGTACAACACAGTAAGGCAGTAGCGTTCACCTGGCACATCCTCCACACCCAGACTTGTCCATCGGACTGCCAGATGGTGAAGCGTGATTCATCACTCCAAAGAACGCAGTTTCACTGCTCAAGAGTCAACTTGCGCCGTGCTTTACACCACTATCCAACACTTGGTGTTGATCTTGTTAATGTTAGGCTTGTGTGCGACTGCTTCAACATTGGAACCCATTTCCTGCAGTTCGCGACGAACTGTTATTGTGCTGACGTTGCTTCCAGAGGCATTTTGGAACTCGGTGGTGAGTATTGCAACCGAGGACAGATGATTTTGTAGCACCATCCGATTCAGCACTCGGCGGTACTACTCTTGTCATTTTACGTGTCCTACCGGGTCGCGATTGCACTGTTGTTACTCCTAGGCTTTTCCACTTCACAATAACATCACTTACAGTTGCCAGGTCAGCTGCAGCACGGCCGAAATGCTCTGCCGTATCTCCCATTCTCTTATTCATTCTTGTATATGAGGTTTACCAGGCCACGTGCGTCCTTTTATACCTGTTTGAGCCATGGATGTGGTTTATATGGGCGAATCCAGTACTCAGAAGTGGTGTCCGGATACGTTTGATTACAGAGTGTATGCTCAGCACAGTAAAAGAACAAGAAAAAGGTAAAATGAAGCAATTAATAAGAAAATGAAATATATGGTAACCAATGGAGGAAAATAGTATGATAGGGCTTACTTTTTTAAATAAGCAGAAAATTAATTTATTAAACCAAAAAATAAGATATTAAATACTATACCATTGATTACATTATCCTGCTTATCCCAAATATTTAGAATATTCACAAAAAATGACTATACATGTCATCAATACATATGAAAGTGACTAAAATAAATATTATTTAAAGTCAATAAAATTTTAACTATCCAAAAATACTACGCAAAAGATAAAAATTGATGGTTGTCATAACAAACGGAGACCACATTATCCTTGCTTATCCCAAATATTTAGAATATTGACAAAAACAAATGACTATATTATATATTGGTGCACATACATGTGTATATATATACAGGGTGAATCTGGAAAAGTGGGCAAAACTTTACGGGGTGGTAGAACGCAGCTATACGAGCAATATTCGTCATAGAATGTATGGTCGGAACGTAAGCGGTGAGAAGTTAAAAGGTAGTTTTCCACTGTCACATTTAAAGAATGAACACAACAAGGAGAGGAGATACTCTGTGCCTCACTTGCATTCCCGTCCGCCGCACCGTACACAAAGTGCATATCCGCCATTTCGTGGTTAGTATAACCAGCCATCCTCTCGGCAATCCACGGTAGAAATGCCGTTGGGTGCGAGGACCGACCCTTTTATACCATTTCCAACGCCACCTAGCGGCTCGCCGTTTGCGTTCCGCCCATACTTTCTATGACGAATATTGCTCGTATAGCTGCGTTCTACCACCCCGTAAAGTTTTGCCCACTTTTTCAGATTCACCCTATATATATAAACATCAATATATAATAATTCTTAGTCACCGTTGGGTATTAATGTTTAACCAAATTGGAAACCTTAGTTGTGACAAATTAAAAACATTTACAACAACAGACCAAAAAGTTTCCAAATATTGTATAATTTAATTACAGTCTCACGAATATCAAAATATTTTTTTGCAGCGAAAGTAAAATCTGACTTTTAATCTGTAGTACTAGCAGCATCGGCTCGTCCATTATGACACCTAGAGCACTGCCCGACTAAAAGTTAATACATGAAATAATAAGCGAATTTAAATTTTAGTATTCATTAGTCTTATTTAAAAAACATGACACCATCTTTTCATTCGTTTGTAACCATTACTTTGCGAATCAGTACCATCGTCTGCTACAGTTTATATATGACTAATTGATCCGTTACAATGAAGATGCAATAGGAATAAACTGGAAGACATAGGCCATCGATTCAAAGTGTTTCGTGACATTTGATTGGCTGATTCCGGTTGTTCAGAGTGATTCATTACACTTCATTAGCTAAATCAACCACTGAATGAATAGTCAAAGACTTTTTTTTACTTTACCAAAATCGTCATTTGATTGTACCAGTTGGTTTGCCGTGTTTCTTTTTAAAGGACGTGCATTTAAATATGATCAGTTTAGGAAGAGCATTTAGATGTTAGAACTCATTCAGCACCCTTTATTTCTAGGCTGTCACTCCGACACCGTTCTTGGCTGTATCTAGGCTAATATTTTGCCATGTCCATTTTTAAAAAGTGGATCTCAATTTAAAAAAAGGCTCCAAAGTAAATTTTGGCCTTTTAAATCAATATTCAGTTTTAGAGAAATGTACATAGAAAAGAGGAGACAATGTACCATTCAAACGCCGTTACATACATACTTCCCTAAAAGAGCAGCATCCTCTCAAATCCTATCTCAACCTTCACTCAAAGCCCTACTCTATCATCAACTACTACAAGACGTCCGTCCAAATCTCCAGTAAGAATGTGTTAGCATTTGATGAAGAGCCAGATGATTCAAAAATTGTGCCAATTTTACATTTGTAAGTCGTTATAAGCAAAAGAACAAGAGATTGAGGGTAAGTAAAGTACAGTGTTTATTTGAATTGTGAATGCTTTATTTTCGCCGGTTACCCACATGTATGACTGCTTAAAAATGTCATCTGCAAGCTAAAATACAATGATTCGCTGTACGACGAAATTCCTTATACGACAGTGGTCTGGAACCTGAAGTGTCATATGACTGGGACACGCCTGTACACGTTTTAAAGGAAATATATCTCTTTCGATTTCATAAAATCGCTGCAAAATACGAATTCCTAAATCGCATTGTTCTCACCTCAGTTACATTCATAATAATCAGATATCTTTTAGATTAAAGAGGAGAATAAATTGCATCCTTTAAAACTACCTACTACGTAGCAGAATATTGATTGCAGAGGCTTTCTTTAACGTTCTCATTTCTTTCGAAGCATCGAAACAGAAAATCCCCGTAGAATTGATGGGGTTAATTAAACGTTTCATGTTGCACAGTTTTTAAATTGGAAGTGTTACACTTTTGCTTTGGAGTGTCGGGGCTTGTTAATGCTCTTTTAAGCTCATTATAAAGTGAACACATTCTTTATAATCATTCGTAGAAATTAGTTTAATTCTTGGTAACATAATTTAAGTTATTTAGTTGGGTATCAAACACCAACATCTTTCTTAATGAAACTAGATAAAAATTCTAACGTTAAAGGCGAAAATAAAGATATACAGGGTGATTCAAAAGATCTTAGGTAAACTGTAAAGGTAGGTCAGGAATACAAAAACAAACCATTTTTACATAGGAACATATGGCCGCAAACGCCATCCGAGTCTGCTAGAGGTACAGGAAGAATCAAAAATAAAGGAATACAAGTAAGGTATAACAACATGCTTATTATACATCATGTTTACAATTTCAGAGGAAGTGCTCAAAGTTCTTTCCATCTGCAGCAATACATGCCTTGCAGCGTCGACACATGGATCGGCGAACATGTTCAAAAATGCCAGGTCTCTCACGGAGACATGCTGCTGCATCAACGACTCTTGTGACGAGGCCAACGTCAGAGGCTACGGGGGTTTCGCACAAAGGTCTTTTAGATAACCCCAGAGGAAGAAATCAATGTGGGACAAGTCGGGTGATCTTGGTGGCCAAGCGACAGGTCCTCCCCGGCCAATCTGTCGTGCAGGAAAGGCGCTGTTGTGATACTCGCGTACAACCAAGGTGAAATATGTGGGCGCCCTATCATGCTGAAACCACAAGGGTCGGCGCACAGATAGAGGAACATCATGCAATAGTTGCGGCAAGACCTCCTACAGGAATATCCGATAACTACGCTCATTTAGTGGTGATGGAAGAAGGTATGACACAAGCAAAAAGTCTCCAGCAATGCCCGCCGAAACATATATGGTGAATCGGTGTTGCGCAGCACGGGGGTTGTAGCTCGTGAGTTGTCATGTGCCCACACATGCAAATTATGAACATTAACAACACCCTCACGTGAGAAGGTAGCTTCATCGATGAAGAGAACCAACGCTGGAAATTCCGGCTGTACGACACATTTTTGCAAAAACCAACGTGCCAATGACTGACCCAGTTGCATGTGAAAAGGGTGTAACAACTCGTGTAATACTCGCCACAGGCTGGGTTGAGGTACACGAATGTGATGCGAAATAGCTCGTGTACTTGTACTTGGATTGCATTCAATTTCATGTAAGACAACGTCTTTCATGGCAGGTGTGCACGTCGTTGGGTCCCGACCACAATGGCTGTTTACTTCGAAAAATCCAGTTTCACACAATCTGTGGTGCAAACGCGCAAATTTTGATGATGGACCACAAATCTGTTTAGAAACCGTTCACGATACAATAGCACCGCGGCTCGCCTGTTTCCATTTACTGTCCCATACGTTAAGTGCATATCTGCCATCTCAGTATTACTGTAACGATGCATCCTACTCCCTGAATGTCAATGACTCGAATTATGATGACTCGCGTTGCCCAACTCAATTTCTGGCAAATAACGCCCTCTAGCACAATCAGTTGGCGGTTGCGGCTATATGTTACTATGTAAAAATGGTTTGTTTTTATATTCCTGACCTACCTTTACAGTTCGTCTAAGAATTTTTTTTTTCTGTTGAATCACCCTCTATATTATATATGTAGATACGAGTGATCATTTAATTCGTGGACTGACACCATAAGTACTCGTATGTAACGCTTTTACCAAAGTAACACTAGATGGCTCTAAGCGTGACTGCTGCGAAGAAGGCTCCACGTGCCAAGGTCTTTTGGCGTCGACTGCTCTTGTGTTAAGACTGATTCGAGATGCGTATCATATACGTTCGTTCAGAATGTCGGAAATCCAGATGGAACAGCGGTATGTCATTCGTTATTGTGTTAGGCGAGGCCAAAGTGCTGCTGTGACTGTTGAAGAGATGAGGGAAGAATATGGTAATGACTGTCTTCGTAGTTCTGCTATTTTTCAGTGGCATAAGCGATTCAAAGAAGGATGCGAATCTGTTGCCAATGACCCAAGACCCAGCCTTCTTCCTCAATAACTCCTGAGCAAATCGAAAGAACCCTGGCAATTCTGAATGAAGACAGACGATTAACACTTCGTGAAGTGGCTGTGAAAAATGTTAGTTTCGTACGGAAGCGATCACGCGATTATGAAAACCCATCTGAAAATCTCACTAATCTGTGCTCAATAGATTCCACACAGTTTGACTACAGAACAAAAACAAAAATGGCTACAGCTGTGCAAGGAGATGCTTAATCGTTTTGAAAGCCAGGGTCTAACCTTCATGAGTCGAATTGTGACTTGTGATGAAACTTGAATTTTTCTCTACGATCTTGAAACAAAACAACAGTCAAGTTAATGGAAGCATCCCGATTCACCGAGACCCCAGAAAATTCGGGTTTCTCGTTCAGTTGGGAAAAAAAAGTGGCTCTTGTGTTTTTTGACATCAAACGTGTTTTCGTTACTCACTTTGTGCCTCGTGGAACAATCACGAATAAGGAAGCCTATTCGAAGGTTCTCAAAACCAAAATTCGTCGTGTCATTCGTGAAAAAGGTTCGGAACTTCCTCGTTTCTCCATCACGACAACGCCAGGTCCCATACGGCTATATTAGCCGTATATGGCAAATTGCAGACGGGTAACATCAATCCATGGAACGGAAACATCGGACATCACCTGCAGAGAAAACGCCAAAACTTTCCAAATCATGAAACAAGCTGATGACCACTTTCTTATGAGATAGCAATGGGATAATTTTTATCAGTTTCTTGGAAGGTGGAACAGCCATCAACGAAGATAGATACTTCTTGTCCCAAGAAAAGTTTAACTGAGTTCTGAAAACCAAAAGCCCAGATCTCAATCATAAGAGCATCAAGTTTCATCTGGATAATGCGACGCCGCACACAGTTCAAATGTAGCTTGCAAAGACGGAAAAGCTGGGATGGAACATAATGCTTCATCCACCTTACAAGCCGGACCTTGTCACTTACTTTTGATTTGGTAGAATGAAGCCATGCCTGCGTGGTAAGGTGTTTGAGAGTGACAAGGAACCCATTTCATGCGTGAAATAATGCTGTTCAGGTCAACTTCCTGGTTTTTACCAAAGTGCATTCACTGAATGGAAAGCAAAATGCATCGAGTCAATGGATCGTACATTAAATGATATTTTCACACATGTTGAGGATTGTATTTTTCGTTTGTGCAGTAGGGTTGCATTATCTGACATCATCAGACAATCATCAGTAAAGAAGTTACAGCTGATTGTGCATTACTTTGTGACCCAACCTTGTACATTATTTTACCGTGAACACTTTCACATACACAAAATGCGCTATTGATTACGATAAAGAAATGTTAACATTCTAAAATATAATTAAATATGTTTAATATTATAAAAATGAGGATATTCAGAAGAAGTCATAATGGTAAAGGGGGGAATAAAAATGTTACCCTTTTGTTTAAAACTAGAAGGATACATATCGCCTCTGGTGTATATATCTGGCGCATATGGGAATCTCGTTTTCAAATAGAATGAAGTTTGGTATACCTAATTTTTCACTCCTTAAACGTTTTAATTTGAGCTAATGGATGACGGGGGAAATGCAAATAGTAGCATTTTATTGGGAATTATGCATAAAAGTTATTTATCATTTATTTCTTTACTTTAAAATACTTTTCTCACATCCCTTTGAAAAAAATGACAGATTATTGCTGTCATCATCAAAATTTCAAATGTAAACGATGAGTAGATCCCCAGATTGACTAAAAGCTTCACAGTTTCCATATTTTTTTTTCAACTCTAACGATATAAATTAGAATTATTTAAATATTCGAAAAATGAGAATTATAGTATTTTGTTAGTACTAATCGAACTGAAAAGAGAGTTTACCAATTACCTCTTAAAACTAAACAGTTGCATTTCCCACCCTCCCTGGGAGTAAGGAGTCAACTCATTGCTATCAGAGGTTCATTGCCTTCACATTGCGCCACCAAAATTCCAATATTCTCACCTAAATACATCACCGTTAGAGGGTGCAATTATAGCTTTTGGGAGCTTCGGAAAATGAGGATTGTAAGAGTTCATCCATACCTATACGACCCAAAAATCTCTTTTAATCAACCTCTAAATACAAACGATTTCCTCTTAACCCTTTCAGGACCATAAGGTTTCTAAGAGTAACTATTAGTATGTAACTGTTTATTTTAGTTTGTTTAGACGCGAAATAAATAAAAATCATAAGAAAAATACATAACAATGTGTAGTTTTTTTGGAATTTTATGGGAAATATTTTTCCCAATGGACTATAAAGGTAACACAAATTATAGTTAGGCTTATTATACAATGTCTTTTATTTATTGGTTTATTAGAACAAAATGTTAACTAAAATAATACAAAATTATGAAATAAAATTACTATACAAAATGATGTGCTAATTATGATATTCTGCGAAGCAATTTCTTTTGGTAGTGAGGCAAAGATGGACATTGCACATAGTACATATACTATGCGTCCTGACTGTTCTGTTTTTGTTTTCTAAACGCTCCCGTTTACGTAATTGCGTTCGGCACACGTTCTATTTTGACATTCTGCGTAAAAAACGCAGATAAGGTTATAATTAATATGACAATCACCAATTTTAAAATGGGAAAAATGTTTCCCTTAGTCGTGAAAGGGTTAAAACACAAAAATTGCATGCCCCATGGATCTAAGGGGTAACTGATTGTTGCCAATGGAAACTTCGTGGCTTTCACATTCCACCACCAAAATTTCACATTTCTGGCATACCATATTGTTTACAATATTCGTTTGAAATTTTATAATTTTCTATTTTTCCACCGTTAGAGGGCGCCTTTCTAGCTTTAGAGGGATTCGGAATTTGCAAATCGTGATATTTTGTGAATTCTATGCAACACAAAAAGAACTTTAATGCCTCAAAACGATCTTTAAAAGAAAATAAATAAATTCCCACCTCCCTGGGTCTAGGGTGGGAGGTCAACCTATTGCTGCCTATTGAAACTTCATGATCCCACAGATTCCGCCACCAACATTTCAAATTTCTAGTTTAAATACATGATTCACAATACTCGTTTGAAATTTTATAATTATTCATTTTTTCCACCGTTGGAGGGCGCAATTATAACTTTTCGGATATTTGGAAAATGCAAATTGTACGCTTTCGCCAATACCTATCTAACATAAAAATAATTAGAAAAAAAGTTAGTTTACGTTTATAAACAAACAATTTTCTCTTAAAATAAAAAAAAATTCATTTTTCCACCCCCCCTAGGTCTAAGGGGGTTAATCCTAATTGCCTATGGAAACTTCGTCTTTTTCCACTGTTGGAGGGCGCAATTATAACTGTAGGGATGTTCCGAAAGTGCGAATCGTAATATTTTATCAATACCTATCCAACACAAAAATAATCTTTAACATGTCTCTAAAAAAAAACTTTTGATGTCTACAGACGACAAAGTGAAACCATTATCTTAAAAAAACGAGTTAAAACATGCAAGTCATTTTTGTAATATCAGCACAACTGCATACTCCAAATTTCACTTACATTGATTTGTAAAACATTTAATTAACTATTAAAACAATTTTGTTACAGATTTTAACCATAAAATGTCCTTGAAAATATTTTCGTAAAACATTAAATTGCTAACTGTTTTATTAATTGTTGGTTTTAATATCTAAAATTACAGCAGTTTTAGATTCAAAAGAGTAAAACCGGCATAGATACATCTGACTTGCTATTAATTTAAGCAGTATTTTATGCACAATGAGGTATTTAATATGCAAGACTGCTAAATTCAATAGTGAGTATGAGTGTTACTGCATATATTTCCTTCTTTAAATTCCCCTCAAGCAGCTGCTTATCACAGAGCCAAGCCTGTCAGTTTATACGCCATAGTAGAAAGTATGAGGATGGCGAGACCTCAGCCACCTTTTGCAGTAGCCAAGCACACTAACCATTCGACCACAACACTAATATTTCCCTACATGTATCTAAACTATGGAAACATTACATATTATATATTTTGTGATGTAACGCTTTTGCAACGAAATTGTAAGGACAATTGTTGGTTGCTTGGAAACTCGTTTCCAAGAAAAGCAAGCTAAGATTATTTTACCTTAGCGATAATTTAAACATTCTTTCTGGGTTCGATAGGCATTGATAAAATACGATTCGCATTTTCTGACTCTTCCAGTAGCGCGATTTAATAGCGCGCGCTGAAAGTTCTAAAAGTGGGGAAATGTAAAACTCTCAATGAATATTTCCAACGTTATGTTTACAGTAGAATAGGTAAGTGTTGGGAGTAGAGTATAATGGTCAACAGGTTTATATTTTCAGAAATGATTTTCTGTGTCCTACCGCCAGGAGTTGTGGAATGCAATTCTTTTAAGACTTTTTGTGTTTTATAACTACCAGGCCCGGAAGTAGAAAAAATCGAAGCTGGTCAAGAAACACAACCGAGCAGAAAAAATATAAAAGGGAAGGAGCCCAAGAGACTGAATTTCCAATTCAGTAAAACCTTTTCCGCTCCGTTTTCCAGGTCTTTAAACAATTTATTGAACAATGCATAAAATGCAACTAACTTTAACAATTTTTTTGCCTCTATCACCTTTACGAGCATTCTGAAAGGAAGGGAGTGATGGCCCCTTGCCCTCCCCCTCTAGATCCGGCCCTGATAGATACTAATGAAATATTACTATATTCATTTTCCCAACCATTCATTAGTTCGAGTTTGCAACCTTAAAGGTCATTAAAGATGGGAAATAATAAACTTCATTCTCTTTGAATACGAGTGCACCATATTCGTGAGAGGTTATATGTTATGCTTCTGGTAGAAAGTCAAAAAGGGTTAGATTATTTTTTGTATAATATTTTATCAAATAATGTTATCGAAACTAAACATTTTTATTAAATTATGCTGATTATGATTTAATAAGAAGCGATTTCGTTTTTAAATCGTTGATCATCTTTGAGAAAAAGATTTTTTAATTATAATCATGATCAATTTCGTTATATTAGATGAAGTTTTGTGGCGGGGTGAGGTGGGGTCTCAGTCGGTAGGATGAATGGTTCATAATCTGCAGTTGTTAGGTTCGAGTACCAGCGTTGAGATTATCTCCGCAAAATTACCCCCCTTTTCTCTCTGTCTGTAGAGAACATCGATAGGCTCGGAAAGATAGTTGTTCGTCGGATGGGATGCTAAGCTGTGACCCAGTATGCGGAAGACCCATGCTCTGTGCACGCTACAGAACACGTTGCATGGCCTTGATGGGAGGCTACCATCTGTCTCCTAACAGCTGTCCAGTGGGTCCCCTCCCCCAACTTTCTCTGAACCTTTGGGTTTCTTGTGATCTGTCCATTTAGACCATTGTGTGCAAAAAAGTGCCGCTCAGTGTAAATAAACCCAGCCCTTTGAAAGGGCAATATTTTGTATTTGTAAGGTTAAAAAAATGCATTTGTCTTACTGAATATTTAAACTGTTCGTAGTTAAAGTAAAATAAAGCTCAAGCATGGCTAACCAAATGTGAATAAAAACTACTTGTTAAAGTCATGAAATATTTCAATAGTAAAGTATTCCATGAAATATCCTGTAGCATGGGACTCATCAACAGTCAGCGGAAAAAGATTTGAATTTTTTTTTCATCTAACAATTCTCAAATAAAACGTTTTAACGTAGTTAGGTAATCTGATGTGTATTTCGAAATATTCCACAAGCAAATCCCGTAAAACATCCCAGAATATGTAAAATAGACACTTTATATAAAAATAGTGCTTTCGTAAACGTTCGATCATTTTACAATGTCAATTTATTCATAATGCCCCAAAGAGCATATTTAGACAACTTAAAACGATTGAGAGCAATAGGAAGGTTGAAGGCTGGTTAGAAATCACAAAGGCGATCGCATTATTTAGTATCCCCTATTCTGTTATATTAAAACTATAGCAGCAATTCCCTTTCAGACAACAAAATTCCTGTTCAAGGACGTCTCACGATTACAACATCTAGAAATGGAACAGGAGAGAAACAGCATCACCTTGGTCTTACGATTCTCACTGCATCTACGCACGGCGCTGATCTGGAGTGAGGTAAAAACTTTCATCCTGCCTCATAGCATCGTTAAGAAAAATCCATTTGGTGGAGAAAGGGCTGTGTGGACCGGTCGTCATTGCTCTACCAATTTTATGTGTTTTTGGAAGTTCTGTGAATGCACTGAGAAATGGATGTGGGATCTTTGATTCTTGTTTGAAACCTTTTGCGGGTTCAGTAGATCATGATTTTCTCCTATTAGAGAAAAATGCCCGTCCACGCAGAATAAGACTGAACAACCAATGAGGAAAACGATATCCAACGAATGGGAGTGACCTGATTTCTCTTGATCTCAATCGAACAGAGCATCTATAGGACATCCTGGGGATACATATTACTGGTCTTCAAACTCCAAATCCTCTAGGACAGATCTTATTGCTTAGCAGACTTTTTTATCCACCCATTCTCGGGATTATCTTAGTGACTGCATGAATCAAAGTTGTCAGGCTTGAATTAATGCTACAAGGGGCCATAAGCGTTTTACATGAATTTCCTTCTTCCATTTTCTTTTATATAAATCATTTTGTCTCCTATTTTCAAGACTATTTTTCATAATACAGATAGATCTCTATATTTGATTGAATTTGTCAAAATATAAATTTCGAGATATGCACATTTTACTGTTAAGTGGTTAACCATTGACGAGCAGTATATACTAATTTTTTCAAGCTTTGACTCAAAATGCCTGATTTAAATTTACTATGTTTATAATTTAACTAGGTGACTAAGCAAATGCAGCAGAATGAATGGACACTTTAAAGTCAGTTGGAGTATTTTTCGTTTGTTATATCTTTTTTTTTGTCATTTGCCGTTCTCTCGATTTCTCCATTTATCGTAATAACTGATCCTCTGTAGCTTCCCAATCCTTATGTAATGATATTTTCATGAAATGAAAGTTTGTGATATGGTTAGTAGCATAAATAATATTCGTCTTACACTTTTCCTGGCCCACAAATAAAGAGCAGACTGTAAATGCCTTTTTCAACATTTCCTTCTCAACAATGCAGCAGATAAAAATGAAAAATTTCTAAAAATAAATAATGCTTACAAATACACTGGCGCTCAAAATTAAAGAATAATTGAAAGAAAAAAAAAACGTATATAGGTGCCGATGTAAAAGAATGGGTGGCTATGAAAAATTCGCTACGCGGAAAACTATCCTACATTTCCAGTTACCGCACGTAGGCCGGCTTACGTGCGGCAAAATATTTATGCAAATTAGGAATGTGCCAAAAAGACTCGCGAGTCTACTCGCAGCTTGTAGATGTTCTAGGCAACTCTTGCTCTCTCTTCAATGGCACGTCGAACTGATTATATCCCGAAACATCGTATGGATGATTTTCAGCGGTAGAGAGCGATTGGAAGGATGGGAGCAGGCTAGATGCAGACGGAAATTTCCAGAGCATTGAATGTTCCACAGAATATCTTGTCAAGACTCTGGAGACAGTTTCAGTAGACAAGAGACGTTCGTTGCCAAACAGGATAAGGTGGGTCTCAGAGCCAAAACTGCTACAGACGATCACTATATGAGTCTTTCTGCCAGACAGAGCAGAGTGATGACCGCTAGGCAACTGTCTTGGGAGCTTGCAGCAGTTACAGGACACTTAGCGAGCCTTTATGCAAAGGAGACCTGTCATTTATATTCTTCTAACTCCCGCGGCCCGGCGAGCTCGTTAACGTGGAGTTGCCAACTTCACCTTGGAGTCCAGACCAGTGGGCGCATGTTATATTCACAAATGAATCGCTATTCAGCTTAACTACTGATTGGTGACATATTCGCATGTGGAGAGAACCAGGGACCCGCAACAGTGCCTCGAACATCAGAGAAAGAAATTCTAGTGGCCATGGCGTAATTGTTGGGGCAGGAATCATGACGAACGGGTGTACAGACCTGCACATCTTTCTGAGTGGCTGTGTTACTGCCCTGCAGTACAGAGAGGAGTTACTAAACCCATATGTCATGACATTCAGGTTAGCCGTCAGTACAAATTCAGTCAGTACACTCATCGGGCTCATGTGGTCGATGATTTTCTCGAAGAAGAAGATATTCGCCGAATGCAGTGACTATCCAGATCTCCTGACCTCATTCCCATAGAGCATGTATGGGATGCTCTATGGAGACGCATTGGAGTTCGCCAGCTCTCTCCCAAAATACTCCACGAACTGAGAACAACACTTGTCGAGGAGTGGTCATTAATTCCTAAAGATCTCATCAATACCCTCACAAACAGTATGAGGTGTCGTTGCTTGAGGAGTCGTTGCTTGAGTCGATGGCTGTCAGAAGTCATCATACTCCATATTAATTCACCGCATGTCGTACGTAACAGATCTTAATGATCTTAATGCATGCACATTATACGATTATGAATTTCTTCTGCTTGATTTACATTTGCAATGTAATAATAAATCTCTTTACCAAATTTCATTGCATTCTCCCAAAATTACTTCCAGTTATGTACGACTTTATACATTATCCTTTAATTTTGAGCACCAGTGTATGCTATGTTCAGTTAAAGTAAACGCCTTGCAGAAGGACAAAGGGTTCATAAATATTCAGCTCCAAAACAAAGAAAAGATAGTTTTTAATGATAAAAATCTCTGTAAAGATATAAAAAAGTACATAAATAAAGAAAAAAAAAACGAATATTCATATTTTCCACTGTTTGTTCCAAAACGTTAAACCAAAACTTATAGTCAATATTTAGGTCATTTGCACAAATCGTATTAATTTTATAGAAGGAGAGTGTGAAGAAACTCGTAACTATGTTTATAGAAGGAGAGTGTGAGTGTTTCTTTCACCCATTGATAAAGCATCTGATGTTCATATTTTCTGAAATCATTATGAATTGAGTAAGTGTTTGTCAGATCTGGCAATCAATACTAATGAATCAGATGTTAATGAGGAAATCACTCACGTTTAAGCGTTATTAATGAAAAAAATAAATCCATAGTAAATACACAGAATACATGTATATATATAGAATTCAATAAATCATTGAATAAAAGTTTTAAATACTTATGCGGAAAAAGGTTTTATCGCAATGGTGCGGGGATTCAAACCCACGATTCTCTAAATAAACGCCAGAGTGCTCTAACCACTAAACCAACTATCTGCAGATAATTTGTTTCCGCAATATGACTATTATACCTTTCGCTGAATCTGGCGGACCTTGTGCCATCTATAATCAGAAAACGCAACTTATTTTTCCAATTGTTGCTAATGAATCAGTTGTTAATGAGTAAGTTACTCACGCTTAAGCATTATAAATGAAAAAATCAATCCATAGTAAATACAGAGATTACCTGAGATATAGATTTCAATAAATAATATGGAAAAAATTTCCACATAAGTATGGTATGTATCTGAGAGTCATGGTTCCCAATCCCACACAGTCGGCAATAATTTCTTTCCCAATAAGAATTTGTTGAATTCTATATCTAAAGGTAATCTGTGCATTTACTCATATAAATGTTTTACTCTTTTAATTCTAAGGTCACATATTAAAATATAAATTTTTATAGCTTATATATGATATTAAGCGCATATACTAAATGTGCCTAATATTTATGAGATTTCTGATTTCAGATCTTAAAGAGTCATTAGTGCTGGAGAGACTGTGAGATTGTGCAGTTGATACTTCGAAAGTTCTCATGGATCATAGTCAATAGTTCATGAATTATCTACAAGCAAACTATATAACTTGTGAGAATTGCTGATGTGTCAACAGCGCATTCTCATTGTTTCTACCTCACTGATGCTAAGCTACTGTGATTCAATATTTTCTCATTTTACGTGGAGTAGTGTAAAGAAAAACATTTTAAGTTGCATCAAAATGGTAAAATTTAAACCACAATTCAGATTCGTCAGAATAATTGGTTTGCCATTTTTATGAGAATTATATAAACTAATTTTTGAAATCCTTTGAAGATGAGAAATAAATCTCTTTTGCCACTCATTGACTGAATAGCTGCATCATGACGTCAAAACAACACTGGATAAAGAGAGTTGTTGAGAGTCTATGGATCCCAGTTACAAGTAAGACTATACAGAATAGTCTACGCTTTATTACATGTAGTCGTACTGCGCACAGATTATAACTCTCAGACACAATACCTAAAGCTAGATTTTACCAGCATATCGGAGGTTTTATTTCCACCGAAAGAACATGGAAAGAGGTGAAAAACAATCGAATTCTTACTGATGTGGAGCTGCGAATTTCAGGATACCAGTGCTTTGTCATCATAAGAGTCAAATTCTTCGTTCGAGTAGTAAAAATATAAGAAGAAGAAGTGTCAGCTGAGTGTTGCCTTTTAATATTGGTAAGAAATTAAATTAAAGTGTAAATAAAAATTTTCTATGTGCTAAAAAAACGAAGAAATTCGTAGAATACAATGATTGACAGAGAAATTAAATTTTTTCTCAAAAACCAGTCATGGTGATGGAAATCAAAATTAATGATGAGTGCAACGAAATCGCAATTGAAGAGGAGTAAGCGAATATAATTTTTTCAGGTCACTGTTATGAAGGAACACCGACTCGAGTCCCCGGAAAGCCCTGGATATTTATGTTGTCTTTCTGCTGAGGTCCCGCCACCTCCCCTTCTCCTGTGGCGTATAAATTGACAAGCACTGTCAGATATCTGAGGCAAGCAGTTGCTTGAGGGGATTTTTTTGTTATCTCGAAAACTAATGGTAGCGGCAATTCCGTGTTTTCTCTCTGATTTACATGTTTACCTCTCATTTCTAAATGTTTGCTTCATAATGAGAAGCTCAATCGAAGAGTTAGTAGTTATCATGTGCAAGTGGATATCCTTATTAGATTACATGTAGTCGCTATTAGGTTGTGCAATTCACAAAAAATTCCAAATGAATGTCGAAGTACATATATGTATATATACCTCGTTAAATACAGATATTTATTGAAACGTAAATGACTTTTTACAGAAAGGTGGGAAATGCTAGATCTTTTGTTGAAACATAGGAATTACATGTTGAAGAAATGTTTTGTTGAAATATATGTTGTGCTGTTAATCTTCTGATTAAAAAGAATTAAGAAAACGCTCTCCGAAAAACCCATTGTTAAAATGTTAACCTTTCCCAGATCTCACGTCGAAAATTAAATTTTTAATGAGCAGATATAAGAAAGCGAAGAAAACTCAGGTGTGTTAAAACAATATCTCTTTCTACATTTTTCTCATTAAGTGCTTTCAAACGCTGGTGTTCGTATTCCTACAGAACTGAGCATTGCGTTTTATAACAAATCATAAATGGAAATTCGTGTTTGAGGTCTTCACAAAATGCTTACAATAAGATTATAATTTAGAATAAACAGAAATACACTGGATTATTTTACTTGTGGGAAGCACGTTACAAAGATCCCAAAGATCATGCTAAGATTTCTGCAAAAAAACATCCACTTAACTATTAAAGGGAAAATGTCATATAGGCTCTACCGAATGATATACTATAAGTTAATGTGTTCTTAAGTTTAAAATTTTGTAAAATATAATTTATTTTGTCCTAATATATTTTATGAAAAACAATTCAACAAATTTGTAATAGAGAGTTCAATGAAGGTGGATATTTTGATCTTGTCGCATTATAAGTAACACTCATTGCGTGGATAATATAAACGGGTAGATCAAATTTGGAGGAAACATTGTCTTGAGTTGGGTGGGATACGAACCCAGGACATTATGACGACATGTCGGTGTCATGAAGAGGACTGGAATCATACCCACCCGACTCAAGACAAGTTATCCTCCTAATTTGATATCGATATTAAAAAACATATCATACCTTTCAAATGAAGAAACATCGAGAAATTATACACGTAACATACGGTGCTATTTTCTTCCGGATGTTTGTTGTAAGCCGTGAAGACAGTGCCGTCAAGTGAAATAGATATTTGGGTTGTGTGCAGCAACTAGAGTAATTCATTTCATTAAATAGATGAGCTCTTGATTGGCAGCCGGTAGTTAGATCAGTGGCCAGAGCCTCTCATATGTCTTGAATCTCATAAGACATATCAGTAGGTCGTGGGTTCGTATTCCACCCGGCTCAAGACAAATTTGAAATCGACATTAAGAGTGACTTCATACTTTTCAATCGAAGAAACATCGAGAAATTGATTAAACAGTGTACGAGTATAAATTGATAGTTGCAGTTAAAGTTTACTAATATGAAATACTAGTTAAAATTTTTACAATGATATTAGAGGCAAAAGGCAAATGACAATAAGTGTTCTTTTTGATTGGTTGATTAAATGTTCAGAAGATATTGAAGAGAAAAGAAAGAGGACGAACAAATTGTGTTCACATCAATAAAGGTTGGGCGTTTCCTTCTCTCATTCAAAGACTGAAGCAAACGTTTCGTAATTGCTCAAGGGCTGCGATAGGAGATATATCGATGCTTCGGGTCAAGTTGTGATTTATAATTCTTCAACGATGCTCTGCAATCATATAATTCGACCAATACACTGAGAAATAGAACAGCGAAAGAAACCTGTCATCGGAAA
Source organism: Ryuthela nishihirai (assembly GCA_038380435.1). Taxonomy (NCBI): domain Eukaryota; kingdom Metazoa; phylum Arthropoda; class Arachnida; order Araneae; family Heptathelidae; genus Ryuthela; species Ryuthela nishihirai. The sequence goes on along the minus strand of JAWZYU010000016.1, from coordinate 65,730,975 downwards.
GTCCAAAATTCATGAAACGAATGAAACTAATTTTGTCTTTCTGATCTAAAGAATCGTTTTGATATTCCTCTTATAAGTGCCTTGAATATGACAAACACGTAAGCATAACAGAAAATATATTTTCATATTCTCTAGAGAAAAAATTAATGCTTTGGTTGTATGAATCAGAAAAAATCATGGTGTTCCTCCAAAAGAAATGGAGGCGGCAAAAGGAAACAAAGCCATGCCGGGATACAAAGTGAAGTGAGAAGCTGTCGGAGTAGACCTCGAATGAGTAATCCACTCATCCTGGAGTCCTGATGGTGATAAAGATGAAAGAACTCTTAGAAGCTCAACTCCTTAAACATTTAGAAATCGACTAGTGAAACCAAACTTAGCGAAGACGGACTAGGGGAAAACAACTAGATACTTAAAGAGCCACAAGATAAATTCTCTATTTGAAAACGGAAACATACATTTCTAATTAGTAATCAATTTGAACCTATATCTTTAAAGAACCAAAAAATATTAAAAATGTTAATATACATTTTGATGAGTAATATGAATTGGCAAAGATTTTTTGTTAGGCACCAAAAGATAATTAGGGGACGGGGTGGCTCAGTCTATAGCCATCAGCGGAGTTAACTCGGCTAAAGTAGGAGAACACCGATGGGGTTGGAAAGGCCGCCGTCCGTCCAATGAGATGTTAAGCCGTGGCACTGTGTGCAGGATAACTATACTCTGTGCAGCTTAAGAAACATGCTGTATGGCCCAGAAAGAGAAACTTCCATCTGTCCCTTAACAGCTCTCAGATTCAGCATATTGATTGATTTTATGTGTCGCCAGCTTTTTTACATGAAGTCGTGTGCTGGCCATTTCTGCTTTAGACGAAGACACGAAAAGAATATAGTCACTCTAGGACTCTGTAATATTCGAAAGAATGAAATTGAACAACAGGAAAACAATATCTTTCATTTAATATGACTAAGATAGCTAAACATCAAATGTGTTGAAAAAGCAGATATCTAACTTGACAAGAAATTGAAGGAATAGTTTGAAGTCTACTGGCAGAACAAACTACGCTCTTTTAGAAGAAAGAATTGTTAGCTCGACTACCCAAAATGGCGTACTTTTTTTAACTTAGAAAAACTGATTTCAACTCTAGTCACTCCCGAACGTATTTCATAGCGCATTTACCGAAGGAGATAGAAATTATTGATCGTGTGAATATTTGTATATCGGAAGGACTGCAAACCTCGAGACGCATAGAAATGTAGCCTGTGAGATGTTGGCGAATAAGCTTGAGAAGTACAAGATATCCTGCACTTGGCATATAGCCACACATCCAGCAAGTCGTTCTGGCAACGTTCTTCGTGTCCAGATGTTGACATCTTCAGACGTTTGCGACAAGGCTAGAAAACCTTCACCGAATCATTTTTTGAAATTAGCGATGACTATGAAGTCTATCTTCTGAGAGCTATAAAAGATGACAAGAAGAGTGCAATGGAATTCGCCATGAGCCAGCTATAGGTCACCCAACTCAGACGTGATTACTATAAGGACCTGCAGAAAGCCGTAATTTTCCTTGGAGGCGTTGTTCCAAACAGATTGTGATTTATGTCTCTCTTGGAGCTCTACACCACGCAAAATGAATAGCCATGATGACATTGTACTTCTTCAAAATCTGGTTTTTCATAGGAAATTTAAGCTCATTTCGCTTGAGAGAAGAGGGCTTTGTGACATCTCCAACTTCGTTGTTCTGGACTATATCAGGACATGATTTATGGCCTCTTTCGCTATTCTCCTCCCAATGGACGATAGCGGTTCTTGAATCTTCTTGTTAAGTGAGAGAAGGGAAACGCAACGAGAAGGGAAACAATTTTGCAAAAAGAATCAGAGTGAAAGAACGGGAATTTTTAAATTTGGAAAATTTTTATTCAACTGTGTCGTTGCGAACGGATTAACTTTGAAGTGCAGCCAGCCGGATTTCGAGCTATCTGGGTATGTGAGATGTGAATAGCTTGTTACCCAAAGCGTTATTCACTTGCCTCAAGCTACTTGACTAGATTCTTCGAGTCTGATTCAGAGTCAATGGGGATTATATAACAAATGAAACCCCGCTTTAGAGACAATGCAAAGGAGGAGGGGGTGAGTCGGAAAGACTACGGTATGCATCATAGAAGAAAGGATATTGCAAAACATTACTTATTACGTCAGGTTGAACAACATTATAAATTCTTTGATATCAAAATGCAGACCAATAAGAACAAATTGGTAACTATAACTGACCACAAAATGTTGATAATATACTTTTATGGTTGTCGTGCCTCAATGCTGAAAAAGTGAGCGAAATATGATTTTTTTAAATCTTTTAATATCACAATATTTTATATGATGTTGTTTACATTTTTTTTTCGTATGCAATATGTTAAACTCTGAAGATCCTGATTTTTTATCTTAAACAAAAATTCTGAAACCATGCTGTGGAAAAGGTTGAAAGCTGAGATTAGGGATTTTAATTTATGTATTTCGCCATTCTTTTAAGAATAGCTATAGTTCATATGTTATGGCTCTGCCGCATACGGGATGTACAAATAAATTTCACGATCTTTGCTTATCTGGCCAAGATCAGGAGTTTGGAAAGGGTAAATAAAAAGTTTACACAGTTGAAATTCGACGTTGGGAATCAGTGATGTGAGCATAATTTTGTGTCCTGGAATGAGTGGACAGGAAGAACGTAATTTTCATCTCAAAATTTGTGTTTTTTTTTAAATTAATATACACAAACAAAATTTGAAATTCCATGAGAATAGGTTCTTTTTTCCTTCTCCATTTTCTATGAAATCTAAAACTCTATTGATTCAAATAGAAGGTCAACTAAAGAATTATTTCTTTTATTCGGGATTTTTGCAGTTTTTCTTTTAAGAACGTTTTTTTTTTTTTGATAAACATCAGAGTTTTTGTTTTGCACTTTTTTTTGTTTCCCAAATATTTTTCCGTTTTATCAGAAATACATTCAAATTTAAGCATCATAACTACAACCACAATGGTTTTGAGATTTCAAAGATATTAAACAATAAACGTAATTACATTAAATTAATAACTAAAGCAATGCAATAATATTTGTTGGAAATTCATATCACTAGCTCTTAGCTCTGTATATTTCTTCCTCTTTTCCATTTTGAATGCATCTTGGTCTCCGTCTATGGGGTCACCTCTATTGCATCAGGTTTGACCAACATCGTCCAGAATATTCACCACCAATACAAGTTCATTTAAGTTATTTACCTCAACTCAGAGATTTAGTGATTAGCGCAACAAAGATATCCTCCACTCGGCTATTGGCTGCCATACGTCGTAGTTAAGCCGTGACTCCGTGTGCGGGAGAGCCATACCCTGTGCACGGTTAAAGAACATCTGGATGGCCTTGACGGAAGGCTACCATCTGCCTCCCAACAACTGTCCAGGGGGACCCCTCCCCCAACCTTCGCTGAGCCTCGCTGCCCTTCTGACCTGGCCATTTAGCCCATTGAGTGCGAAAAAGTGCGACTCGGAGGTAAAACAAACCAACTCAACCCACTCGGATATTAAGAGTGAGATTACTGAGTAATCCCTCTGTTATTCACATGGTCACTTGACTGATTAGTAAAGATGATAAAAAATTGCCCTCAAAATAAATTAATTCCAAATAGACGCATCCCTCTGTTTACGTACGTAATTCGTTCCTGTGAAACTGTTTGTAATGCGAAAATTCGCAAATCAAAGAACTATTTCCTAATTTCAATGTAAAAAAATTATGACTGGTTCTTGGGCTCCAGGTAGTAAATAATTTATTCACCATACTAGCTGAATGCACCGACGCTTCCCGGGTGTCACTTTTAACCTATATATTTTTATTTTCACTGCATTAAAGGTAAATTTTGTAAGAAATCCCCTCCCCCGATACTTTAGCACAGATGTTCAACAGGAAGAAATTTGCTCGGATTGTTGTTGACGTCAGCGAGCACTCTTCATAGCCCGTGGCTTAGTTTTTGTGTAAGCTATCGAGATTTTATTTCCGTTGCCACAGTTTTTGCCGCCCAATGGCTCCCGTGATATTCGTTCGCACGGTCGAAATTTTTTGCACGGCGTCCCCCGTGTGGCCCGGTGATTGGTTCTCACTTGGTCCGTGGCTTCATTTCGACACAAATTGTGACAGCCCGTGTCTCACTTGTAATCTGCATATTCTGTGTTTCCCGCTCTAAAGGTTAATTTTGTGAGTATTCCCCCCCCCCCCTCACAGTTTCAACACAAAGAATTTCCCGGTATTGCAAAGTTCATTGCTAACTCGACGCGCGCTCTCAGAGTCCGTGACAAACGATCGAGATATTTCGTCAGAGTTTGGCATTCTGTAATTCCCGACATACTTCACCGAAAGCTCCCAAATTTCACAGGCTGGTTCCTCCTGCCCGACCCCATATGTGGTCAGGACATCAGGTCCCTAGCTGCAAAGGAACGACTCAATAACCCCTTTGGAAATATGGGGAATCTGGCAACAGCAGTAGATTTAAATGCTATTTTAACTTTTTACTTTCAGAGTTAGGAAGCAGTAAATGACAACAATGGATTTTACAGCGCTTATCGTTTTCCGCAGAAATAGCATGGTAAATATGTTTGCTTCTATCAAGCCTCCCTTTTGGACTTTCGACCTGATATTTGGCATTGCAATCTGGACCACAACCACAAACACTCTCTGAAACGTTGAAGCTTGTACGTCGTTTTGCCGGTGAGTTATGACTGCCACAGGCCGATACACACATAGACACACTGACATCTTTTATTATATAGATATGCTAAATTATTAAAGACTTCTTCAAATAAAATTCAAAATAGTCTATGATAATTACTATGAACCCCAAAGTAACTGGTTAGAGGGGGCGGCGGGATTCAGTCGGTAGTCTGCCTGGCTCGTAATCTGCAGTTCTCAGGTTCGAATTCCACATGGACCAGGGTGAGATTAATTTCCGCAAATGTATCCACCTTTCCCTCGGTCACGAGGGGCCATCAATAGGTTTGGAAATGCCGCAGTCTGTTGGATGGGACTTTAAGTCGTATCGGGAGAGTACAGGTTGAGCTGGGTTTATCTCTGAGCAGCACTTTGTTCAACACATAGGGCTAAATGGCCAGGGCACAAAGACCCTGAGGCTCAGAGAGGGTTGTGGGAGGAGACCTACTGGACAGCTGTTAGGAGACTGATGGCAGTTTCCAGTCAAGGATATGCAGCGTATTCTTTAACGTGCACAGATATGACTCTACACTGGGCCACGTCTTTAACGAGCACAAATATGGCTCTCCTTCACACTGGGCCACGTCTTTACGTCCCATACGACAGACAATGGCCTTTTCAAGTCTATCGATGTTCCCTATTGACTGAGGGCAGGGCGAGAAGTATTTCAGAGATAAACTTCAACGCTGGCCAAGGAGGGATTCAAACCTGGGAACTGCATATTACAAGCCTGGCGCGCTACCGACTTAGCCACCCCTGTCCACTAGAGTGCGGGAGAGCCATATTCTGTGCACGTTAAGGTACACTCTGGTTGAGCTTGATTGGAGTTTACACTGTCTCTTAACAGCTGTCCAGTGGCTTCCTTTCCCCCAATCTTCTCTGAGCCCTTGGGGTCCTTATAACCTAGCCATTTAGCCAAGTGTGATCAGATTTGAAGAAGATCCGGGGACTTTTGAAATATTTATATGACAATCACACAAACATCCTCTTTTAGATTTAGAGAGAAAGATCCGCGGATATTTGAAAATTCAGTCTGACAGAATGACTTTTCGTGAAAGTATTTATATTAAAGCGTGACACAAACCTTTTTCAATTAGAACATACACCGAAGAACCAAAACATTATGACCACCTGCTTAATATTATATTGGCCCTCCATGTGCCATCAACACAGCTCTTACCTGGCGATGCATGGATGCTTCAAGATTTCTAAATGGTCTTGTGGTATTGGCACCAACACGTTACCAGCAGATCATTTAACTCTTGTAAGTTAAATGGTTGAGCCGCCGTAAATCGGATATGCTGTTCGAACACAAACCACAGATGCTCGATTGAATTGATGTCTGGGGAATGTGGAGGCCAGGGCAATACCTGGAGGTCTTCCACATTTTTTGCGAACCATTCTCGAACAATCCAGGCAGTGTGGCATGACGCATTATCCTGCTAAAAGAAGCCACTACTAGATGGAAATATCGTTGCCATGAAAGGATACATCTGGTCTGCAATAATGTTTAGGTAGGTGGTAGACGTCACAGTTTCCTGCACATGAATGACTGGACCCGGAGTTTCCCAGCAGAACATTGTCCAAATCATTACACTTCCTCCACTGGCTTGTTTTCTTCCCACAGTCATCATGGTGCCAACACATCCCCAGGTACAAGTACCTGGCCGTCCACATGGTGCAAAAGGAAACGAGATGCATCTGACTAGCAACCTTCTTCCAATCACTCAAGGTCTAGTTTTGATGCTCGTGTGCCAATTATAGACGCTTTCGACAGTGAACAGAGGCACTCGGAGCGTCCTGTGGCATAGGCACTCGGAGCTTATGCCACATGTCCGAGCATAGGCACTCGGAGCGTCCTGTGGCTATGCAGCCCTATTTTCAGCAAAGTTAGATTACTGTGTGTTGTAGTAACACATTACTCTCATCACTAGCATTGAAATACAGGCGAGCTACGCCACAGTATCCCTTCTGTTGGCTTGTACCATACGATATAGCCATTGCTCACCTCTAGCACTGATGAACCGTGATCGGCTCACACCTTGCCGGTAGTTCGTGGTTTTTTCCTCCTCGGACCATTTTTTGAAGATACTAACCATGGCTGAGCGTGAGCATCCCCACAAGCTTGCCGTCTCGAAAATGCTCTGATACAGTCATCTGACCATTACAATTTGGTCTTTGTCAGAACTCACTTAAGTTTGCTGCCTTTCCTGTGTGAAGAACAAGAAAAACACTGATTAACAGAACTGAGTGTCAGTGTTATTTATACAGTTTCATGACCTTCACACGCGCCGTCGTTTACCGGCAGTCGCTTCGATTTGCGTAAAGACGTGATGGTCATAACGTTTTGGCTCTTCGGTGTATGTGTGCATCATTGCACGTAATAATAATCTTAATATCAAATAGTACAAAATAAACTGACAAATGTAGGTTAATTAACAAAAATCATTGTTATTTGTGTGTATTTTTCTTACGAATGGATTTTCTGTAAAATATTTTCATTTTCGGCAAGTTTTCCATCACGGATTTCACAAGAGACACAAAAAGTTATTTTCACTTAAACAAAGCCTTCACGGTGTCCACTTTTATTCATGATTTCTCATCCATCCATAATGAATTCATGTTCGAATTTTTTTTCTATTGTAAGGAAATGCTCCTCTGACAGTTTTCTTCGTTCACATGCTGAGGAAGTCGTGGCAAAGCGATGCGAGATGTCTCATCATTGCTACATCTCCCACATTCGCAAAACCATCCGAGATTCTAAACCCTTTCCAGACTCAATTTTTCGATTCAATTCAAAAAGGGTTCCAACTCAATTTTTTAACCTAACATAGGGAGATCGTGTGTTCGAAATTTGGGACCTGTTCGTCAAGTATTGAGGGGAACTACAGGGCGCCGAAATCTGTTAAAATTGATATAAAACTTAATAACGTGCATATTAAAAATATCGGCAACCATAAGTCACGCGATGGTGTCAGCAAGTAAAAGAATGACATGCATTGTCTACTGATATCTGTTTGAATACCACTGTCATTATGACGATGATTCTAGCGTTAATGTTTCAGTAATGCATTACGACCGAGTATGTAGCGTTAATGCATTACGACCGAAATCTTTTATAACGGTATTCCCACTACTATTCTATTAGTAAAGATCTGCTCAAGCTGTGCAATCAATTTAATTTTTCCAAAGTATCTAAAATCGAAATATGGGGATACTTTTAGGGACATTTATTCATCTGGGACAGAACATTTAATTCAGGGACTTCCCCAGCAAATGGAGACACATGGTCTCCCTAATTTAGACCATCGTGTTAAAAAAAGGGCTGCTCAAAGATAAAACAACGCAACCTAAATTAGAAGTTTCCCAATTGTACCTAACAACACAGTATTGTTGATTGCAAAAATTACAGTTGCAATGAAATAATAATTCTTTTTTAGATTTCTGATTAACATCCGTTAAATATCGTATGGCTGTTGCCGATCAGTTAGCGTATTGGCGCTCTTCAACGAGATCTGGGGTAGAGGCGCGGGTAAGACATGGATTTTTTTTGTATATCAGGAAGGCTGAGGTTTCGCCTTCCTGATATACCTTCTCTACGGCGTATTAAACTGACAGCCTAATGTAAGACCTCTATGGCAAGCAGCTGCTTGAGGAGTAATTTATTTTATTTTAAGAAAAGGAATATGAAAATAGGAAGCATGTAATATTTACCGAAAGGGATCAACATAATCTGTGTGGGTGTTCAGGTGGGAGAAGGTAGTTTAAAATAGAGTCAGTGTTGGGGGTGAATATCAGAGTAGACTGGTACAGAGTATGACTTTCATTGGCTTCTAGTTAACTAGTAATCGCCGAATCTTCGCGACGTTTCCAAATAACCTAGGAGTGTATATAATTTTGTTAATGTTCATAAACCGAGGTATGGTTCTATAGCTAAAATGAAATCATTTGTGTAAAGCGGTGTTTCCTGTCATTTTTCTGCTAGAGGCGCTTTTGTTTCAGTTGTGCAGAACTTAAGTTTGAAGCTTTTGCTGCACTCTAAGCATGTTCTTGAGATTCCAAAGCACCTATTTGTAATAAAAACTACCAAACTTCAAAGTAGTGGATAACAAATTTTTCGTTTTGCTTCAGTCACACATTTTTGCTTTCCGTCACCTTCACCTTACTCTTTAAGAAGAAATTGAATTTTCACAATCTTCGCCCCTCTCTTTCATAAATAATCACAAATTATTATTTCCAAAATCATACTTTTTAAATATAACGCATACAACTAGAAGAATAACATATCGCCTATGGGGAATATGGGATGCTCGTTCTAAACGAATATTAAGTCTTTCATTTTCCAAATTTTTGCGCCCTTAACAGTAGTAATTCATACCAATGGTGATCGGAAAATTGATTAATAATTTATTAGTAGTAATATACAAATGCAAAAAGAATTTCTCATTTACCCTTTAAAATGACAAATTGTGTTTCCTCATCTCCTAGAGCAGTGGATCTCAACCTTTTATGCTTCACATATCCCCTGGAAATATGTATGTAAGTGGTGTACCCCTTGTATAGATAGATAAAACTATAGTTATAGTATAACAATGGGAATAAAATAAAACACATATATATATATAACATTTGAGCTCTCACGGCCTATCCCAAAAAATTTTACAGCCTACCCCACGTTCAGAATCCCTACTCTAGAGGTAAGGAAAAAATCAGCCATTTAAGTTAAATAAACTAACTTACTTATTATTGCAATATTTCTTTTTAATTTAAAAGCAAGAGCTAATTTTTTAATAATGAAAACAACTGGTCAAATTATAAACAATTAAAATTTCGTTAAAATATATAAACGTCATCTATACAATGTAAGTTATTTTGTTTTATTTGCTAAATATTTTTTCATTGATGTATTTGCGCTTCAAAAACTACAAACCAGAGAAATTGTGAATTTACCAAACTATATACTCTATTCTTCTACCTCCCCTCACAGCAAAAACGGGGTAGGCTTATAGGGTTGGGTTGTTTTACCTCTGAGCGGCACTTTTTTGCACACCAAGGGCTAAATGGCCAGGTCACATGGACCCCGAAGGCTCAGAGAAGGTTGGGGGAGGGGACCCACTGGAACAGCTGTTGGGAGACAGATGGTAGTCTCCCGTCGAGGCCATCCAGCGTGTTCTTTAACGTGCACAGGGTATGGCTCTCCCGCACACGGGGCCACGGCTTAACGTCCCATCCGACGGACGGCGGCCTTTCCAAGTCCATCGGTGTCCCCTACTGACCGTGGGCAGGGCGGGGTAGGCTTATATGTTCATAATAAAATTAAGCATAAAGTTATTTACACAAATCATAATTTTCATTTGTTTGAATGCATTACTCTACAGATTCTTATAACTAACTTAAATTTTTCAATTCTTAACTTATATAATCAGGGTTTTGTAATAAATGAACAATTCTATAGAGATATCTTAAAGCAAGTTCCGGAACCTATTATAATAGTGGGAGATTTCAACTCGGACCATTCCTTTTGGTACTTATATTTAAATAATGCAGCTGGTTCACATTTAGTTAAATTTATTGTAAATACAAATCTTATTTTACTAAATAAAAAATCATGCACTCATAAAAATCTAGCCAACCCATAGATCGGTAATTGATCTATCATTTATCTCACCAGAAATTTTAGAATATTTCAAATGGTCTATACTATCAGATTCTAGAGGAAGTGACCACTTCCTTCTTTTGATATTTTCTAATCTTAAAACTAAATATAAAAAACTTATATATTTAAATAACTGGTCTCTTTTTAACCAAACTCTTGAAAAACAACCACCTAAGGATGATATTGAGAATTTTCAAGATTTTATGGACAGGTCAAGGATATTACTCAACCTGCTTTTTTAACTATTATAATAGATTACCCAAGTTAAATAAAAATTTTTGGTTTATGAATAGGTTACTTGCCATCAGAAAAAAAATAAAAAATAGAGCCGCTAGAACTAGAAATTCCAATGACATTAATTTATATAAGAAAACTAATGCGGAAGTTAGGAAAAAACTTAAAAACTCATATAGAGAAAATTGGCATGATTTTACCTCTAATCTATCAATTGTTTCCTCTGGCACAAACCTATGGAAAGTTTACAAAAAAGTCTTTCTTGGAAATTCTTACAAAATACCCATTGCACAAGTAGCATTAAAAATAATATTAGCATTTTAGAAACCACTGAACTCTTTGCGAAAAATCTTAAAATTTCGCAAAATCATACTCCTTCTAAACATATCCAAAAAATTGATTTAAATTCTAAATTAAGGTTGTTATCTAATTCTAATACCGTATTTGATGAAAAATTTTCGTTTTCGGAACTTAATTCCGCTATTCCTAACTTAAATTTAAAAGTTACCCCAGGGGCTGACGGAATTTTAAACATTTTTTTTTTAATTTTACCTTATAAATGGACACTTAAATTACTGAAAATTTTCAATCTCATCTGGTTGAACCAATCTATCCCTCCCACATGGGGGCAAGTTATTATCATTTTTTTACATAAATCGGGGAAAGTCCCAACAGAAATTAACTCTTAGAGACCGATTTCTCTATTAGCAAAATCTTTAAAATTATTTGAAAAATTAATTTTTAACGTTTAAATTTTTTTCTTGAATCTTAAAATATATTTTCATAAAACTTCTTTGGATTCCGCAAAAATTGCTCTTCTAAAGAATGCATTTCGCTTCTTTTGACCGACATTTACAAATCGTATAAACTTAGAAAAACTTCACTTGCAGTTTCACTAGTCCTAACACAGGCTTTTGATTCTATCTCAATTAAAGGATTTATGTCAAAATTAATCGACATTAATCTTAATACAAACCTTATACTTTTTTTAGAGAAATATCTCAACGACAGGACCTTACAAGTAAAAATAGATAATTTGTTTCTAAATCTTATAAGATAACCCAAGGTTTTGCTCAGGGGTCTACGCTTTCGCCCATTCTTTTTAATATGTATATATGTATGATCTTCCAAAAATTTTTAATAAGGATATATCATTTACAACATTCGCAGATTACCTAATTTTTTGGACTTCGAATAAAAACTAATTTAATTTACAATATAAATTACAAAACCAGCTAAACAAAATTATTAAATACTGTAATAATTGGAATTTAGAAATAAATGTTACAAAATCCTACTGCATTCCTTTTTATAAAGCTAGGAATTACAACCCTAATTTTATTTTAAAAATTAATTCTGTAAATATTTCACAGGTCTCCAACTGTAAATTACTAGGTTTCCACTTAGGTAGTAAATTAACTTGGACACAACATTTGGAAAAGGCGCATTTAGCTGATCTAAAATTATTAAATTGTCTAAAATGTTTTGCTTTTAAAAAAGAGGGAACTCCCCAAATTCACCTTGTCACTTTATGCAAAATTTTAATCAGAGCCAAGACCGTATATGGATTTGAATTTATTCCTAATATTAATTCTAATTTTAAAAGAAAATTAAATACTTTACAAAATCAATGTTTGAAAAAAATTCTGGGGCTCCCTAAATTTTGTCCCACTTTGGCATTAATGGCAGAAACTGCTATTCCCCCTGTGGAGATTAGACATAAAATTCTATTAATAAATTATTTTCTAAAATTACATTTTAAACTTCCCACCCATAATTTCTATACAAAGTTTAAAAGAACTCCGTGTTATAAAAATGATAAAGATCTCCTAAACTTTTACATTAAATATTCTAATTTTATACTTAGAGGTGATATACCAGATCTTTTTCCTACATGGTGTTATACTGCACCTTTGACTGTTACGGAGATTTCATCATTATCTCAATTTTTTTTTCTTCTGAAGCAGCACAATTGTTTTATAATTATAAATATGATCAATTTAATTTTTTTTGAAATATACACTGATGGCTCAGTTTTATCTGACCCAAAATCTGCAACTGCATCATTTTATATTCCAAGTTGGAATTTACACAGATCTTTTAAACTTCCTAATCACATTTCCATAATTCAAGCTGAATTATATGCTATAATAGAAACTTTTAAATGGATACTTGTAAATGTAAAGAATAAACAAATAGTTGCTTTTGCGGACTCCAAGGGAGCCATTCAAACTCTTTCTCAAAAATTTTTATATTCTAAATATAATTATTATATTAAACAAATTTTGAAACTTAATTCGGATAATTTAAAAATTAATAATTTTATTACTCTACAATGGGTCCCAGCCCATTCGGATATTTTGGAAAATAATCTTGTAGATTCAATTGCAAAAACTGCTCAAAATTTAACAGAATTTTCTCCAACTTTTTCTTTTTATTCTTCAGCAAAATTAGATTTGAAGAAATTAGAATTTATTCTTACAGAAAAATTTTTTCAAACCCATTCTTTATTTAAACCTACTTTTAGATTTCATATTTCAAATAAAATACGTTATGTTTGAAAACTTCCTTTTACAAGACACGAAGCAAAAATAGTTTACAGATTAAGAACAGATAATATTATGCTAAATAGCACAAAACATAAAGTAAAACTAGTAAATTCTCCCAGTTGTAGTTTATGTTTAGTACCTGAAATTACAACTCATATTTTATTAAATTGTAACAAATATAATAATATAAGAATATTTTTCTTTGAAAAATACCAGAAAATTGGAATTCAAGAATTTGAAATTAATACTATTTTAAACCATCCGCTAGATTCTACCAAACTAAAAATTTATTTATTAATTTTTGATTTGAGACTAATCTTTGGAAGCTAATCTAACTTTTAGTGGTTATTTTTTGAGTTCAATCAAACTCACTAATGTGAATTACTTCACTTTTAAAGTTATTCTGCTTAAAAAAAATGAAATAAAAGATTAAAAACTAATTTTACGAAATTTTTTAATTGAGAAAGACTGAGGAAGGACTTCCCATTTTACGGTGACGTTTGTATTGTATTGTATTGTAAGTTATTTCGGTATCCGTTCTTCAGCAACTCATTTCTAACAACACATAATTTCTAATTTGTAGCATAAATATAACTTTTGCATTATTACTTCAAGTTTAATATTTTTCACATTTAGCGCCCTCTAATGTTGTAAATTAAGGTTTATATTTCGTTAGTATCTATTCAACTCAAAAATAACTTTCCATTACTCGCTTAAAACCTAAAAGTTACGTCCCCCACCACCCCCTTACCTTAGATTAGGGGTTCTCAACGTGGAATAGGCGGTAAAATATTTGGGCGTACAGTACATCGTTAGAGTTCAAAAGTCGATTATCCAGTAAAATGTTTATAATCTTTAAGATTTGTTAACTTGTTTATTTATTTTTTTGTGTTTATCGCTATATGTAATTTATGAATACAAAATTAAATGTGTGTATATGTTTTATTTTACTCCCATTGTTATACTATAACTACAGTTTTATCTATCTATTTAAAGGGTGCTCTAGTTACATACACATTTCCAGGGGGTACGTGAAGCATAAAAGGTTGAGACCCTAGATGAAGACCCTAGATGAAGGGACAAATTGTTGCTGTCAATGTAAGCCACTTGATCATCACACTCCCCCAATACAAGATCAGATTTCCAGACGAAATAGATCGTTTGCAATATTCGTTTAAAATTTCGAAATTTTCCCCTCCCAGAGAGTGGAATTAAAATTTGAATAAAAATGCTCCCCTAAAACAGCTGCTTACCACAGAGGTCTGACAGTAGCCTATCAGTTTATGAGCAATAGAGAAGAATATGTTTGTTTGTGACAGATCTATCTCCTGTGGCTAGTCGAGGATCCATCAGTCCTTAGTTCGGACGTTCTTCTGATGCCACCATAGCCTTTGCGACATGTCCGGGTACCTGCCTGTATACATTTTTACCAATATCATCCAAACGTTTGGGCATCACGATCGGGGTGTTTGGGGTGTTGTCCATTCAGTTTCTAATAGCCCAATGATCTGACCCCTTTCAATTTCTATCAGTTTTATGTATAACATCATCTTACGCACATGAAAATAATTGCACATCTTTTGCAGGCCATTAGCTCACTATTTTGTTTGTTCACTGACTTCGCCTTCAGCTTTTATAGACCCTTCAGATTCCTACATATATGTGATACCAGACATATTATTGGACGTTCTACTACGCCGATGGTCTTAACATGCAAATAAAAAAGTTCATATAAGTCACAATTCCGCATGCAAATCATTTTTTCTAGGTGGGACAATTTCAATGACGAACAATGTATATTTCATTAATTCGGAAATATATATATTTTTTTGCATTTACTCTCATGTTTTACTTAGTATTACGTACTTATGCTTTTCTTTTAACTTTGCGAATATGCATTATTACATTTATGCATTTTAACTTTGCGAATATATTGAATCGAATTATTTTGTACCGCGAAATGTTCCGTGTTAAAACCGGATTGTAACCGAAAATATTCAATAAAAAGTAGCAGAAATAGAGTATAAGTTGTAATAGTATAAACTAAAGAAATTTCTCGACGTTTTAATTCAACTGTCAAAGAAAGTATCACTCTTAATTAAACGTTGATATCAAATTTAGAGAAAAAATTGTCTCAAGCCGGGTGAGATACAAGCCCACGACTTCCTGGTGACATGTCAGGTGCTCTAACCGCTGAGCTAAAACCTTATTCATTAAGCTCTTGATTGGCGGCCGGTAGCTCAGCCGTTAGAGCACCTGACATGTCATCTGGAAGTCGTGGGCTTGTATCCCACCCGACTCCTCTAAAAATTGATATCGACGTTTAACTAAGTCGATATCAATCCTTGAGAGTAATGGTATAAGCTAAGTGAATAGAATTAAGTTTGCTACAAAGAAGTAACTAACAAAATTGACAAAATTTTAAAATCCATGTAAAAGGAATTTCAATGCTTTAAGTCTTCAAGGTTTCAATAAATACTTTTTTATATCATTACCCTTTTTTTAGCATATCTTTATCGAAGTTAAGAATCACAATTTCTTCTGTACATTTGACGTGATGCTATCTTTTGAAATGTATCAGTCATTATCACAGATTATTTTCTTTGGCCAATGATGTTGAACTTGATGAAGCTGTTGAGGCTGAAGTTAATGAGTATCTCAGTTTTCATGGAAAATATTGGAGTGCATTTTAGCAACAGCAATATCTGAAAAAGCTTCAGAAAACCTAACAGCAAATAGAATGTTGACAACAAAATGTTGGATGATTACGATGTATACGATGGCATACACTGAAACGATGAATACAGATGACCACTTTATCAACGAACTCGTCCCAGAAAGGGAAAGTAGCCTGGCTGCTAACAGTTCTGTCATCAAGATAATGGAACCCTACGAGCAAAGCTGCAGAAAATAAAAGATTTGAAACGTACGCTTTATGTGTTCTTCGCAAAGAGGTAGGCAACGAATCCTGCTTTTCCATCTTCTGCATTTTTTTTCAATCATTTGCAAAAGCAAAAAAAATCTATCTGTCAATCTTTTTTTTTTATCTTCTCTCTTCCTTCAACCATTAAGGAAAAAAATATTACTTTTTTTGCTCTTTAACTTCTTCAAATCCCTTAATGCAACCTGTAATAAAGATTTATCTTTATGTCAGCCCGTCTAAAGTCGAGATAAATGCAGATGGAAAAATTGCAGTATATAAAGTAATGCAACTCCTATTGTAACACGTGTTCCTATGGGGAAATAGCCATCCACATATCGAATTTGTTTCGCTTAGAACCAAGCTCCATTTATAAAATCGTAATCTATAGAACAAAGTAACACTCACTTTGTATTTTTTTGGAGCGCAACCTTTATAAACCACATTCTGTGGGATCGAAACACTTTGCTGTCCGATGCATGGAGCTTTACCAAAACTGACCTAAAAACACGAGTTTCAATGGGAAACAGACATTCACATATCGATGTTTTTCTTTTGGGATGCAACGCAGTCTAATTCACCCATAGTTCAGCGATCTTACTCCGAAATATTTACTCGAAATTCCAGAACATATCATATTAGATACGATAAACTGTTATTTTAAATAATATCATTTAATTGAAAAAAATATACATTTTATTTACATTGTTGAAGAATATGTTTATTCATAAGAAATGTCCAGGAGCGAGGGTTATAGACTACTACTTGGGCTTGGGAATGATGTTGAGAACGTCTGATATTCTTTGTTATAAACTTTGTAACGATGAACTTCAGTACCTGTTCGTCTATATGGAATGAAGTCTCTAGCTTCTCGGTGTTTTCAGTTTTAAACTCAGCTCGCATTAGAACTCGGTAATCCATGGAACGAAGTCACTCTTATTTCAAATATTCATTTGGAGTGTTGTCTTTAAACATAACGCACTATTTGATAGATTTGGATGGCGTTGCTACAATCTTTAATTCAATCAGGATTCTTTTTCCGGAAAACAAAATGAAAATTTATTATTCATAATCCAAATTAAAAATTAAAAATTTACTATTCATACATTAAATTTATAATGAATATCTCTCTGAAATATGTATAGTATATTTTGATAATGTAAACCCAGCTTTCTTAAAAAAACAAGAATTTTAAAATTTCCACCCTATTCTAGTGATTTTTTTTAATACGAATTTCATCAAGGGTATTTTTTCCTCTTTCTGTAAACCCTTATAGTTCGTTAACAAAAAATCAATATCTTATATGATAGTCAATAAGATTTAATTCGAATTTTAAAGCCTTAACGTTGATTTAACTGAAACAGATCATTAAGATCATTACTTCAAATTTTGTCATTTTATCTTTCTGAAAAGTTCAGAAATGAAGTGAATGAAAACGAATTGAAGAGATCCTATTACAGGTCCATCCACTTTTTCTGGTTCATCTTGGTTCAATCTCTTTCAATATTTGCGCAATTATATCAAAGTGAGGCCTTCACTTGATTTGAGATTCTGCTCTCTTTTCTGCTTGGTTCTCTTGGAAGCATTGCCACTCCACACGCATCCCATTTTTTGGGCACGGAAACCTAGCTCTTATGTTACTTAATTAAAATGATCAACTGGTGGGTAAGAAGGTCGCATGTGGCTCTCAATATATATATATATATTCAGCGTCCTACGAAAGATATTCTCGAAAAGAGTATTTTTTGTGCAAGACTAATTTTTGAAGGACACGCAAATGATGAAAATATTCGCTTATCTAATCGATTCTAATCGACAACTTCTAAATCTTGCTATTTGGTTTCTCACGAAGTTATTTCAAAGGGCACATTTTCTATTATTTTTTCTAAAATTTAGAAACTGAATCATCTGCTGATTTCGCTGTTTTCCCCCCACTGAAAACGATAACTGATCCCAAAGAAATTGTTTTGGCAGCAATAATTTCCAGAATAATTTTCCAGCAACTTCATCTTCGCTAAAAGTTCATATTAGTGTTTTTTTTAATTCCTATATCACCCACAATGTCATAAATTCATTCCCTCATAATGTTAAAATTTAATTAGTTGCTGAAACTAATTTTTACTTTTCATCATTTCACTAATATTTGAATTGTGTCTTTAAATTAATCAGCTGATTTGTCCAATTTTATCTATTGATCTATATAAATAAATTATTACACTAGTTTCCTTTTATGATTATAACTCTCTAACCTATGTACTATTACCTGCGACCCTCAATCTCTACGAGAACTCGATGCTTGGCCCTCAAACACGTAGAAGTTGGCCTCCCTGCCTTACGTTATACTAAGAGGAAGCTGCATACAGCATTTGGTGGTCCTAACACTTACCGTTTGGAAAGAATTCTTGATTTAATAGAGAAACAAATAGATAAGCACTCTAAAATATAAAGAAGAAAGTCTATAGCATTGATTCCCGACATTACTCCCTTCATGGACCCATATATTGCAAGAATATACTCTTGAGACCAAGTAGGAACTGTAATACTCTTTAAAACGTTTCTTCTCGATAGTTCCTTTAAATAAATGTATTATTTTATTAAATATTCAACATGTGAATATCAAAAAAGAAAGCGAATTTTTTTTAATCAAGTGATATTATTAGACATATTTACGACTAATAAGTAAAAATATTTTAAGCACAGTATATTATCGAACTTCATGCATTTTTATTTGGAGTAAAATCGAAGTCTTCTTGTTGTAAAAAATCTTTGGCTGTGTTTTCAAGCTGGATTGGTCCCGAATTCTAATACCTATTCATCTCGCGGCTCCAAATTGAATATCTTATTCACTATACGACACAAATAATAGTGGTAACTACAGGCAAACTGGACGGACCAAGAGTGTTTTGCGACCCTGGGTTATATAAAATTCCTACTCAATGGGAGAGATGAAATTCGCTTTTCGATGCACGTACTGGCGGAACATATCTAAAGTTGTGAAACCGGTGTCTACAGGAAATAGACATCTCGGCTTTCCGACTTTCGGCTTAACAACAAATTTTGCAGGAATATAATTGAATAGAATAGCAGAGGAAACTTTTTCTTTGAAGTATTATCGAAATGTGATTTATATTTCAATAAGAATTTTTTTTTAGAAAGGGTTTCATTAAATAGTGTGATCCCTACATGGTATAGTGATTTGTGCATCTGACTACTAAAATGGCGGAAATGAAGTGTTTGTAGGTTGTATGAGAAACCAGAACAAGCCTAATATATCTTCTCGATTATCTCTGTCTTTTGTGAAGGGATTATATACTTCTTTTAGGAAAAAAACGAAATCAAATCTTTGTTCTTAAGGGGCACTAGTTTTTGACAAAGACCGTGTTTATTGCTGTTGAATTTGATGAAGGGACTGTTCAGTTATAAACTTCTACCACAAAGCAATTGAGATAAAATGCTTAGAATACTATTATACAATGATAACATTACATATACAGGGTGTTTCAAAATTCCCTGTACAATTTTCAATGGAAGATAGGGAACACCAAGACAAACCTTTTTCGTCTATGAATGTATGTCAGCTAACGTAACCCTTCGGTGCTAGAGGGCGCTGACAGAAATATCGGTGAAGTTGGTATATAAATCAATGGAAACAAGTGTGAACAACATGTTTATTTAAAGGTGCTCAAAGTTGTGACCGGCAACATCATTGCATGCATGACAGCGTCGAATTATTGATTGCTGTACATGTTGAAAGATTCCCGGAATTTCGCAAAGAGTTGCAGCGGCGACAGCGATTCTTGTGACGAGGTCTCTTCATCTGAGTCAATGGGAGTCTCGTACACGACGTTCTTCATGTGTCCCCAGAAGGAGAAATAATCGATACATGTTAAATCGTGTGATCTTAGTGGCCAGGCGATGGGTCCATCCCACCCTTACCATCGGCCCCCAAAAGTGGCGTTCAGATAATCCCGCACAGCATTGCTGAAGTGTGCTGACGCACCATCGTGTTAAAACCACATTCGTCTGCGAATAGCCACGGGGATATCTTCCATCAGTTCCGGCAACGTTTCTTTAAGAAATACCTGATAAATCTATCCATTGAGTCTGGGAGGCAGCAGGTATGGCCCAATCAAAATGCCATGGAGGATTTCCAGCCCAAACATTGACTCGAACCGTTGTTGATGGCCATGAGCCATTGTGGCATGTGGGTTTTCGTGCACCCAAACGTGAGAATTGTGCACATTAAACACACTCTTACGTTTGAAAGAGGCCTCATCTTAGAAGAACACATGAGCTGGAAAATCAGGCTGCACCGTTGCAGAACCCGTGCAGAACGGTTGCAGAACTGCACGGTGCAGAAACCCTGCACGGTTGCAGAACTGCAACGGTGCAGAACCGTTGCAGAACCGTGGTGCATGAATTCCACACAAAGAGGGTAATCCTGAAGTTGTAATGTCTGGACACTCTGACGATTAAACGGATGTAACTGCTGCTCGTTCAATACTCCCACTCGAGGGTGTGGTTCACACCGAGGTTACATGCAACAGCTCGCGTGCTTGTGCCTGGATTGTCCTTAATCCGCGATAGGATATCTTCTTCCATGTCAGAGTGTGCATGGTTCTCTCCCAACCAGTGTCATGCATGTTTGCATCGAATGTTCCAGTTTCTCGCAGATGCTGGTGCAAACGCGCAAATGTTTGGTGGTTTGGCACACATCTATTTGGGAAGTGCTGTAACCTCATAGCAGCTCTTCCGTTTCCATTGGGAACCCCATATGCCAGATGTATGTCAGTCATCTCAGCAATTGTGAAACATTCCATGTTACACTTAATGTGCCTGATTTACGAATTCTGACGGCAAACACAAGTACTTTTTCCGTTCCCATTTCGCCCCTCTAGCCAATTGCAGACCGCCAAACAACGCCCTCTTGCACCAAAGGGTTACGTCAGCAGACGTACATTCACAGACGAAAAAGATTTGTTTTGGTGTTCCCTATCTCTCATTGAAATTTGTACAAAGAGTTTTGAAACACCCTACAGAAATCCCGAAGGACTCTCCCCCCACCGTATAGCAGACGGCTTGTATACATAGAGGAAATTACAATTTATAAAATTCTTATATATATATATACTGTATATAACACAGATAAGCCAAGGAAGATATTTAGAGAATTTTCTTTGGCTGAATGAGCTATTTAGATCTTTCAGACGTTATTAAATAATCGGAAACCAAAACTATACTCTATGATAGGGCACGATTCTCTAAGGAAATCGATTAAGAGTTTGCAGATAAGCAATTTAAAAGAAAAAATATCATATTTTTCACAATTTAGAAATCATCATACTTTTCACAATTTAGAAATCATCATACTTTTCACAATTTTGCAAGACATGCGAAACAGTCTCTTTAACTTTACAGATGTTGCAAAAATCACACTAGTTTTCTTGATTTGAAAGATGGTAGTTATTTAGTGCAGCTGTACATACACGCAACCTTATGATTTTAATAATATCTTGTCTAATGATAAGAAACTGTTTGAAAAATAAAATATTTTCATCAAGATAAAATTTGAAATGATTATTAATTGGAGCATCAAATTTGAAAAACGAAGTAATTCTAGAAATCATTTTTTTTTATTTTATTCTTTGAACACAGATGAAAAATGAAGGTAAAGTTGTTGTTACTTGTAATTAATCGCTTTCTTGGCTGTTATGTCCTCATTCTCAATGTCTGCCACTCCACAGTGGCAATGAACCCTCAACTGATTTAGATAACTTAAAACCAATAGATGACTTAAGAGTTTCTGACACTTTAAATGGATTTTTGTTATCTTTTAAAATGCAAGACGTAAAAATGTGCAAATTTATTTCTTTATTTCTCTTAACTAGTTTGGGAGCAAAATAAAATATATATTTATCATACAGTATTGTATAATTTGAAAGGATCGTGTGAATCACAGTTAGAGTATGAATAATACGTTGTATCGTTTCTTTGATATCTTTATGCATTAGTGCATTAAGCTAAATGTATTAAATTTAATTCAAACATTTTGCTCTTGTCTCCGTTTTTCTACTTTATCCCAAAGATTGAAACCAGTTTGTAAAATATTTCTCACTTCGGCAACTTTTAATAGCATAAAGAGCATAGATGAAGATTAATATCGATTTTAAGTATTCAAATTTAATAGTGATTTTGAGTGCTGAAACAAAAAATGACTAGCAGAAAAATCTTACCAAGACTCTTTTGCATTTTAATTTAATTTCAACAAATTTATTGTAAACACTTTGCAACATAATGATTTCTGATAGTGTGTTTTTTTGTAATATGATAATTTCTGATAATATGCAAGTTCTAATAATGTGTAACACTTTAGAATATTTTATTTTTGTTCCTTATATTTAAATATTTTAAATTATTTTCGCAGAATATATTATTTTGCAATGGAAATGTTTAAAAGGTAGATATTAGACAAAAATATTTGAAATTACCTATAGTCTTCATTTCTTCGTAGACAATTTACAGATATTATTTAAGTATATTGATAGCAAAAATCATATTATGGAAATCAGCTTCCTATGTCATAATCCATTTCATAGAGTGCATTTTGATTTTTCCTTATTTATATTTCATTACTTTTAAAATATTTTTATCAAAAATAGAAAACACACACTGATGACATTTTACCATAGTAATCTCTGATGTTATATTTATATAATTCTCTTTATTCACGACTCTTTCTACAGAAATATGATTAAATGGCAAATTCCTATTTTACACTTCTTCATAGATAGCTAAGGCATATAAATTATTGTGTGCAGGGCCGAATCTGAGGGGAAGGTAACCATATCCCACCCTCCCCCATTGAGAAATCTAGTAAGTGTAATAGTGACAAAAAATTATTAAACTTAATTATATTTCATGCATTTTTTAAAGAAATTTTTGAAGATATCTAAAGCGGAAAGGAAAATGTTATTGTGCAACGAAAATCTAGTCTCTTGGCTCCCCCGTATTACATTTTTCCTTTTGAGTGAGTTTTAGGAATTCCCAACACTTAATTGCCTTTATTTACCTAATAAAATGTTTATCATTTAAAATATAATATTCATCCCGTCATAACCATTGACACTTTAGATAATGTCCCATGGTGTATTCCTTTTTATCGTGGTCAAACCAGTCCTATTTATTTTCTTTACAAATCTTATTTATAACCTAACTGGAAGAATGTTTTAACCTTAGGGAGAATGGAGACTAACATTCGACGCAATCGATGTGCCTTGTCCCTCATAACGTGGTTTATAGATCCATATTCGAACTGCAGAAGCGTCGAGATTTTCTTTGTTTATCCGGACCCTCTCCTCAGTCAAAAATTGTCACCTAGGTTGTGTTGGAAGAGCCACATCAAAGAATATTCTGAACAATCAAAAATTTTACTTCTGCTCCTAACAACTATCTCCCTCTGCCTTCTTTAACTACGGGATTTCGAGAAGCAAATAAGAGCGACTTAGGTTTAAACCATTCAGTCCAAATATTTAAATATCATCGACAGCATGGATAAATTATTACCTCTTTCTCTTGAAAATTATTAAATTATTACCTCTGACTCTTCAAAAGTTGCAATGAACTGAAAAGAAGAAAAATGCATGATGTTGTTGTTTCGGTTCTAGCATATTACGTTTTTTGATTATAATTCCAAATGTTGTTTAACGTGGTAAGTGAATTCCTTTGTGTTTTTCCTAATAAATGAGCAATATTTGAGCTATTCGCTTATGATCCATACAATTAATTGCATATTTAGGCGTTTAAAGCCGTTTTCTGATTACAATGTTTCCGTCCGTGTGAAAATAAAAAGCCTTTATCTGTGCAAGTCTATAAAAAACCGAATTTAGTTCTCAGCTTAGTAGGGTTAAATTTAAAATAAATCGTTTTTCTCCACTAACTAATTTTTTTCTTTCTTTTTTTCTTGTCTTTAGTCACTGCCTTAGTAATCGCTATTAGCCATAAATAATTTTTTTTTCTCATTTTACTTCATGTTTTCTCTGCAATTTAGAAGTATTTGCTTGAATATATTTTTTGAAGTGTGTGTAGCCTACTCTTCCGAATAACAAAGCAGTGATTTATCCCCGTGGATGCCGTCGCTGGTTTTGGCCGGTTTCGCTTATAATGTGATTTAATCACATAAATATCATCTTGCTGACTAATGCAAAATAAAAATTTAAGAATAAACTATATGATACAGGAAATAATTAATTTTAAAGAAAAATGTATCAGTAATTTTTTTTCATTACCTTTCATAATTGCAGCCGTCCCGTGGCCGAGTGGTTAGCATGCTTGGCTACTGATCTACGGGACCTGGGTTCGAGCCCCGGGTAAGGTATGGATGTTGCGTTGTTTTTCTGCTGAGGTCCTGCCATCCTCTCAGACCTTCTACTGTGGAATATAAACTGACAGGCTCCTGTGAGACCTCTGTGGCATGCAGCTGCTTGAGGAGGTATTTATTTATTTTTATTTTTATTTTCATAATTGCTATTTTTTTCTAATTTGTTTCTTCTTGTTTTATTGTTTGCCATTATCAACAAATAAACCATTTTGATTTAAATGTTTGAATTCAAAATTAAAGGAGCTAGTCATGAATCTTTTTTTGGACATTAAGGGTAGGTGGGGAGGAGAGGTTGCATAATTTCATAAACAACTTTAGAAAAGTCAATTTTCCGCTATGATTCTAAGAGTCCATATTCTCAAAACAAATTCGCCAGGTTTCATACTCATGGATTTAAGAGAACAAGTGTTTTATAGATTTAAATTCGAAGTATATTTATAGTATATTTAAATGTTCTTGACTTAAAAATCATGTTTTGGAGATATTTATTTTAGCATTTCTTTAAATTGTTCTAAATGCTGAGATTTTTTAATTATTTCATTGATTAGTTTACTGTTTTAAAGTATGCTCATTACATTATATTCAGATAAAAGGTATATTGTTTTTCCGTAGTCGAATAGTTTTATCGTCAGTCCTAATATTTTAATAAAAGTTCCTTTGACGGGAATGCAATTTCTGTTTTCTTAAAAACTACTTAAGAGAAAGAGGTAAAATTGTAATTTTCATTTAATTGGAATTATATAATATGTAAAAATTTATGAAAATATCCTGATATTGATTGAATAAAAAGATTTAACATATACTGAATTTTTATCATTTTTATCCGACGTTGTTCGGTTCGAAATTCACTAAAGTATATAATAGATGACACTCCCTAGAAGTCGCAAGCTTCCATTCGGCATAAAACGCATCATCGTCCCCCTCCCCACTTCCGGGTGAAAACTTTTCAAGTCATTCAGCACCTAGAAGAGTTGCTTATATAAAATTTTTCAAATATGGGAAATCTTTCAGCGGAAATAAATATAAAGTGGAGAAATTTGATATGGTGGATATACGTTGTATAAAAATAAAGTGCAAACCATGAATGTGTAATAGAACAAAAAATTATATATTATTTAATGTGTTTATTAAGTAAAGTATTTTATTTGATAAACGCTCATTAATTTACAGAACATTTTAGTAAAATATGAGTAGTAAATACCCAATTTTCAAATTACGTTAATTATTTAATATCCGATATGAATTATTGTTTTTTTAAATGCATTCATTTTAACAAAGAGTATTATTAATCGTCCGTACTTTTTCCAACGACTTCCATTTTGAGAAAAATACTCGTGTCCAGTTCGTGCTAAGTTACCTATTACTGAAACAATGTCTTTATCACGGCCAGCAGAAAGAATTAATCGAAACGTTTCTTCTTTTAATTTTTTGGTGGCACACTTATTTTGAAACTATGATGATGTTAAATCCATGGGACACATCAGTTTTTACTAGCGGGTTAGCACATAGCCTATAATCGTTCCCTGGGAAAGTTCATGCAAAATGTGGTATTTCTAGCTCTTTAGAGGACCGAGTGTATAAGCGTACAGACAAGTGAACTTTCGTCTTTATATACATAAGATTTAATTTTATTAATTTGCATTATCAAATCAAATATTTATTATTTTCCTTATGGGTTGAGATATTCCATTACCAAATGTAGTGTTGCTCAAGAAAAAAAAATACACCACTAAACTACTTTACGTCTGCATTTATACTTAAAAATTTTCACGTTTGCGTCTTCTCACTTTTTACTTCTTTTCACTCTCACGCAACGTCTTTTCCTTTCTCTCAAAATGCGCGTTTTAATAATTCTTCTTATTTAGGACAGATATTTCTATTCGTTAACATGCTATATTAGAAGTTCTTTTGTCCAGCTCAGCACTTCCTGTTAGTTTCTTTCTATTAGTTTCTTTTTAATATTAGCTTTTTGCGTTTTGACATGCTATTGGTTCTTCCCAACAAATTCGACTACAGCTTCCCATTCTCCATATTCCCTTCACAGTTACGGATTTTTACAAGAATAATCCCTTTCCTAATGTGAAAAAAAAATCCATTGATTAAATGCACTTAGCCCCTATTAACATGAATTTGGACAACACGATTTCGGATTAACAATGTTTTTAAATTAGGGCTGGTTTTCAACTAACATGACTTATCATTCAATTTAACACGATTTCTCCACTACTTCTCTACGATCGTTTATGTTATTGAATTTACCATATAAGAAGATACTTTCGATGCTTTTCTTATCTCACTTATCCGTGTTCATCAATTTATCCGTGTTTATCAATTCCAACAAGGTTTTTCCCATTTGCCTTTACAAATTAGGGTGTCTAAACATACAGTACAACATGTAAATATATTTGCAAATAATAAAGAAACTTTTACTTGAAGTTAGCGGCAATGAGAATGTAAAAATATGTAAATTAACTCAAGTTTAAAATTATAACTTGTCACGTGTAGAATATAAATTCTTGTAAAACTACATTTAGTTATCTTCATTATTCGACAACAATTTTCACAACAATCCATTTCTCATTTTCATACTTCATTTCTCGACAATCAGTTATACGTAAACGTATTAATATAAAATTGATTAATCCGGTTAGACTTCTGGAACACATCTTGCAAGATTTACAATATTTTTCTTGAGAAATTCGTGTACAGTCGCTCAAAAAAGTATCCGAACGCTATGGTTGATTACAGAATTCAGAAAAAAATATCTGGCAACGATTTTTTTTAGAAATTAGTAATCTGCTAACCTTCGTGTACAGTACACGAAGGTTGCCAGATCACTGATTTCTAAAAAAATCGTTGCCAGATATATATATATATATTTTCAATTCTGTAATCAACCATAGCGTTTGAACACTTTTTTGAGCGACTCTACAACTAACACTATTTCATTGCACGATATTAAAAAAAAACAAAAATATATCTATCGTGTTAGTCGGGGGATTGAAGGTAATTCTAAGGATATTATTCAAATAAGTGTATCTAAGGTTACGTTTCTAAAATGAGCGCAAAGTATATATATATATAGCTTTTTTTTTATCTTTGGTAACAGTTACGTTTGAGAACAAATATCAGTTAGAATCCAAATAGATCCATATTAAGTAAAAGAAGACAATGCTCCTACAATAATGTAGCAGCCAATGCCGCAAAAAATTGAATTTATATCTTAATGAATTTATATCTTCATGTTAATGTGATTCTGAGATTCGTATGGATTTTCCGCTTTAAAAACCATCCTGAATGAACGGTGAAAAATCCACAAAAGTTTATTTAGTTCTTCATATTACGCGCTGATTTTTTACGTCCCTGAGAATTCGCCATATATCATATTGTCCACACGCAATTAATTATGAATCTACTTGCAACTCGAATTTCTTATTCATTAAAATGCAAAATTAACATAAATTTTGGATATAGTGATTAGTATGTTTAATTGTTACAAAATTCTGCTTATAGAATGTTAAAGAATGTTAATTACTTCTTGCAATCGCATGTTTGCTGCCAAAATAAATCATTTCAAGATTCAAGAAAAAAAATTCAACAATGGGAAAGTCTGGCGAAAATTATCGTCCTTATCTGATCTGAAGCTTGAAGAGATTTGTTAAGAAGTTATAATGAAAAGAGCTTGGCTTCACTTTTTATTTAATAACAACACATCCTTTTAGAAAAACATATAACAGAGGTAAAAAACTTATTTCAAAGAACATTCGTTTCACATTAACGCTGAAAGAAAACCCAGACCACTGCTACAGCAACGTGCTGATGGTTTCGGTCAAGTGTATCCTAATTAACGATAGGTTTATCCGCAGTAAGTTTTTTATCCATTATGTTCACTTCCTTTTTTTTTATCTTATTACTTCGTAAAAAAGCTAGGTGCTTTCTTACCTCTCTTTTTTTCTTGTTAATTCCCTTTCCAAATCAACTTAGCCGTCAAGTATCAAATATTTGGTTGTCAGGAGTTATGTTTTGAATGTTCTTACGGCTTAAGGTATTAAAAAGTAAACTGTAACTCCATGATTCTTACAGTTTGCATTTATTCTCTGTTTTATTCTCTTTTAATTTTTTTCCACTTTTAAGGATTTGTTTTTCATTTATACAATAATATTACTTGTGAAGGATATATTTTATTCCTAGGATGCTGAAACAAAAAACAAATCGCAAAAAATCAAGAGTGCTAAAGTGAAAAGTATTTTTTAAAAGTCCTTTGGTAAATTTTTATCAAACATTTTAAACTATTGAAGTGGTTAATATTTTCTTTAATAAGTTTTTTTAATATGCAACGCAGTCACTGCCGGACTTAGAAAATAGTTGGGAAAGGGTAGTGATATTGGATTGAATCGGAACGAGTTTGAACATCATTCCGGTAAAATTTTAGTCTCAGTTGTTGTGTCATTAGAAATTTCTAACATATTTACCGTATCTTTTTCTTTTCTATTTCTGTTTTGAAAATTATCCACTATTTTATGTAACCTGCCTCCTCTTTCAACAGCGTAAATTAATAAATAAAGTAAACCCTAAATATGATAGGTTGAAAAATGAAAGACGTAACAAAAGTTCGAAGCTAAAAATTTGTTTCGGAAAGTTTAAACAATCAGTAGTGGTTTGATCAATAGTAGATGCTATTACAAAGATTGTTCAGGTCCTTTTCTCTGGCTGGCTGTCGGGAGTCATACTGCTTCCACTCGTGTCAGCTTTAATTCACTCTTCAATTCTAGTAAGAGCTGGTGCATATTTTATAATTAGGGCAAGTGTGGAGAAGGATATTTTAATTTCGTTTATTTTGTCAAAAGTAAGTTGGTTTATATCCGTTTCAACGTTTTCAAAATTTCAGAAACTGATTTGAAGAGAATTGCAGCACTCTACGTTTAGTCACATATGATTAATAATGTTTCGCTATCTATAGAATAACTGGTAAACCTGTCTAAAATATTTAATGAAAATTAATATGGATAGGCTTCATTGTGTCTTTAATTTAAAACTTTCTTTTATAGCAGTTTTTAATTTAAATTTTAAATAATATTGACTAAAAACATACATTCAATAAAATAATAGCTTTTATGATGGAGATAAAAAATGTTAAATAACAGCAAATAGAATTCATCATTCAGCACATTTTTGAAAGTAATGCTCATTACGCATCCATACTCGATATTGATTATTAATTAAAGTAATTGCGTACCTATGAAATATGTTTGTTGAATCCTCTGAGTCAACGCAGCTGTGAATTAACATATTCGCTTGGTTTAGAACTGGCATTCAGTTTGAAGCAGTTTATGTCATCCATGAAAAGCAACTGGAAGAAAGCGTCTAAACGCAATCAGTATGTTCTAAATGCAAACTTTCTTTCCTTATGTTTCAAAGTATTTTATCTATAAACGATGTCGAACTGTTATAAAAAATCCATGGTATTCGATGAGATCATTGATAATCTGGAGATCGAATTTGCTCCAATCCTACAAAATATGCCTTCTATTGCTTTTACTATTGAAATAATAAGCTGCCTATCGCTTCTACTATTGAAATAAAGTCATCTCGCGAAAAAGGCTCTAAATTAAGATATCGGAGAATTCAAGTGGAGAAAATGGCCACTAATATGTTAGAACAATTTGTAGGTCTTGCAGAATTTGAGAGTGCGCAAAAAGTCTCCCTAGACAACAGTGTTGTAACGGAATCAGCCATGTTTTTTACTCATAGCTCTCATTGTTCTGATAAATTAAAACATGGTACTAATTGTTTTGCTTTCCTTTAACAGGGTTCCACTTTTTTCCACTTATTTTCGACTGAAAAAGTGTATTTTCAGCATTTAGGGAGCTTAATCAAACGACTTCTGCAAAAATTTCGTAGATCGCTAAGCTGATCAATCAAAAGTTCTGAATTCGATAATCGTGTTCGCCTTCAGATAAGGAGGTATAATATGGAAACACATATTGATGCATCAATTGAAATACTGCTCTTCTCTGTTTCAGGTACTAGTTGCAATTTTGATGTTTATAATAAAAATTTTGCGTATTTGTTTCGTATAATGTACAGTCATTTATATATGGGGAGGGGATGGCAAGTCGGTCGAGCTCCAGTATCGTAATCTGCAGTTCCCAAGTTCGAATCGCAGCTGGATCAGAGTTGAGATTTATCTCCGCAAAATCTCCTACCTGCTCTCAGTAGGCTCAGTAGAGGGCACCGATCCGGTTGGAATATCGAATGGGATTAAAATAAAGCCGTTGCCCCGTATATATTGAAGAGATATACACTAAAATAAGTACGTAAAGAATACACTAGATGACCTTGACGGGAGGCTATCATCTGTCTCATAACAGGGGGTCCAGTTTGTCCCTCCAACCTTCTCTGAGCCCTAGTGGTCGTTATCCTTGGCTATTCAGTCCATTGTGTGCAAAACAAGTGCTACTAAGAGGGAAAACAACCCAACATTTTATATATAATACTCTAAGCTGACCGAAAAGATAAAACTAAAGTATTCGTCTGCAGATAAGTTAAAAAAAGAAATCTTTTTCATTTTAAAAGTGGAATCAAAAATATTTTAAGAGAGATAGGAATATAAGACGAGGCTAATATCATTGGGATCAGAAAAAATAAATTGAAAGCCATATATGTATTTTCACTGCCATGAAAACGGCAAAGACATTAAACAGGAAGCAAGCATGTTTTTGAATGACCAAGATAAATATTTTTTTTCTAAGCAAAGATTAAGAAGACCTCCTAAAGATAGACGAAAAAATCAAGTTTTACAGTTTCAAAGGTCTGTTTGCTTTTCATATCGTTAACCACCTATTCTCCTTTTTTTCCTCCTAGTACTCCTAGATGCTAACGAAACGACGTATCGAAAAAATAATTCTATATCCCATCGTTGGATTATTATACTGAAATTAAATTGGGCTATCAAATAGAAAAAAAAGAGCATGTCGAAAGACCTACATTATACCTCGCTGTGAGTTTGCTTTAACAGACTATTTTAAGAAATATAGCAGCATTACTTTAAAATGTTTTTAAATTGGAAAAATATTTACTTAAGTATTATTTAAGCTGGCGATATTAAAATAAACTAAACTTTTTCGCCTTCTCACGAAATCTTCACAACTGAAATTTAATGTCGTATGGCTTTCTACTTTGGAAGAATGCAGCACTCACATAAATATCTCGTTTCCGACTTTGAAATTATGGTCACTGAACCATACAGAATTTTCAGCATTAGTGGAAAACCGAATCTTTTTAGAGTGAGCGGTTAGTATGAGATCGCATAGAAAGGTGGCGGGGACGAGTTAAAGACAATTTGCGTATACCAAAAAATAAAGAATTTAATTAGAACAAATGATAAATAATTGATTACAATATCACATATGCACAGTTTCTGTAGCGAATATATTACTATAAAAGGGATTATAGCGGTGATTGGGCATATTCGCGGAAAACAATTGATAAATATGATTCATTTGACACTATTTATCCCTTTTACAGGCTATATTAAATACACGCCATATTAAATATGTTGGTAAATAGGATA
Organism: Ryuthela nishihirai; assembly: GCA_038380435.1. Taxonomy (NCBI): domain Eukaryota; kingdom Metazoa; phylum Arthropoda; class Arachnida; order Araneae; family Heptathelidae; genus Ryuthela; species Ryuthela nishihirai. Next base: position 65,698,922 of record JAWZYU010000016.1, on the reverse strand, counting down.
AACTTGTTAATTATCACTTTTACCGATTTGTTTAATTTCCTATTATACACTTTCTGGCCAAAAAATGAAATCGCATGTTATTACCATGACTGCGATGCATGAAATCAGAAAGTTGCATGTCATTTGTCGAATGATACCTGAGCTGTCTTAATACAAGCAACGCAGCCACTGGCCAACACTCACTCCATTTAGGGTTACTCTGCCTCCTACAAAAGGAGGATGTGTCCTCTATTCATCTCATGTTATCCTCGCACTTTTAAAAACTATGAACTGTCCTCCTTTTTGTGTAAACTCATAGTTTGTTTTAAACTAAAATTAAAGTAATTTTTTTGTATTTTCCTTTTTAAAATTTGTTGTACCCATGAATATCATATGATATATTGTTAAGTGAGAAATAATTTACAAAAAATGCAAATCGTGAATGCTAAAGTCATTCTCTTAATATTGTAAAAGTTACTATTTTCTTTAATACTCAATAGCGTAAATTTACATGCCAAATTGAAAAAAAAGTATACGCCTTAGAAAATTACTTCTACTCAAAATTTGCGTTAACTTTTGTCACCGTCCACGGATAAATGGGGTTTTGAAAGTTGACAGAAGCGTTTTTTTTTTATTTGCAATGTAAGAAAATTATACAATCCAAGCCAAATTATACGAGTGCATGCCTTATCATGATTGAAGGCTCTTTGATCAGTATCTTACTCAGAGTTAATAAAAGCGCATAAAGTTTGCCTTCTGAAACAGCAGCTAGCTCTTTACCTAATATGACAATTAAAACCAAATATCTATTGATTGCTTATCAAATATAACTAAAAAACGGTACGTGTAATACATTTCGAAGCGTACTGAATAATCAGTGTTACGCCTTTTCCTGACTGAATGTTAGTCGGTATTTGGAGTAAAACTTAGTACGAAAAGGCTTATTTCACAAATTTAAAGTCTGTTCTCCTTTGTTCTCAATTTCTGGCTTTTTTTGTCCTCCTTATTACCATTGGCATCTGATAACTGTAACTCCACTATGAATACGGAAACACTTGTGTTACAGCCGAATCCCAAAAGAAAGATGCTACTTCTGATGCTCGATGGGGTTGGTGCAATCATAACCAAAACTATGGAAATCATAAGACTGTCCAAGATTAAATTTCTAAAATGGATGAAAGATATATATAACTTTCGTAAATTGGTTACCATAAATTAAGGAAGCTTATGTCAATGGGAAGCTAACGTCGAAGCTCGATGAGTCTAAAACTCATTTTCCTGTTTTGAAAAATGGGATAGCAGATAAAGATTTCAATCAAATATATCACCATCTATATTTTCAACAATATTCGTTCATTATTTAACTAGTTAAGAAAAGTTCAATATTTAACAATACCAATGCCAGTCATATAATTTACTTGAGAAGTTGGGTTGCGTCACCTCTGAAGTTACTTTTTTCTCACACAATGGGCTAAGTGGTTAGGTCACAAGGACCTCAGGGGCTAAGAGAGGTTGTGGGAAATGACCCACTGAACAGCTGTTTTGGAGACAGATGATAGCCTCCCGTCAAACCATATAGCGTGTTCTTTAGCGCGTACATGGTATGGCTCTCCAGTACAGGGAACCACGGCTTAACGTCGCATCCGACGGACAGCGGCCTTTCCAAGCCTATCGGTGTCACCTATTGACCAAGGGCACGGCAGGAGTTTTGAGGAGATAAATCTCGAAACTGGGAACTAGAGTTTACAAGCCTGGTGCGCTACCAACCGAGACACCCCCGTCCCACTTCAGAAGTTAATTAAAACTCAATAATAACTATCATATCAAACAGTTTAATAAAATAAGTGTGTATTTTAGAAGTCTCTCTAAAGAAATATTTCTCTATTCAGCAGTTTTTTTATAAGCTTTAAGACGGGCGTTACTGTTGTTAAATATTCAATGTTACGTAACTCATTAAATACTGAATGAATATTGTTGAAAATCGAGGTATTGATATATTTATTTGAGATCTTTATCTGTATAACGTTTTTGAAAACAAAGAAACTTATTGTAGAAGTACTTCGACGTTTTAGAATACTCTATTTTAGAAGTGCTTCAACGTTAGTTTCCTTTTAACATACCATTGGGCTGTTCCTTGATTTATGGAAACAAGTGTGGTTAGTAGATATCATCTCGACGTTTGGCAATAATAATTGTGGAAAAAATTTAGTAATTTAGCTCATAATCTGATGTGACCAGATTCGAATCCCGAAACGTTTTTAGCAGTAAATTTTCTCTGCTAAACCCGATTCTGCCTTCTATGAGAAAATAGACACCATTAGACTTTGAAATGACGTATTCCGTCGGAAGAGATAATAAACCGTGATTCTCTGTGCAGGAAAGCCATATCCTATATACCATTAACAGACACTCTGGTTGACTTCGACGGGCATCTTCCATCTATCCCATAGCAACGGATCAGTGGATCTTATTTCCCTACCAAACTCTGAAGCATTGAGGTCCTTGTGAAATGGTCATTGAGTGAACAAAAGCGCAGCTCAGAGATCAAACTGCCAAACTGAAATACCAAAATGATTATAAATATGGAAATATTTTTATCAATTCCTGCTTATAATTAAAGAACTCACAGCTAAGTGTTTCAAAAACCGTCCAAAGATTTCATGACCCAACAATCTCTAGAAGGGAATTGATACTCTATAATCTACAGCAGTGTTTCTCAACCTTCTTTGCTTCACCTGCCCCTGGAAATGTGCATGTAACTGGCGTACCGCTTGTATAGATAGATAAAACTACAGTTATAGTATAACAATGGGAATAAAATAAATCAATTAAATTTTTATTCATAAATTTCATATATCGATAAACACAAAAATGACATAAACAATTTAACAAACTTATAAAATTATAAACATTTTACTGGATAATCAGTGAAATTGTTGCGCTTGTTTACGCTTGCACAGTTCATTAATGGTTGAATATCTTGCTACGATAGAGACGTAAGTCATCTTCAATATCCACTCTATTCCTATATTTGTTTTTAAAGCAGTTAAAGATAAAAACTCAGTTTCACATAAATAAGTTTTTGTGAATCAGTAGCTCAGTAGCAGTGTTGGCAACTTAGCGACTTTTGAGCTCTCATGTCCCAAAAAATTGTACCGCGTACCCCACGTTGAGAACCTTAATCTACAGCATTCAAGTAGGGAGAACGTCTTAGACAATTCTTATCATATTGTTCTTATCCAAATGTCATCATTTGGTGTTGAACATTTTACAAACTCTCATTTCGTGAATAACAATTTTTGTTTCTCTTTCAACTGTCACTATCGAGCTGTTACTACGATTCGAATAAATCTTATTACGCTGAACAGCTTATAGTGGAAATTCCATAAATTAAGAGACGAAATAATAAGCAATTTAAAGTTTATCACAATTACCATCATATATTAGGAATTATATAAATGACCATGACGGGCAAAAGCGATAAATAGCATAGATTTTATTCATTTACCGTTTTCTTGCAGCTAATATGTAGAATCTCTAGTGATTACATGTAATCATCAGATCACTTATCTTTATCGTTACAAATACTTTATATGTTATATTTATTATGTACATAGACATTTATTATCATTTATTGGAAAATTAAAAATGTCTCTTAGAAAACTAATGCAACAAAATTACGGTGAAACGCGCACTGTATGACTACAGTTTTATTGAATGACGAGAATAATTATTTCCGTGAATGAATAGTGACATTTGATAGGTTGCAGCACTGCTGTAGATCAAGTTGATTTATTTTGCGTTATACAAAAAAATACTGAAAATATTTGATTTCTATCAATATTTGTTGCTATTTAATGAACTAGACAAGCGCCTCAAAATAAAATAGAATGGTTTTATGAAGTAAAAAGGTACTTGGAAGAGTGTTCCATGAAAACTTCCTAAGGTTCAGTGAGAGTTTCAGAAAAACTTTGCGATTAAACATTTATCCGCCTTGCATAAAAAAGTGTAAGGAATAGTTTCCTCTTTCGAACACAAAGATTAGATTGGATTCAGAATCATTTTGTTGAAACTGGAAATGTCGCAGTTACTGGTAAAAAGACCATATATGATATATTTATTCCAGATGTGTTCCGAGAACGTGGATAGAATTATTAGCTATACAATGAGAATATTTTTTTTTATTTATCATTTGGCTTAGGACCTCTTTATTAAGATTCCAGGAAATATATTAAATTTAATAACTCCGGAAGTAGGGATTAAGGATTCTATGGAACGGAAATGTAAAGGTTCCATGAATCTGGAATTTAATTGTAAGGGTCCCCAGGAAGAGCAAAGTGAATGTATGAGTTCTCTCGATTTCAGAATATTTGAAAATCCCTGCTCTGTAGGATTCAGGCTGGGGGAAAATCCTTAATCAGTTCTTGTATTATGTTCTCATTAAAACATATTATTTTTAAAAATATGCTTTTCCTGTGGATTGGTATTGTTATCATAGTGTAGTATATAATTGTTGCCAGATATGAGAAAACAACATTCTAAATAATATCCGTATCACTAATAATTACGAACAACTTTTTAAATATTTGGACATCTTTAAAATCATCTAAAACAATTTGTCCAAATTCATTACCATTAATGGTGTTATTTGACATTAATCCCAAAAAGCATGTTCCTATAATAATTTTAGAGAATCAATATTATTCATCTGTGAAGAGAGTTTGCCTTCGTTGAATCCGGATCATTTTTATTGTTCCGATAATGCATTCTTCCAATGAATTTATATGATTCCGATTTCGATTTAGATGCTTGTGTTTCTGATGTGCGAAAAGAGACGACTCACCAATTATATTTTTAAAAAGAGAATATGTATAACGCAGCGCTTCTGCGGTAAAGGTGAAATTTCATTTCCTATTGCTCTGTAAAGGTGTGACATAGACGAAAGTTTTTGCTTTTCAACCACTGTTGTTAAAAAGAAAATATTTAAGTGAGTAGTGACTCTATGTTATCCTTGAACAGATTTCATTGGTAAATATTATTAGAAAAATTGTTCAAAGTTTATCGGATTGATCCTTTTTGTCATAGCAGCAATTCTTATATACTTATGTGTGTGTGTTTATTTGATGATGAATGAAATAACAAAAAGTACTTCAAAATTTGCAGAACGAAAGCTCCAAATAAAATGTTCGCTTAAATGTTGTCAGGCGATATGTTTTAAAGGTCAATGAACTCTCCGATTCGCATGTTCCTTTTTCATGCCAATTAATCATTTCAAAATAGTAATTTGAGGATTTCGAAGGAAACCTTTGAGTATTCGCTGGCAGATAGTGTCGTAGTCCGGTAGGTAAGGGGGAACAACGCCGGCTTTTACTTCGTCGCGTCGCGCGTGATATTAGATTTTCTTTTGAATTGCGCGGAATGTGGTGTTGGGCCAGATGACAAACGATTTCAATTCAATTCTCAGAGGACGATCAATTAGTCCTTTGATTGCATTCACCCTTATTTCGGTGAAATAACAGGTTCCCGGGTTGTTACACTCGTACCGACTTATGCCTCAGACTTGCTGCACCAAGTGATGTAAAGAAATATGTCCAACAATTCACGCACGAGGGTTGTATAGAAATGACACACTTTATTCACTCTTATATACAATCACATGTTGGAAATGCTCTCGACTCCGTAGGTCTTTGCTGCTGCAAACATTTATGCAATGATGTGGAGAACCGCACTTTGAAGATTTTCGCTTTACCGACCTCAAACTCGGCGAAAGCATATTTATCCTTTGCCTACAATGTGATTCACACAAAACTCACTTTAGTTCCACAGAATGGTATTTGATTTACCAAGAATCTTGATTCTCAAGTAGAATTAAACCCTCTCCTTAAGGGTTTCGTTTGAGTAAGAGTGGCGTCCCTTGACGCGTGTTCATGCGTCCTTCCCCTTTTAACAGTGACGCTCAAGACTGTCCTTTCGTTATTGCCTAGCTCGTCTCCAGCGCTCACATTCGCGCCCAGGCTAGTTGCAAAAGGCCATAAAATGGCTTTCGATTCGTCAACCCATACAGACAGCCAGTTCAGACCCGAAAACAATATCTGTGAGTCATATCCCCACAATAGCACTTCCAAGATCACACATATTACATAAAAATATTTACAACAAAAATAAAATAAAAATGCAACAATAAATAAAAGTAAATAAATTAGAGGGACATGACACGTCCCTTCCCCAAAGAGTTTTATCAGTTTTTGCTATACTTATAAAACTCATGCCTTTCGTGACTCTAATGTCCATGACACCCGGCTTGGGTGGTAAACAATGTCCTCACCCGAAGACTGCCCAGTTGATTTATTTGTAGTGCACAAACATCTCTACAACTCAGAAATAATTAACTTCAGTTCACTTCTTTCAATGTTTGCAGATCTTATGATATTTACTCTCTGAACATAGCATCTCCCCAGAAGTGAGTTGGGTGGATTCCGCCCAACTCATTTTTGCACCCCTTTGAGTTGCCAGCTTACCCCTTTCTACTGTAACGCTTAGCCTAATTACCAAACCCCAAGGAACTTCCTTAATGATAGAGTGCTGTTGAACAAATTGAAATAAGATTGCTTAGAGCTTTTGCAGGGATGCCGTCATTTGACTTTCGCTCGATGCCCGGTACCGACGACAATGACGCATCGAGGATTCTCCCTTTCGGCTTCCCTGGCATCTGTCAATCTCTTACTTCTTGTGTATTTACAGGCTATTGCTCGCGCTTTATCTTACCTTTTGAAATTCTTCCTCTTAATTATGAATATCAAACGCACTATTCTTTTCAAACTTCATTAGCGCCTGTTTTCCTACGGACTTGTTTCCTTTGCATTTCGACATTTTCCTCATAAATCTTCTATTTGACCTATCATTACTTTTTATGAATCTTCCGCCTTTAAATGAAACTTTATTCTTGGACGAGATAACATGCCGTACTTCAGAAACAAATCCCTTCTCCTCGTCCCTGTTAACACCGAATTTACGCCTACTATTAATACACTCTTTCATTTCTTCTATCAATAGTTACTGACCACTTAGGTCTACTTCTGTACTTTCTTCTATATTTATCCAATGTTTGTCCAATGAGTGTATGAACGTCAGAACCTTTTTCTATTAGATCTGCCCCTCGGCTAAATCTTCTTCTAACCTTAGCGTCACTATTTCTGTCATTTATACAAAACTGCCTCTCTTTTCTTTCCATATCTTCGTCCGCAATTAACTGACCTTTTAAGATATTCTCTCTCTCATTGATTGTAGAATCTATTTCCTTAAGATCATTTCTGTCTAACAATCTCTCACCTATCTCCTTTAAGATTTTCTCTTTATCACTATTATTTACATAATCCTCAATGTTACTGTCGTCCTTATATTTAAAACCTAATTCCTGGATATTCACATTTCCGATCTTGCATAATTTCTCAGTTAGATTCTCACTTTTAATTAATGGTCTAACTTCCTCTGATTTATTCTTATACAATATTTCTACACTATCTGTTCCCACAGAATTACATATATCACGTATTTGGTTCTTATCTGGCTTTACCTGGCTAATTTTTCCGTCTTTTTAACACAGACATCAATCCTTATTCTAGAATGAGGGTCCCCGTCTGACTGATAATTATATTTAACATCCAATTCAGACACTTTATGCAACGGAAATTCACTCCTACTTTCCAAATTACATTTTCTTTCTATCGGAAGATCATATTTTACCTCAGGATTATTCATTCTAATTATTTTCCCGTGCTTATTCACCACAGACCTGGTCACCTTATTAAACTGCATTCTCTCCTTCTTCTCAGATTCGTACTGCTTTTATATGAAAATTATCGCGAGATTCGGACTTAATCAAACTTCCTATTACTAGATAGTCAACGCCAGTTCCAAAACTCTCTTTATTCTCTACGACCCCATTATCCCGATTTTTAGCTGTCATTTCGGCTTCACCATGACTAACGTTTTCTCCACAAATATCAACTTTATTACCTGTGACTATGTCTACTATTATCTCAATTGTGCTCTCTTGACAATTAATTTTATTATATTTGTCAATTACGGTACAATAAATACAATAATCAATCGCTCTACCAGATAAATCCTTATTTAAATATATCATAACCTCATTCTTCTCACATTTAATTTCCCTCACTCTCTACATTATTATTTGCTTTGCTCTCAATTCAATCACTAGGCTCTAAACTTCTCTCTCTGATATTAACACTCTTACTATCATCTTTCTCCTTATCAGGTACCTTACGTAATATTTTACACTTATCATCTAGATAAAATTTCCTTCATTAAATTTAGCCATATCTCTACCAGATAAATCCTTATTTAAATCTGTTTTAACCTCAACATCCTCACATTTAATTTTATCACTTTTTAGATTATTATTTACTTCGCTCTCAATGAAATCACTAGGCTCTAAACCTCTTTCTCTGATATTCATACTTTTACTATCATCTTTCTCCTTATCAGGTACATCACACAATATTTCACCCTTATCATCTATAAAAATATTATCATCTTTCTCCTTATCCAGAATGTTTCACACTTATCATTTAGAGAAATATTTTCTTCAGTAAATTTGGGCACATTCTTTTTCACCTTAAATTTAATTGCATTAAGTGCATTACTGTTACACCTTTTCTCATTATGTACTTCAAATTTAACCTTATTACTGAACATCCGATTTGTATAATTTACTTTAGCATCAAGGACTTTGCTGTCAACATGGAGACCCTTTAAAGGAAAATCACTCCGATCTTTCAAGTTAGTCTTAAGTTTGTTATTTGCTTTACTAGTTGCATTAAGCATAAACCTGATTTCACCACAACCCTTCTTACCTACTGACTTCCCAACACTATCATACTCAAAAATTTTCGGGGATTTGCCAAACTTCGACATAGCCTCATCAATAACTTTTCTGCTGGTTTGTACATTGCCACATCCATTTCTCTCCAAGTTATTGACACCATGACTCTTAACAATATCTACAGTATTATCTAATTATTTCCTCGTAGCACCTTTATATTTACTAAACCATTTGCCTTCCTCAGGCATATAATTCCTTTCATCAAAACAAGATCTATCATTTTTAGCAAACGCTTTACTTCTATTACTTCATGATATACCTCGTAATACTTACTCTCACCATCAGAGTAATTATTACCTCCTGCATTACACTGGGCAACACACAAAAAGGCTTTAAAATAAAAATAGCCAATCCTTACTAATTTGGAGGTGCTGGATACGAAAATAACAATGATATTTGTAGATTGGCTCTTGTTCAGGGGATACAGAGATGGTCATGTATAAATATCTCAGTCCGCATTGAGTACATAGATAACCATTTCCCAGCGCTGTATTTCAAATTTCAGATTACAACATATTGCATTGTATTACATCAGTCGGCCACACGCACAATCCCCAGAGGTATTGCATCATTGTCTGATGAAATGTAGTTGAGTCATGACATCGCGCTTTACGATCGCGGACAAAAGATGATGCAATCGTTAGTTGTAAGCGACGTCTCGTAAAGTGAGCAAGTCTTTTGAGCGACTCCCATTTACTCCTGAGTCATAAATACAACAACACAAGTGATCTTTGCAGTTTCAATCCAGCAGTCCTGATGCCTTGTAACTGTGTTAAAAGTGCAGATACATTTTGTTACATTTGCGGGGAAGTGACGTTCGTATGTCAGAAAATGGCCATCACTCCAATAATGAAAGCAACGTATATGTTTTATTTTGGATGCAAGATCGGAGATTAGGGGAAGGCGTGGATCCCCACACTATGCTGCAGTACGTGTGCAAGAAATCTCCTAAAGTGACTGAAAGACAAAAAAGTGGCGATGCCGATTTCTGTTCCTATGATTTGGAGAGAGCAAGCATTCACGCAAATGATTGCTACTTATGCATGGTTCCACCTGTTTCTGGAGGCATCATAAGAAAAAAGAAGTGGACAGTCACGTACCCAAATATACAATCTGCTCTCCGCATAGTTCCGCACGGAGAAAGTCTTCATGTTGCCGAACATTCAAAAGAATTTTCATTCGATTCAGACGGTGAGGTGGGAGGCGAACCGGCGTTGGGTTCTCCACAGCCTTCAGTGTCAAATGATGATCCATACGTCTACCATAATGCGTCATCTGCGCCACACATTCTCACTGAAGAGGAAATGAACGATCTTGTTTGGGATCTGGAGCTGTCCAAAGCCAAAGCAGAGTTACTTGGATCAAGACTTAAACAATGGAATCTTCTCAAGGAAAATGTCCGAATGACATCGTTTGGAATCGTCATGAGCAGTTTGCACCTTACTTTGGAAAGGAAGATGACCTTGTGTTCTGATCTGATGTAGATGATCTGATGAATGCCCTCGGAATCAAACATTACTCTGAAGAATGGCAACTATCCTCGAAATTGAGTCTGAAGGCTGTGTTGCTGCATAATGGAAATCGACTTCCACCCATTCCAGTCGTATACGTTGTCTACATGAAGGAAACATACGACAACCTAAACCAGCTGTTGAACTATCTTCAATACAGCAAGCATGGCTGATATCTCTGTTGTGACTTGAAGGTAGAGGCTCTGTTGATGGGTCTGCAGCTGGGATATACGAAGTATTGCTGTTTCTTATGTGAATGGGGAAGCAGAGCAAAGACTTTGCACTATGTGAATAGAAACTAGCCTCAGAGGAAATCTCTGAAGGTCGGAGAGAAGAATGTGAAACACCAAGCACTGACAGAAACGCACAAAATCCTGCTATTCTCCCTACACATCAAACTCGTTATGATGAAAAACTTCGTAAAATCCATGAACCAGACTGCATCAGCTTTCAAGTACTTGCCTGACAAATTTCTTCGACTCAGCAAAGCGAAAATTAAAGACGAAATTTTTGTGTGTCCTCAGATCCGCAATCTGTTCAGAGATCAGATTCCAACAATCTACTTCAGGGTGACGAGAAAAGACTTAGGACGTGTTTTGTCTGGTATCAACTAAATTCTTCGGGAATGTCAGGGTAGACAACTACAAGAATCTGGTTAAGGATATGTTGTCTCTGTATCGCAAACTTTCCTACAATATGACCTTATAATTCACTTTCTCCATTCTCACTTAGATTTCTTCCCCGACAACTGCGGCATGGTTAGTGATGAGCACAATGAACATTTTCACCAGGACATTGCAACGATGGAGAAAAAAGGGCAAGGAAACTGGTACACTTCAATGTTGGCTGACTACTGTTGGACGCTCGTCAGAAATGATACTGAGCAGCTGTACAAGTGACGGGCAAAGCGACGTTGCAAGTAAAAGCGGAGTTTTACCGATACATGTCATATGTACGTATTACTATATTATATAATAAACTAAATGGTAGCTAGGTAGTCACTGGAAGGAGAGCTATGCACCAATCCTTATGATGATGCATAGAACCGGCCAGGCCTAGCACCTAATGTCCGACCCCGCCTTCTCGTGGTGTAGACCGTTAGTACCTTTCAAAAGAGATACTCTCTTGTGGAAGTGAACGGTAGGGGAGGGCTGCCAGATTAGTGTGGCCTACTGATCTGGACAACTATGGCTACTTTTCTTTTTTATCTACCCAGCTGAGGAGTGGTCAACCACACAGGGTCCTGGTGCTGACCATATAAACCCACTGTACTGGACAGATATATGGCTCTCAGCTTGATTATGCATCCTGATTTTGCTGCACTGGTGGGCATCTGTGGAGGAAAAATCTTCCGCTGTGTTTTCTGTTTGTTTGTGGGTTGACAGCCCCAAGTGAATAGATTCACAGGATATGTTTATCAGCTGGTGGATAATCCTGAGCAGAGGTCATCGCAGCACCTGAACACTTTGCATCTATTGACATCGTCAAATTCTACATTGCAGGAAGTCTTCTAGTGTAGATGGCTTCAGCCTTTAGTGGTGGGGGAACGGGTCTTTGCCCCATCTCTGCGATTAGGGGGCTGTTTGATATTGTCGGCATTCCCTCTCTCAATAAATATATTTTCTTTAAACATCCCACTAACCATTTTCTCTCCATAGGTAGTTGGAATGTGAGGACTCTGTACAGAGCTTTTTCTCTTGATGTCCTCACACAAGAATTCCAGAGCTATTGTTTTACCAGAGCTATTGTTATCACTATTTTCAAAAAAGGTGATCGCAGTTCTTGTGATAACCATAGGGGTATCAGCCTACTCTCTATTCCATGTAAAGTTCTTTCCATGATTGTGCTTAATAGAGTTAAGAATCTGGTTGACAGTCAATTGCGTGATGAGTAATGTGGATTCAGAAGTGGTAGGGAATGTGTGGATCAGATATTTTCACTTAGGCAGATTCTTGAGAAATGTTTTGAGTTTCAGAAACATTTGGTTGATTTCAAAAAGGCTTTCGACTCTGTTGATCGTCAAATTTGTGGTTGATTGTGAAATCATATGGCATACCAGACAAGTTAGTTAACATAATGAAAGCTCTCTATTATAACACTGATTCATGTTTGAGAGTCGGTAAGGCTTGTAGCAATTGGTTTAGCATTACTTCTGGTGTTCGACAAGGGTGCATTTTGTCTCCTATTCTCTTCAGTTTGGTTTTTGATTATGTTATGCGAAATTCACTTCAAGGCAAAGATTTTGGCCTTAAATGGACCGGAGATACGAAAATATCTGATTTAGATTATGCTGATGATTTAGTCCTTTTGGCAAATGATGTTGATGAGATGAACTCTTTCATTCGAGCTGTTGATGAAACTGGTAGTAGGGTAGGTTTCGTTATAAACAGAGAGAAAATTGAAGTGATGAAAATTGGTCAGGCAGGCTGTGATTCAGTTAATCTGAATGGTTGCAGTCTTGAGCAGGTGTCACAGTTTAATTATTTTGGGAGCTATGTCACAGATAATGGTGATGTGCGGTATGAGATTAGCAGAAGAATACGGATTGCTGCCGGGACTTTTAAGAATCTATGGAGAGTTTGGAGAAATAGGCGTATACACCTAAAGACTAAACTTAGACTGTGTAATAGTTTGATTCTTTCTTGGGTTAGTTATATTAGAGAAACTTGGACATTTTGTAAACAAAATAACAGGAAACTAGATGCTTTTGATTCTAGATGTTTACACAGTATCTTAGGCATTAGGTGGTTCAGCCTTGTAACTAATGATGCGGTTAGGCAAAGGAGTCGGTAATCTCCTTTAAGTAGCATATTGTGCAGAGGGAGACTCCGTTGGCTTGGCCACGTTGCCTGTATAGATAATTATATATTGGCGAATAGGGTTATGAACAGTGTGCAATCACTTAAACAGCTAAATTTTAATTTCTTCTGGAAGTTATCTTCACTTGCCAGTTTAGCAGAGCTATCACCTTTGTTTTCCACTTTTGTCTTACCTTCAACACTATCCATATATTCTTTGTTTTGCCAAGCTAATTCCCTAGCTTCCATTTCCTTTTCTAGCATCCTCTTCTCTACCTCCGGGCCTGTTTCTTTTCTTCTGGCGCTAATCGTCTAAGTTCTACCTCACTATCTTTTACTTTTTTCTCTTTTTCCTGTTCCCTATTTTTTTCTTCCTCCTCCCTATCTCTTTCTTTTTTCTCTCTTTGGTGTTCCATCTCCCTCTCCGAGACTAACTTCGCACCTGAAGCATTCATTTCAACCGGATTCGAACCTCATCCCAACATGGCTATCTATTCTATCAATTTCGCTAATTCCCCTCCTTTCCCAATCTCAATGTGTCTGGTTAAATCAATGCTCCTGTTCTGATCCGTTCCATCCTTAGTTTTCTCGTGACTCCTCAGCATCATTAGCAACTCAAATTAGTTTAAAAATAAAAAAGACAGAAAAACCACAGACTTTTTCTTTCCGCGAAGATCGGCTCTGCTCACTTGCCTACTGCACTTGGGGCTCCTTCCAAACCTAGGAACCTCTTTCACAGTGACGACCTTGGTACACGGAACCTCAGCGAAGATCTCGATGACGTAGCACTGGGAAAATTGCACTCTGTTGAAGAATTGCACTCTGTTGAACTGGATGTAGCTTAGCCCACTGTGCTGCTTGTAGATTCCTCACAGAATAATTGACACACAAATTCTTCTAAATTTCTTGCACTTTTTCTTCTTCCTTTCAGCATAAATTTTCCCCCTCCTTTTCTTTTATTGAATGGAGTTTTATGGAATGGACAACTTCTTCGGCATACGAACGAAAATTCTGTCACGGACTGCGCCAAACGTCGTGATGCCAGTGGTATGTCCAACGAATCACGCACGAGAGTTGTACGGTTTATTCACATTGATATACAGTCACGTGCTGGGGATGCTCTCGACTCCGTAGGCCTTTGCTGATTTGCTGCTGCAAACAATTATGCAATGAGATGAAGAACCGCACTCTGCAGATTCTCACTTTACCGACATCAAACTCAGCGAAAGGATACTTAGCCTTTGCCTACAACAAGGTTCACACAAAACTGTACTTGATTCACCAAGAATTTTGATCCTCACATATAATCGAACCTTCTCCTTAAGGGTTTTGTTTGAGTAAGAGTGGCGTCCCTTGAAACGTGTTCAAACGTCTTTCCTGTTTGACAGTGACGCTCAAGACTGTACTTTCCTTTTGCCCAGCTGATCTCCAGCGCTCACACTCACGCCCCAGTCTAGTTGTAAAAGGCCATTAACGGGCTTTCGACTCATTAACCCATGCAGGCAGCCAGCGCAGACCCAAAAACAACATCTATGAGTCACATCCCCACAACAACACTTCCAAGAACACACTTAATACATAAAATATTCACAACAACAAAAATACAATAAAATGCAACAATAAATAAAAATAAATAAATTAGAGGGACATGACAGATATCTCCTCGCATTTATTGAGTGAGCATCATTTGCACTGTCTGTCACATTTTCATTCTGCATTAAATACCCTTTAGATTATCTACTCTTTATTCAGCATATCTTTAAAGCGAAATGCACCTAAAAGAGTGAATAAAGTGATGACTTCGAAGTAGAAAACGAAATGTTACATCATCTGAAATACGGTGAATCGTAAGAATGTCTTGGTCACCATTTCTCAGTCAACGAATCGACCATCTGATCTGTCAAGAAATTCGAACAGGTAAAAAAGCAGAGCAGATTCTAGTTCTTCAGAACGTCAAAGTTACTGAGACAGTCAGGGATTCATGGATGGAAAAATGGTGACTGCACTGAGTATACGATGGAAGGTCAGATCCTAAAAAAGGTTACCGTCTGTGACCCTGATATTTGCGAAAAAGCCAGACGTCTGTATAATGATTTCAGTGCAGCCGGCATGGGAGATGATCCAACACCTGAATCCTTCCGAGCATCAGATGTCTGGTTCAACAAATTGAAGCTCAGAAGTGCCTTGCATAATGTGAAAATTGTCGGAGAGAATCCATCTTCCGAAACTGTAGCTTTCATGAAGAGGAGCATTAAATTCGAAAGAGCAGTAGAGGATACTGTGCCACACTAGAAATAAATCTATACAGATCTACAGAAGAAGTAGAAGCAGGCAACGATAAAAAATTTCTTCAAGCAAGCTGAAGATGATATATAAATTCTGCATATACCGATTAAGGTGTAAATTTGAATAGCAAAATATTTTGGTATCGTTTTATTGTATTGTTCACTTGTATATATAAGGTCCTCATTTTTTAGAAACGAAAACCGGGACATTTTAGCAAGTGTCCCGGTTCTAACTTACTGAAAATGGGACATAATAATTAATTCAAAACCAGTTAGCTCAGACCCAAAAGCAACATAAGAAAATTTTTTTACAGTTCTTATGCACATACAGTCCTTGAATCCGGTATCCACAAAAATTATGGGCATCCATAATAATTATGGGCACCCGATTAGGGGACTATCTGTGTATAACCAAACATCATCTACATACTAACTTTTGAAACAGCAATCTTTCTGCAAATCATTATTAAATTTTCATTTTCTAAGGGCAGACATGCTTCTTCGGACATGAGCCTCTAAGAAAATTTTTTGGATTACACTCAATTGAATATAATTCAATTAATTCAAAATACACCGTGGAATTGACACTAAACCACGAAATATTATTAAAATATATATTTCTTACCAACCTTTATTTCACAAAACACAAGTGATATCAATTAATGGAAGCTATGTAGTGACATCATTCATGTAAATGACATGTAAATAGACAAGCTGGACACGTAAATAAATATTGAACACATTAACTGGTCATTGCTTCAATTAACAAGCTATTGCTGTCCATTAATTGAACTTTGTTAATATGACGTCCTTTTTCCAACTCAAAATAAGTTTTTGTAATACAAGATTCAAATCATATTTTTCCCTTTAAAGCGGTAAAGTTTAAAACCGGTAAACGTGTAACATTTTTAAAAATATTTCGAGACGCAGGGAGAAGCGGTTTGAAACCGGTACCTAAAGTCACTTTTGGACATAGATTGAATTGTATCAAATGCTGTAATTATATGAGTATAAAGAGTAATTTTAAACCATTTTGGTAATAAACCATGAACCTTCCATTTTCCCCTGTGATCAAGTTCCGAAATTATTTTGCCCTTAATTCATTGGTTCCATTATCAGTGGCTTCCGTATTCGAGATATTTTCATGGAAGGAAACATGGGTGATAGTTAACTCTTACTTTACTTTATTACCCTGCCTCAAGCAAGCTCAAATACATTCCTGTTCCTCAGAGTTAACGGCAAATTTTATTATCTTCCTCTATAGAAATTTGATATAAATATTTTTTTTCCTATTGGTCCCACTTGTAATTTTTCTTTTCGGGTTATATGTTGCAAAAACAGTTGTTCTATCATATATTTTCATATCTAGTTGTTGATCGTAACGAGTTCTGCTGAGTGCAAATTTGGAGCTGGCATTCTTATTTCACTCTATCTCACCTGCAGAGAATAGCGACTTATATGAGATATGAAAACTTGTGACATGGGGAGTGTCTACTCGAGGGATGCGCAATAGTATTGAAGAGGGCCTCAATCCTACTTTCAATTTAATGAAGCGGGCCAAGATGATATAACGGGGGGAAGGGCGAGAGCTAAGAGTTACATAAATCTAAAATACTTTTTTTGTTGGAAAGGAATTGATGAAATAATACGATATGTATTTCCGAATCTCTCTAAAGCTGTAATTACGCCTTCTAGCGGTGGAAAAAGTTGAAAATTTCAAAATTCAAACAAATATTGCAACGATATATTTATACTAGAATTTTGAAATTTTGGTTGTGAAATGTGAAGGTCACGCAGTTTTCATTGCCAGCAATGAGATAACCCGTTAGACCCAGAGGGGATGGGAAAACACACATTTTTTTTAGTTTTAGCAGATAATTGTTTGTATTTAGACATAAATGAAAAAATCTTTTTAGGGTTAGATACGAATTATAAAATATTATGATTCACACTTTCGGAATCTTTCGAACATTATAATTGCGCCCTCTAACGGTGAAAAAGTTTGAAAATTCCAAAATTTCAAACCAAAATTACAACGAAGTATTAAAGATAGAATTATGCAATTTTAGTGGTGGAATGTGAACACGAAGTTTCCATTCGAAACAATGAAAATGATAATTAGAAAATTTTTGCTTTGATTGTAGTAACGAAATATTATAAATCGCATTTTTCAAATACTCAGTAGTTTTAATATATTAATTTACAGAACACTGAAATGAAACGACAGATCTGCCATCCTATTTAAGAAAAATAATAGAATAAATATATTTATATATAATGAAAAAAAAGAGTATAGAATAGAAATCTTAAAAAATAGTGGTAGTTTTGAGAGATATTCCACTGAGAGGAATAATGTACCCACTTTTCTGAGAGAGGTGTGAGAAATGCAACTTTTTAGATTCAAGAATTAAAAGACGAATGCTTTTATGTTTTATATTACTAATAAAATACAATTTGCATTTTTCCCATTCCGCTATCTCAAATTCAAACTTTTAAAGAATGAAACGTAGGTAAAGGAAAACCTTCATTCTCTTTGAAAACGAGATTCTCATATGCGTCAGAAGCGATATGCGTCCTTCTAGTTAAATATTATATTCAGCAAATAGTGCAATATATATTTTTCTCGCTCTATTCTAATGGTGTTTAATAAAACGGCCATGCAATAAATGTGAAATACTGAATATATGTTTATAATTCTTTTCGAATCCTTTCCTATTTTTAAAATTACTCGGGATAATATGTCCTCCTAATTTCGTCCACATCAAGAGAAAACACTCATTATGCTTTGCTTCCGTAATAGAAGTATTTTAAAGGCCATCGAACTAACGCCCGTTTTCCCTCACCAGCATAGTTCCTAAACTCATGAAAATATGCATTTTAGCCAAACTGATAAAGTTTCTTTTGCTCCACATTCTTCCTCCTGGATCAATTATTTCAACGTGTGAATCATGTGAATCATGGTCATCCTCCTTAGACACGAATGAACACTTTTATACAATATACTTATACTTTGAAAAGGCATTTTACAAACTTAAAAGTCAATTCCCTATAAGAAACTCCTTAAATGTGGGATTACGAACAAACTAGTCAGGCCGATGCAAGCATTGCTTTCTAATCGCACTCAACAGAGTCAATGATCAATTGTCACCAGTCGAAAGTGTCACAAGTGGAGTTGTCCAGGGAATAGCGCTTGGCATTTTACTTTTTTTTTCACTTTTGATATTCCAGATATTCTTTGCCCAATCACGAATAACATATTTGCAGATGTTACCTTACATACGAACAAAGACTGGCAAATCTTAATATCCATTCAGTGGAATAGAGAGGACTTGAACGGGAACTGAAACATGTCCAAACTCATTTATGGACAACTCACGAAGTCCATTATGGGATGACTCAACACATTCAACATTCCTTGCTAACAATTTCAAGTAGCAACATAAGAAGACACCCCATCTCTATAAATATTCCACTAACGAAGAAAAATTGTAAATACCATTCTCTCGTCTGCAGAGCAAGGAGGAATTGGAACCAACTTTCAACAGACGTGATGCTTTCTTCAACAATGCAGAGTTTCAGAGTAAATTGGAAGAAGTGGACTTGTCACGATTTGTTCGATATTTTTAGTCAATAGGGAAGGAGTAAGAGAGAAATGCACCATATGACCCTTCTGTGTATTCAGTTACACGGAAAATTTATTATTATTAATATTATTATAATAACTTTTCCTTTAATTAGCCTTTCTTATTCGCAACGTTATAAAATCTTTGAGCAATAACGTCACAAATGATGGAATTATAGAAAAATCAAGGTAAGCGGATCTTAATCAGCAGAAATAAATTGAAATTGAAATTCAAATCTATTATAACATAAAGAAATACACGAGGACAATAAACACACAATACACAACACGCTGTCAAATACATTATCAATGCAACACTTTAGAAAGAACAGAGAAACAATAAAAGCACAAAACTAAACAAAACCATCAACAGGTATATGTGAACAACCAAGGAGCTTTCGAGCTTTTCCAGGTTATAAAAAAAAATAATTGACCATTTTTAAATTTAAATAATTATGTAACCATTTCGATAAAAAAGCGACACAAAAGCATATATTTATCATCAATTTTAATAAAATAAAAATTATTTGTAGAGTCCGAATTGAATGTTCCTCATTCGGAAACTCTCTTAAATGTGTTAGCGCACTCATATTTTACAGCCTGAAAGAAACTATCGGTAAATTATTGTTAAATTAACGATAACAAATGCAGCACTCGATTGGATAAAAAACCTAAATCTCCTTCGCACAAGATTAAGGCAAGGACACAACAGTGATGTAATTCAATAGTCACATTTTATTAGCGATTAACTCAAACGCTACACAGTAATGTCAGATCTTTATACCAACTTGAAATTTCAAGATTGCTGCTTTCAACAAAATGGCAATGTAGTGTGTTCTGTGAATATATCAGAGTTCTTAGAAATATTTTCAAAGATAGCTTACTTAAATTTCCGTTTTGAACTCCTCAAAATTATTTTAATGGATTAACGAGAACCAAAAAAAATATGCAGGAATTATTAACGAGATCCAGGAAATTACAGGAATTATTAAAGAGATCAAGGAAATGATCGAGTAATTATTAAGATACAGGAAATTACAGGAATTATTAAAGAGATCAAGGAAATGATCGAGTAATTATTAAGATACAGGAAATTATCCAGGAATTATTAAAGGGGTCTAAGCCAGGATTTATTAACGAGATATAAAAAATCGCTCGGCTGTTCATTTCGCACCAAAACGACAACTGTTCAGCTGGCCAAGAAAATTATTTCGCGGGCTAAAACTAGCCCGCGAGACACCATCATTTTGTTATATCTATCATACATAAGAGCTGAACGTAACGAGTAAAATAATAAACGTAATCTTGTGCTATGGTCTACTTTCAACTATTCACTTTATTCTGATCTCCCCCCACCCCACACACTTCTCGGTAAAAAGATTGGGATAAATTTATCAGGAAGTCGATCGTAGCGAGATATACGTCAAATAGAAGATTATGATCTACTAAGCAAAACAGGAAAGATAATATGGGTCAAATGATAAGTCTCTCTGAGATATTTCCACAGAAAAAGAAAATTATCGTAATTTAGTAATTGAAACAAAATGCTTGTTTTTTATATGTGCACTAAATATTACATGAAAAAGTAAAGGTTACGTCAATAATGAAATCATTCAAGTAATATTAACTCTAAAGGAAGCAAGAGCTCCAAAATTAATTACTAACTGAAGACTAATTTTCCTTACTAACTGAAGACTAAAACAAGAAAAATAACAGATCGCGTCTGGTGAACATGAGAAGCTCTTTTTTCAAAGAAAAGGAACTTTTTTTTTCATTTTTCGGTATTTAATAGCAGTATTATCCGTACTAATGGGTGATTTGAAAATATAAATAGCAATGTGTTATTAGCCCTATACAATACACAATTTCTCACTTATCCCTTAAAATAAAAAATTTTGGTTAGGTGATAAGTTTAGATAAAACTTTAATACAAAAAAAAACATTAATTAGAAGCCTTCAAGTGGTCGGATATTGATTGTTTCGCATCTCAACACCAGTTCTTTCCACAAGGTGGGCTAAATGCCAGATCACAAGTGTTCCGAGACTCAAAGCTACATTTTGAAAGAGATTCCTCAAACAGCTGTGAACGGAAGATCTAATTCTACCGTTACTATCTAGTGTGATAATTAACTTGCACTGAACAGTTGCGGTTCCTTCCACAAGGGGCCGTGACTTCAAGACTCAACCGATAGAAGGCAATCTTTTTAAGACTATATGTTTTTTTTACTCTGAGGATAGGGAGAAGTTCCTGCTCTCGATGCAATCCCAATCTTTTGTTTTTCAACTGGTTACAGCAATAAATATTTTTCAATATATTGGGTGAGCTTATTGGACATTTTTTTTTCACGAAAAAGAATAAATTTATTGTACATGTAAAATGTCTTCAATAACTGACTACATGAAATTCTTAGCCATTTTGAAAACAAAAATATATAAATAAAAAAGCTTGTTAAGAATTGATTGTGTGAAAGCAACAATGATTTAATAACGAAATGGAAAGTCATACATTTTTAGACCTAATGTATTACATTAGTTTACATAAAAAATATTAATTAAGACATTTAATCAACAAAATTCAGTGTGGATATAGAATATCAAATTATAGTTCCTGTTCTGAAAGAAATAAAATACAGAGGACAGGGTTGGCTCAGTCGGTAGTATCGTAGGTCCCAGTCTCTACTGTACCTACATTGAGGAAAAGAATAACAATGAGCTGAGAAAGGTCGCCATCCGTTTCTTGGTAAGCTAAGCTGTGACCATGAGGGCAAGAGAATCGTACACTCTACATGCTAAGGAAACTGAATGTTCTTCAGGAGAGTGCCCAACCTACCTACCAACAACTGTTCAGTGAGTCTCTGTCCCTACCTAGCTCTGAGACCTCGAGTTCTTTGTGACCTGGCCATTTAACCCATTGTGTGCAGAAAAGTTGTTTTGGGTTGGGTTGTTTTACCTCTGAGCGGCACTTTTTGCACACCATGGCCAGGTCACATGGACCCCGAAGGCTCAGAGAAGATTGGGGGAGGGGACCCACTGGAACAGCTATTGGGAGACAGATGGTAACCTCCCGTCAAGGCCATCCAGCGTGTTCTTTAACGTGCACAGGGTATGACTCTCTCGCACACGGGGCCACGGCTTAACGTCCCATCCGACGGACGGCGGCCTTTCCAAGCTCATCAGTGTCCCCTACTGACCGTGGGAAGGGCGGGGAATTTTGCGGAGATATATCTCAACGCTGACCCAGCTGGGACTCGAACCTGGGAACTACAGATTACGAGCCTGGCGCGCTACTGACTGAGCCACCCCCGCCCTGTGCAGAAAAAAGTACTACTCAGACTAAAACAACTCAACTAAATCGAATAATGTGAAAAATTATGCGCTTTTTTTTAACGCCTTACAAACAACTTCAACTTTTTAAATGTCTTAAAATGAAATTTAAAAAGTCATTGCTTAAATGCTTTCATGTACAATTTAAAATTCCAGTTTTCTGTTGTTAGTGAAATATTGTAATGTAGTCAATATATTTGAATTACTGAATTCAAAAGTTGAGGACAAAATTCAAACTTCTATAGAATTCGTAATTGATGCAAAAATATCCCTCTTTTCTATGAATTAGCATAGAAGCAAAATCATGAAAATTCTGCGCTCCCTTTCTAAACTAAGATTATCAGCGACTTAACAATCAGAAATCAATATCTCCACAGATGCCAACAGAGATCGTTTACTATCGGTAAGACAAGAGTAGAATTGCTCTTCGTGTTTCTAACAGCGAGAACACTAGAGCACACGACGCTCAACACAACCACATGATCATAAAGACGTAGAGAGTCTACTCCTGATGGACGGATGCACGAGAGTCGGTCGAGCAGATTAGACGCTGTAAGAAAGCCTACGGATCTGCCATCGGAGACTTCTGATATGCATTCGCCCGCAGACTTTGCAAGACGTGCCTCGAGGAAGGCTGCCAGGACGTATACACACACTCCCGGAACACGTCAACAGTCGGCTAACATCCTTGCAGGGAAGTGCTCAGCAGTTCCCCGCTAGAACGACGATGCTGATATCCGTATGACAGGAGTCTCTCCGTGTGTACGTGATCGACACGAGGACAATCTCCTGAATAACCGAATGAAGATGCAAAAGGATAGTTTAGTGCATCACGCTCTATAAATAACCAATAACCTTTTTTCGAGTTTTATCTGATGCTCGAGGATTTCCTTTCATTTGTAGCGAAGCCGGACAACGTAATCTTCATTTTTTCTTTCAATACAGAAAAAAAATGCTTACGTGATTTAAATTTGTAGTGAAATATATATAATGCATAAAAGTAACCAATGCAAGCTTTACTCACGTTAATATTTCAATACGTCCACACAGTAAAATTTAAGCTTCATCTCATCCACCTAACGGACTCGGGATCGCCTGATTACGCACCAATGGTTCTATCATTTTAGCTGACGTGGAGGCAATACACATTTGCTTAAGAAAGGTTTCGTTGTGTATGCTCTTAAGCTTTGCCATATGATTCTACGTATTGTTATATATATATATACCGACGGGAAATATGCTTTTAAAACCACATATCACGCAGTATATCTTTCATTTATTCAAAAATTGTTGAAATTCGAAGCTTTGAAAGGAAATAACTACTCCGCCATAGGACAGCAATCAATTTGATAAGAAAGGTTCTCGAGGTCCTGAAGGCGGGTTCTCGACGTTCAATTCTCATCCGATTGAGATCCATCCAATTCGAGTCCGGGAGGTGGATGGGTGGATTTTTTTCACACTTTCCTAATTAATACAAATAATTAAAATTTCTAGTTTACTATAATCTGTTTAAATCGGCCCATGCATCGAATTTAAGATGCCGTTTAAGAAAATAGCAGCTTTTATTTGTTCAATTCTTTATGGATGTTTTCAAAAAAGAAAAGAGAGAAAACAAAAGAAACAGCAGCCTCAGTAGCGCGGTGTTATCGCGTTGGCTCGAGGAAACGCTGCAGCTACCAAGGTCTCGGTTCGGGTCCCAGGATGGCATGATTATACGTATGTGTTTATATGTTGTTTCAGAAATAAGGAACCTGTGTAACCTGTGATAACCTAGAAACCTGTCGAAGGTTTCTAGGTTATGGCCTTCTTTTGTGTAGGAGAGTACTTAAAAATAAACCTAAAGAGAATATTTAAATGTGATATAGTTTTACTTATGCAAATACTCACCACAGTCTCTGTGTAGGATTCGAAACCTATCCCTACATCCCAATTGTTTGCAATGACGTTCAGGTACCCTTTCCAAAAACACAATATGCTTAAATTAAAGAAGTCTAAGAGCTGAGGAAACGTGTCCAGAGAGTAGAAATCATATTCAAATTCATCCCTTTTCATTGTTTTCCATTTCTTATTTTTTTTATCCTTTCTTTTTTTCGTAGTTACTTGCCCAGTTCTAGCATAATCAAAGCTAATTTAATGTACATTAAAAGCCACATTTCACCAGCAGAAACAAAAAGAAAAGAGAGTTATCTGATATCAATTCGATATCTGATGAAACGTTTTAGGTGATCTGAATACAGAATCAGGAACTGAGATGTTCCCTGAGAAAACTGAAAAAAAATGTATATATTAGACATATGTCATTTGAACCAATTTTGAACCATTTTTATTGGTCTAAATTAGTGAGTACATTTTGTCAGAAAGAAATACTCATCTAAACCAGAGAACATTTGTGCCATTTAAGAAATACGAAAATAAGAATAAATTATATTGTTGCTGCTGTTGAAATCTCGTTTAACAGAATAATTGCATTTGATCGACATATATTATAAATAAGAAAAAGTTTATTTGAATTTTTTTTATAAATTTAGCAAATAATTTACAAACAACATGGGCATTTTTAATAATTTTGCTGTCATAAAGTTGTGTAAAAACTGGTTTACCGAATATCAGTATCGTGTTCATGAATATAGTTTTATCCTATATATCTTCAATCCGTGAATCTAAACTTCGGTTCTTGATACACATGCAATTTACATGATTTCATATTCCTACATTTCCAACATTAAAATATTACTTCGATAACGCAATTTCATTCAAATCGTATTTTGACAGAAATACAATTATTTTCTTATATAGTATTCTAAGTTTAATAATTTTATTGGTGTGATAAATATATTATAATTGTAAGTATAGTGCAAGAAAATATCCAGGCAAGTTAGATTTTGCTCGTAATATATTTAATTTTTACTTTAACCTTTTTTTTTTCTATTGTGCTAACTAATGTTTTTATCAATTTATCTCATAACTCCTTTGATAACTTCAAAACTAAAATAGGAACATGAAACTGAAACGAAAGATAATCTTATAAAAGTTAATATAACGAAATCTT
Organism: Ryuthela nishihirai; assembly: GCA_038380435.1. Lineage (NCBI taxonomy): Eukaryota > Metazoa > Arthropoda > Arachnida > Araneae > Heptathelidae > Ryuthela > Ryuthela nishihirai. The sequence goes on along the minus strand of JAWZYU010000016.1, from coordinate 65,673,449 downwards.
ACCTTTTAAGGAACATGCAAATATCAGCAGAAACGGTATCTGTGTCCCAGTCATTTTATCTCAGAAAGGGAAAAGTCATTTTCTCAGCATATCTTTCTGACTGAAAGTATCTACAAAGCACTCGCTGTTTCAGTTAAATAGCCAAGTGACAACTGAAAGAGCATGCTTCACTGCTCTGCTATTTCAAAACAAATAACACTCAGGGTAATTTGTCCACTGACTGCGGTGGTGAAATTATCATTTGCATTGACTGGTTCCCTTCCTCCGCCGACTACTGTGGCATCCAGAGCCGCAGGGCTTGCTGGCGACTTAAATCAGCTGTGGAGATGAGGGATCCGCAAAGACGAACACTCTGCTGTCGAGGCTTCAACATCTCTGATCCCAGTGTTTCAGATAGCAGGATAGGCAGAGAGCTGTGCTGACGGATGTTTTTTCGAATGCAGTCGCGAGCGTTCGTCGCCCCGCTACATCCTGGCGGTGCCGCCGCTTACTGCAGACTGGAGATAGCGGAGCAACCAGCTTTCGGTTCCGACATCGATCACGTGCTGCAGCTGCGCGCCTGCTGAAACACTCTCCGCCCGGTTATATATTCCCCGCGTTCTCAACGTACGGATGCGGGGGTAGTGAGTTGGCCACAGACAGCCTTTCCTTCTGCTCTGCGAGTTTCTCTACCCCAATGTCTCCAAACATCGAGAGATCACCGGCTTCCTATTTCGGTTTTGGATACTGCTTCACTGCATTACATTCTACTCGGCCTCGATTTCGACAGAACAGATAGGAAAACTTGAATCTGCGGAAGAGCAATTGAAGGAGAAGAAATGGCTGCTACTGAAGCCAACAATGGCATTTTATTATTACCTGTGTCTAAACTAAAGGGGAAACAGATACGCATTCAACATAGTTTTATTCAGTGATGAAGAGTAATTATAAGAGTTTCATAAACGTAGATGGGGAAAGAAAATAATGGAAAAAAGGTCTGTGCTTATATTTCAGTCTTTTGGTCGATAAGAAGCGTTTGTTGGTCAACTGGGCTCAGCGAGGTTACATCCGTATTGAATAACCATCTAAGCTCTTTGCGGGATTGCTAGCTTATCAAAAAGAAAACGAGCATTAAAATGCTGCCACTGTTGTCATGAAGGTGTCAGTATGATGCATGAGATAAATATATGTTCGTATGGCCTGAGGAACTGACAAATAAAAAAATGAAACTTTGCCAGTATCTAAAGATATCAAAAGGATTTCAGTTCCTTTCCTATGCATTTAGTGCATTGTTTCATTAAAACAAAAGCGGTAAATTATTTTGTTAATTTCTCTTTCGAAAGCAAAAGTAGAATAATTATTACATACGAGAACATTTTTTATTTAAATATATAAGAGTTTCGCAGATTTTACTGTTGTACCAAAAGTAAGTACGTTGGCTACAATATTAATAATAACTCGATTTTCATACCGTTTCCTTTGATTTCATGAATGAACAATTCGTTTTAGAGTTTATTAATGATTTTGCCGGATTTCGCTCTTATGACTTATCTTTATGGTAAGTTATTCTCTTAATTAGCGTTTTCCATGCGGTTAGATCGCCACACTGGGGTTTCGCGACGAGATATTGTGGCAGATATGTGCTGGTACATTTTGCTTAAACTATTAGTAAATATGCCGATGTGGAAAAAATATACTTATTTAATTACTAGCTGAATGTACCCGCCGCAGCACGGGTGTAACTTTTAATCTGTATATTCTTATTTTCGATGCATTAAAGGTAAATCTTGTAAGAATTAACCCCCCTCCCCGACATTTTAGCACAGATTTTCAACAGGAAGAAATTTTCCCGGTGTTGGCTTAGATCGTTGTTGATGTCAGCGAGCTCTCTCATAGCACGTGGCTTAATTTCTGTTTGAGCTATCGATATTCTTATTTCTGTTATCACAGAATTTACCACCCTATGGCTCCCGTGATATTCGTCCGCACGGTCCAAATTTTTTGTGTGCCTCAGTGATTGGTTTAAAATTCAGGTTACCACTTGGCCCGTGGCTTCGTTTCTACATAAATTGTGACAGCTCGTGTCTCACTTTTAATCTTCATATTCTGTTGTTTCCTGCGCTAAATGTTATTTAGTATCCCCCCGATATTTTATCATAGTTTGAACACGAAGAATTTCCCTGGGTTGCGAAGGCTATTATTGCTGACTCGGCGTTCGCTCTCAGAGCCGTCGCAAACGATAGAGTTATTTATTTCGTCAGATTTTGGCATTCTGTAATTCCTGACGTACTTCACCAAAAGGTCCCAAATTTCGTAGGCAGGTTCCCATGCCCGACCCCATGTTTGGTTAGAAAATCAGGGCCCTAGCTGCAATGGAATGCTTCAATAATACCTTTGGAAACGTGGAGAATCTGGCAACGGAAGCTGATTTGCAGCAGAGGATTTAAATGCTATTTTGATTCTTTAGGTTCACAGTTAGGGATAAGTAAATGGCAACAATAAATTTGACAGCGATTCTCGTTTCCCGTAGGAATAGCATGATAAATAAGTTTGCTTCTAGCAACCCCCCCCCCCCCCGCCTTTTGGACCTTTGACCTAAAATTTGGCACTGCAATCCGAACCACAACCAAAATATTCTCTGAAAATTTGGAGCGTGTTCGTGGATATCCCGATGAGTTATGGCCGCCAAAGGCAGACGCACAGACAGCTTCTTTTTTATATAGATTATTCATTATCTTTTTAATTATATATTTTTTTTATAATATAGTGTTTTTCATTTGTTTACTCATAATTTTACTTCGTTAATTTTTAATTATTGTATCGTAATAAAATGGTGTGCTGCGGCGAAATGAACCCAGTACCTAGTGTGTCCTTTACGTAGAAAAAAGGTTGAGAACCATTACTCTGAATGACATGCAGTTGATAAAAATTCCCTTCATTCAAATTTGTTTTATGTGTTTTAAGTATATGTTTATATGTATATGGATATGAATTGTGATTGGTTAGCTTTCCAAGTTATAAAACTAATCAAATTAAATTTCCCGTTCTGCAAATTTTGTCATTTTATGATCACTTACTGATTCTTTCCACGAGTGTTGCCTAATTGTTTACTAAGTGTAGACGACAAAGATAAATTGTCAGAGAAAACAAACGTCTTTTCTGTTAAGTAAATAAAAAACTATAAGAAGAGCACATATTTTGCAGAATTTTAAGCTTCTTTTATATACGAAATCCATAATAAGTAAGCCATTTCTTCATTGTTTCGTTAATAATCTAAGTTTCTAAAAAACATTTTTCAGCTTACGCAAATGCATTTTTTAGAAATGCAGTGCAGAGATTTAAAACCTTCCGCAATCAGTGGTAATATTAGACTCAATTACTCAAAGAAGATGTATTATTGGGATTATGCTTTCTGGTACATGACGAACCTGAATGAATCTTTAAAAATCTGCAATTTGAGTGATCATCAGTCTATTTAAGAGCTTGGATGAAGCCTTATCCAAGCATTTTCCCAGTTTTGTATCCAAATCATTTCTACTTTGATAAATCCTCGATATTGGAGCTGGAAAACATTCGTTCTGTCTGCTGTAACGATGAGACGTGGTCCATATTCAGAAAAAGCATCCTCTATGCCCAAGGAATTCGGCTTTCTTGTCGCCTATCTATTTAGCTCAATGGAGAGAAAAAAAAGTGCCACTTCAACGCAAAACAATAAAATATACGAATGTCATATTAAAGCTGAAAACAATAAGTAAAATAAAAAAAATACTACTTGTTTTTCACTAAATATTGTTATAGCATTAGAAGTAGTTTAACCAGAATCAAAGGAAGCGATTAACAATTTGTGTTAAAACAAACTTAAATCATTGATGTATCAGTTAAAATAGCATCAATGGATGTTATTCTGATCGATCATCGACGATATACATTGAATTGATACAATAGACTCATAAGAAATCAAATTATATAATGGGACATTTTAACTCCTTCTATCATCACAAGGTGTATAAAAGTGTCTGAAATACCTAAGGCAAGACTTTTGTCTTCATGAAACTATGTATTTGTGAAGGATGTGTTTCTCCTGCAACTGACTTGTTGTGTACCCAGCCGTAAAATGAGTAAATGGACAGCTTTAGAATGAGGTCCACACGTTAATTATCTTGGCAGTTGTATTGTTAAATGATGTACGAGTATGCATTAAGTGAAAATTGGAACTCTAGTTGGATATTTCGTTATTATGGTAAATGTGGAAAACTAAAGGCTAAATTTACTCTGACGGAATATTTCATCCTTATTATGCTGTTTGTGAAGTTGAGAGCTGTATTTTAGATGACATTTTTTATCTTTTTTTATACTGCATAAGAAAAACGCATTTTAATATTGTATAAAGATGGATCCTTTAAACCTCAAAGTTGTGATAATGCTACGAAAAAAGGTGAAGTATGATACAGAAGTCAATCTTCATTAAGCACATTTTTTGTAAATAAAAATGATATTTACACACATGGAAAATAACTTTTAAATGCTATTATGAATTAAATGTGCTGGATGAGGTCCCTGAAAAAACCCAAATTTTTCAATGTTTCAAACACTAAACAACGCATAAAAAATACACTTGAAGATCGCATAAATGAATTATATATTTTGATTTAGTACGAATTTGCTGTTGTAAGATCAGATCCCTAAACCTACCCCAATATTACATCTCTGAGTTCCGGGTCCATTTTGTCCACCCTCACTTTTTTTTCCTTTGGTAATCCGAACCTGCAAAGCTAGCAAATTTCCTGCAGTTTACGACAACCAAAAACTTGGGATTCGAAACAAGCTCCTATAACTGCATGCCACTTCATCGTGAACCAATGCAATACAAATGCAACGGCCAGAAGGTAAATAATGTTTTCTAAAACTCTCAATATTTAAATTATTTACACAATTACAACCAAGATGTTTAATAAATGCAAGGTTGAGGCACCGTTATCGAAGTTTTAAAGCTCCTGATGTATTGAGGATTTTACAGTTGTTAAGTTAGATAGAAGTTTCCTGCAGGTAATAAATCTGTGATAGCTTTCCTAGGAATGAAAATTTAGTTGCTGGAATGCTTCCAAATTCCATTCCTAAGAAAATAAATCCCTAGTGAAACGAAATCAGATTATAACTGAATCTACACACTTTATCTAGCTAGTTAATCGTTAAATACACTGGTTTCAATAAACGACGGAAAATCCCTATGTTAAGTCAATGGTGAGCTAAGGTTAAAACTCTATAACTTATAAAATAATTTTTTTTGTTTTGAAAAAATTAATCAATATCTCGATTTTCAACGATATTCGCTTAGTATTTAATGAGTTATGGAAGTATGAATATTTAGCGATAAAAATGCCAGCCACAAAAACTGACTTCAGAAGTTAATTAAAACGTAGTAATTATTGCATCAAAGTGTTTAAAAAAATAAGTTTGTATTTTATAACTTTGTGTAAATAAATCTTTCACTATTCTTCAGTTTTGTATAAGTTTCTTAAGACTGGCATTACTGATGTTAAATATTCAAACTTCCATAACTTGTTAAATACAGCATACGAATATTATTGAAAATCGAGTTGATTTATTTGATAGATAACTTTTATCTGCAATCACATTTTTCAAAACAAAAAAAACTTATTTTATAAGTTATAGACTTTGATATTAGCTTTCCATTGACTTAACATAGGGATTTTCCTTAATTTATGAAAACAAGTGTATATCCTAAGATAATTTAGATATCGGAGGAATCCCGAATTGCGCGTTTTCATTAAAAACCAAGCAGCGTGTATTTTAACATACTAACTCAAGATACCACAGCTTAAAATCTCAATTACCGTACAACCAATCATTAATATTGGCAATCCGATATCTCTTTCTGAGCTATATGTAAACAGTGTTTGAAGAGATATTAGTTTACAAATTCCAATAGTATATTTTGTTTACGAAGGAGAATTATGAGACTCGAAGTTTAAATTGCAGAAATCTGGTACAGCACTTGATGACGGAAAATGGAAAAATGGAATACTGAATATTGTAACATTTACAAGTAAGTATGTTATGAGAAATTTCGTGTAAATAGTGAGGAAAAAACGATAGATTACTCTGAACTGTACTGTAGCTTGGAAAGAGCTAAGACTTTCAGTTAATATTAGACTTAAGAACAAGATTTTGTTGTATTTTTATTTTAAAAAAATCTATAGACCAGAGATCATTAAGGTACCTTGCATTAAGATTTGTAATGAAGAGATTCCAGAGGATATTGCTGCTAATGAACAATACGGGAAGGGTAAATGTAAATATAACAACGGGGGTCGCAAAGGGACTATGGTTCGTTCCCCCCGAACGAAAAGTTTCCAACTGGGAAGTCACATTTTGCCAAATAATAAAATAAGTACTTTACTTAAATTTAATTGTGTCTCTGTCAGGGACGTACCAAGATTTAGTTCTGGGAGAGGGGGGGGGGGGGATTTTGCCAAATTGCGTCCAATTTGGCAACTTATCTAGATTTTGTAAACTCGCCATAATTTTACAAACCAAATTACAATATGTACATCTCACCTGAATTTTACCAAGTTACTTCGAATTTTGCCAACCCCCTAAGATTTTGTCAAGTTGCTTCGATTTTGCTAACTCTCATTAATTTCGCAAAAAGAATCCCAACTTTCACAACTCAACTGTACTTTACCAAGTGGCTTCGAATTTTCCCTACTCACTTAGATTTTTCCAAGTTGTCTCGGTTTTGCCAAATTCCCTAAATTTTCCAAAGAAAAAGAAAAATCGCAAATTTTATAACTCATCTGGATTTTACCAAGTCGCTTCGAATTTTGCCAACTCCGATTTGCTTTGGGGGGCCTCCCACTATCCTCCCCATAGCTAGCCTCTGAATATAACTATTATCAAAACAAAGATAGTAGAAGATAACAAAAATACGTCTGCTTGTATAAATGTATAGGTTACGTGCCAATGTTCCATTTAGCAACATACTGTATACGTATATATGTTTGGGTGAACTAAACTTAGTCAATTCAGTAGACTTAAATATCGAAATCAAAAATAGCAATATCCACGAACTGTAATAGCAGTACTAATAGCAGTATTTATTTCCACTCATAATCAACACATATATAATATATCACAAACATTCATACGTGTAAAAAAGCAAATGTTGGAAGCACAAACACACAAAATGAATAAAATGGAGCAAGAAAAATAAAAAACCATACACATAATTTTAGTTATTATATGCTGGAACCAAGGGGTTAAACTGCCCGTCCAGATACAGGTTTAATTAACCATATTTAGGCAGTCAATAATGGGAATAGCAATCTATTCTTAGTGTAACTTGATACATCAATGAAAAAAGGGCACATTTGTATTCATTAATTATAAATAAAAGATTTAAATTATTGACCCTAAAGTAGGAATCATAACATTTAATATAAGTGTATGCAATTTCTTCTTGAATACAATCAAATTGTTTTCATCTCCCATATCTAGTGGTAAGGAATTGTAAAGTTTTGGTGCCAAATAAGCGAAGTGCCTCTGGAGAATATTCTTCTTTCCCAATGGCATTTCAAACATTACTCCTTTCATTCATAAATTGCATTCAATACGTTTACGCTCTACCCATTGCTTATTTTGATATAAAAATAGAATTGTATTCATTCAAATATTTTGTAATATGATGAAAATGAGTTAAAGTAGATGGGTCTAAACTACAAAAATTAACATTAAACACTAACTTAATTGTTTTTTTTATGTACCATAAATAAATTAAATAAATTAACGTCTTAATCACCTCACCAACTACACAAATCATGCTGTATATTAGAATAAACCCAGGCATACTTTAGTACTGTTAAAAATTTCCTATCTAATATTTTTTTAAATATGATATAATTTAAATAACACGTATCTTAACCGCTTTGTTATCTTATTTGCATGTGTCCTCCGTTTTAAAGAAGAATCTAATAAACCCTGAAATAATTGTAATTATATACTCTTTCTAATTTAGAGCATTTACAATTCTGACAAAGAAGGCAATTAACATCATGATATTTAATTTCTATTAGAAAATTCAAAGATATATTAGAGATTTTAAAGAAGGCAATTAACAGCATGATATTCCATTTCTATTGGAGTATCTGTTTTAAGCAATTCAGAATAAAGAAACATACTTTTATTCAAGCTAAATTTATTCAAAACTAGTCCCCAAGCATTTTTAAAAGATCATTTCTATATTTGTTTCCATTTCTAAAATAGCATCTGCTGTGTAAACAACTGCAATATCATCGGCATAACATATTAATGACCTCTTAAACGCAACTCACATAAGTCATTAAAGTAAATAAGAATCAAGATGGGATCCAATACAAAGTCGTGAGGTACACCTTTTTTTAATTTCCTCAAACGAACTTATTTCCTTATTCACTTTTACCCTTCTGACTTCTTGTTAAGAGGCAGCTTTTAAACCAATTATAAATATGCCCTCTTATACCGTTGGCAAATAGTTTTTTTAACAGTATTTCCTGATCCACTATATCGAAAGCGTTTTTAGATCCGGAAACAATGTCAATGTTTTCTTACCAACATCAATGCTTTTGAAAATATCTTCCGTTAGTTTCAGAATACATTGTTCAGTGTGTTTTTCTTCCCGAAAACCAAAATGGTTCTTGGGAAAAAAAAAGCTATGTTGATTTTAAAAAATTTACAAGTATTTTCTTAACAATTTTTTCAATTAATTTAGAAAATACCGACAACAATGAGATCGGTCTATAATACATCTATTTTTAGCTTATATTGGATGTGTCTAATTTACTTCAATATTTAGCTCAAGTAGGTTGACTGGGTTAGCTGGGGTGACTCAGTCAGTAGCGCGCCACGTTCCCAATCTGCAATTCCCAGGTTTCAGTTGTACCTGGTCCAGAATTGAAATTTGTCTCCACAAAAACTCTGCTCTACGCTCGATCAGTAGGGGCGCCCATGGACTTTGACAGACCGTCTCCCTTCGGATGGGACGTTAAGACGTGGACCTGTGTATGGGAGAGCCACGTTAAAGAACACCTTGGATGGCCTTAATGGGAACTGCCAAATGTATCCTAACAGCTGTCAAGTACGTCCCGTTCCGCAAACCTCCTCTGAGGCATCGGGGTCCTTGAGATCTGGTAATTTAGCCCAGTGTGTGAAAACAAAAGTTCCACTCAGAGGTAAAATATCCCAACCCAACGTTCATATCTGTCATTCGTATTTTTTCGATTTGTTTTACGTAATATAAATTAGTATACGCCTACCTCCTCAAAACCAAAAATAGAAATTGATACTAGACAACAAATTGAAACTTTTTGTATAAAATTGGTCAAATACGCTGCTTTTAACTAATTTTGGGTACTGAATTCAAATATGACTTTGAAACATCTGCAGCGCATACAGTTTTTTTTTAATTACATATTGATATATTTCAAATTTCAATTAATGTGCATATTTGGGAAATGAAAATAAATGTGACAACTTTATTAAATTGCAAATTAAACTTCATTAATTAATTACATGATTGCATTGAAAAAAATTAGAAACATCATAGTTATAGACCACTGAATATAAAGTAACAAACGGAATAATATTAAAACGCAAAATAAGAAAACATGGGTAAGGGTCTTTTATACTTACAAGAAGTTCATTTTTGTCTTTTATGTGCTGAGGTATCTAATGGCCGGGTCCCATCTGCCTTGATATCTCTCCTTCATGGTTCGGATATCCTGGTGAAATCTTTCCCCTTGCTCATCACTGGGAGAGCTCTTAAGTTCTTGGGAAAGAAGTCAAGATGCTACTGCAAGAAATGGACTTTAAAGATATTCGGCAGCCAAGATTTTCATAGTTTTTGAAAAGACCTTAAATGAGCTGATGGTAGTTTTCCTCTTTATGATTTCCCAGAAAACCCTGGACCAATGACGAGAATTATTTCCATGCAGCGCACTCCTTCATATTCAGTTTTTATTTGAAGACAGTATGATTCAGTAGCTCCTGATCTGAGGACCAACAAAGAGGATCCTTTCTTTGAGTTTGGCATCACTTAGTTTTGGAAGTTTTTCCTTCAAGTGCAAAAACCCTTTACCAGTTTTGTCCATAACCTAGGTTTATACCCCACATTACTTTTTTCAGGAATAAAAACATCTCTTTTCAGCCATTTTTTTGTATTGCAGTGTTCTTTCTGGCCCTTCTGTCCCACAAACACAGAAACCCGAGCAAGCCCGAGCAAGAAGCCCGAGCAAGAGAGATATGACTTTTAGGTCACCACATATTATCCACTTAAACTGATCATATTTTAGAGCAGTGAGTATTTTTTCCATGCTTTCATAAGTTTCCTTCATTCCCATAGCGTGTCACTAGAATGAAAGGTTTTTGGTTTCGATTATGCAAAAGGGCAGCTTTTAAGCTGAATTTTGACGAATCTTTAAATAGACGCCATTACTTAGGGTCGTGACTTGTTCCAATTTTTTCCACCAGCCCTGAAATAACTGTGCAAAAAACACAAACCATCTTGCAACTCGCAATAAGCAGATAAAGCCAAATATCTCTTTCTGAACAGAGAAACTAAGGTATCCTTGGAGAGAAGATTCCATTCTTCAAGTCTTGAACCTAAAACCTCAGCTTGTTGTTTGGAAAGTCCTTGGTCTCAAACAAGATCATTTAGTTCATTTTGCTGAATCAGATGAGACTTGTCTAACTTTTCAGGGGTGTATGTAGGATCTGGATCTGTATGTGCCTCAAAGTCTTCCTCTAATGAATGTGAATCCATCTCCTCCCAGTTGTTTGGAGGTGTTGGTATAGGAAACTCTTCTCCATGAGGAACTGGTCTTATGGCTGAAAGCACATTTGGATATTGTATTATGCTTTTGTTCTTTTTTGAAAATCCCGAAACTTTAGTTAAACAAAAATAGCAATCACGCGAGTGACTAGTTGGTTCACGCCAAACCATTGGAACTGCAAGGTACATTACACTAACTTCAATTCACAAATAATATTTATTTGCTAAATCAATAGTTTTGCGTTCCATAGAGGTCGGAGTCTGACAAATTTGGATGTTTCTAAACTAGTCATAATATTTCATTTTCATTGACTGAAGAGTATTTTAGAGAGAATTACAGGGGTTTATCAAAATAATGGAAACATCAACGGCGACTGGATTAGACGCAATGCGCCTTATGCATATCACAGGGACGACGTCACCTGCGATGTGAGGTATATAAAGGGAAGAAGTACGATGTCGACTATCACGTAGCAGTGCCACACGCGCAGGTGAAACAGCTGTTGTGGTATAATTGCCGACAATGTCAGATCTCAGTAACCTCCAAAAAAGCATGATCATTGGTGTACGCCTGGCAGGAGCTTCAGTAACCAGAACGCCGGAAATAGTAGGCGGAAACCGAGGAACTGTATCAAAGACCGTTTCAGTCAATTGCAAACACTTTTTACGGTTTCTAAAGTTAAACTTGATTTCAAATCCTTCGGTGGACATTTTGAGCAGAAAGAGTTTCTCATTGACATTACTCTAGCACGTCCCGTTTTGCTTTCGATTTCTAACAACACTATATTTGATATTAAGCGTAAAAGAATTATGAGAATTAAAATTACATGTAATCTATAAAGACTTTTGTTACTATTTCTATGAAAAACATCATCATCATCAACATCATCCTCAAGCAGCCATGGGTTACGGAGGTTCAACCAGACCGTGAAATTTAATTCTCAAAGCACATCTGTCCAGAGCTACATCTTCTGCATCTGGCCACTGCACACCGATTCTAACAAGGTCCTGTTTGACATTGTCTGCCCACCGCATCCTAGGTCTCCCCCTCTTTCTGAGGCCTTTAGGCACACTGTTCATAACCCTATTCACTAATCTCTAATTATCCATAAGGGCAACATGGCCAAACCAACGGAGTCTCTCTCTGCACAATATGCTTCTTAAAGGAGGTTTCCAACTCCTTTGCCTAACCTCATCATTAGTTATAAAGCTGAACCACCTAATGCCCAATATAATGCGTAAGCATCTAGAATCAAAAGCATCTAGTATCTTGTTAGTCTTGTTATTCCTGTTATCTTGTTTACAAAGCGTCCAAGTTTCACTACCATAGCTAACCCTAGAAAGAACCAAATTATTATACACTCTAATTATAGTCTTTAGGTGTATACGCATATTTCTCCATACTCTCCATAGATTCTTAAAAGTTCCGTCAGCAATCCCTATTAGTCTGTTAATCTCATGTATAATTGTATAATTTTTGATTTCCTAACGCGTCAGTACTAAAAGGCTCTAC